>OZ005650.1:89526273-89776273 GCA_963930645.1 Salticus scenicus | reverse complement strand
GGTTCCACCATTCGTTTTAAAGGTACTGGCGAGCTCTTTTGAAAGATACCCATCATGAAATTTACTCCCCTCGAGGGGGGAATTCCCTCCCCCCCAGGGATGGGGGAGAAGGCGAGGCTCCTACACATACAAAAAAATTTTCCCAGTTGACTATCTCTAATATAAATAATTCTGATAAATTTCATAATGATTATTAAAAAATAATTCTCTTTATGCACATTTATACAAAATTTTGTACTATACCACCATGTTAAAAATTTATAAAAAGCGGGATGGCAACGCAACCTGTAAGACAATTTTTACCAAAAGTTGATAGGCACTAATTTATATCAAGGTGCAACTACATACCAATTTGTATGAAATTCTGTGAAGTAGTTCCTGAGATACAGTTGCCAGAAAAGTTTGTCACACACACACACACAGAGACTGCCAGACAAACATACAAACATTTTCTAAAAATGGTCAAATCGTGTTCTACAGCTCTCAAAACGTGTAAATCCATCAAAAACCCGAGGTCGAAAATTTTTACGAATCCAATACTTTCTTCTATTGAATATAGAAGAAAGTAAAAATTTGGTCCCACAGGCCATAATGATAAAGAATTTTTCTTTGTGTCCCTGTAAAAAAACTGTAAGTGCTAAACTCACCAAAATCTATACAGTTCGTGCAATTGTGAACTATAACATGTGTACAAATTTTTTGTTCAGATTAAATAAGCGTTTAGACGCTATCGCACTTTTAAAAGTTTAGCCCCTTAGGCCATAATGGTAAAGATTTTTTCTTTGTGCCCCTGTAAAAAAACGGTAAGTGCCAGATTCTCCAAACTCTATACAGACTGATTAACTGTGACCTATAATATGTGTATAAATTTTTTGCTCAATTGAATAAGGCGTTTAGATGCTATCGCACTTTTAAGATTTTGGTCCCATAGACCATAATGATAAAGAATTTTTCTTTGTGTCCCTGTAAGTAAACTATAAGTGCTACATTCACCAAAATCTATAGGGTTCGTACTATGGTGACTTACAATATACGCACCAACTTTCAGCTTATTCGAACAAAGCGTTTAGACGCTAGCGTGTTCACTCACAGATATACACACACACATAAATACACACATACATACATACACAAACACATACATACATCATCGTAAAAATAGTGAAAACGGACTCAGGGGACCTCAAAACGTATAGGAACATCAAAATCTTGAATTGGGATTTTTGACATGATTACAATACTTTCCTCACTATAGTGTTCGGAAAGTAAAAATGAATACCAATTAGAGCTTTTAAAATATGTTGTCCACAGGCCCGATTTTTGAGTCCTCTTATAAATTACATTATATTTACACATTTAAAAACTCTCTATACTGCTGCAGTACCCTCTCAAAATATGTATAAACTTCAAGTAGCATGTGATAAAAGCTCATGATAATAATATATTTTGAGTTTTACTTAAATTAATAATTATAATACGATTTTTTTTATTGTTATGGACCATGAAAACATAGTACATAAACTGCGGCGAGAAATTTGATTAAGAACTTTTCTGGAAAAGATATTTTTCTAGATTTTTAAAAATAAGGTATATAATAATTTACCAAGATATAATTTCTGCACTAAATTTTACGCAAAGTAGGTTTTAAATGCAAATTATTATTATTATTGTTTTTTTTTTTTTTTTTAATAATTAAAACTTGATAAAAATTCCAAATATTATTATTAATATTTGTTATTATTATTAATATTTATAAATACTTATCGTTTATTAATTTGTTGGCTTCAGTTGCTGTACTTTACCGGTTGTTATCTAAGTAAGTGACAATTTAAAAATTTATTGTTTATGTTATTGTCGATTCTAAAAAGAAAAAAAAAAAAAAATAGAGGAAAAAAACAGTGAGATTAAGTCAGTACAAATTACTACACCCCGCGACAAAAAGATAGGTACAAAGGGTTTTTTCTTTGATTTTTCATAAAATAACATTATCTAAAATGTGTTTTTGATTTATTATTATCATAAAATAACACTATTCCCGGACTAATTTTTGTTTTAAGACTAATTTAAAAAAGTTTTAAGACTAAAATTTTTCTAATTTAAGGCTACACTCCGCAACAAAAAACATAGGAACAAAGGGTTTTTTAAATTTTTCATAAAATAACATTATCTAAATTGCGCTGATCATTTATTATCATAACAAAATATTATCATATCAAAAACATATTAAATATTTGAATCATATTCAAAATAATCATACTCAAAAAAAAAAAAAACCCTTTGTTCTTATTTTTTTGTCGCGGTGTGTAGTCTTAAATTAGAAAAAATTTAGTCTAAAAATTTTTCTAAATTAGTCTTAAAACAAAAATTGGTCCGGGAATAGTGTTATTTTATGTTAATAATAAATGATAAGCAAATTTAGATAATGTTATTTTATGAAAAATCAAAGAAAAAACCCTTTGTACCTATCTTTTTGTCGCGGTGTGTAATACGTCAATTTCTTAAAATTAACAAAAATACATCACTTTTACACTTTATGTTTATATACATATTAAGTTTATATAATAATATAAAAAATAATAATACATAGATATTAATTCAATTTAAAGATATGCTGTAATCGACTATACTCTGTAGTATTTATAATACCAATTTACTTATTAAAATAATAAATATAATGTTTATTGGCAGTATCAATACCTTTTCGGGCGTATTTGAAAGAAGGAACTTTTTCCGGAAAAGTTGCACAATTTATGTATATATATATATATATATATATATATATATTTTTCAGTTACTACCTAAGAGTTATAAAATTTTCCTTACATATACACTGAAATATATCAATAATAAGCGCATTAAAATTTTCCTAAAACTATTTATTTTAAATAATAATAATAAAATTAAAAAAAATTAAAAACATTAATTAAAATACATAAATCAATAAATAAATGCTTCAATCTGCCTACATTTTAGTTTTTTTTTTTTTTTTTTTTTTTTACAAGAATTTTACATATTATATTTTAACAATATAAACATATTCGGGTGCTACTTTAATATATATATATATATTAATGTTAAAAATTTGCATTAAGTTTCAGCATCGAAGCATAAAAATATTACAAATAAATAAATAAATACATATCAATGAACCCACAAAGTAATACACAACTATGTTTAGAATATGGTGTTAAACCATAATATAAAAGTCTGGAGTGACACCACTCGATTTTCGGAACATTAAATAATTAACGGTTGTATCAATAAAGTAAGAGATGTCATTAAATAAACAAAAGAGAAAATTATAATAAGCGGTATATAAGTATTTTTCTCTATGTGGCATGTTCTTCAAATTAACGCTATTGCCCTTCAAATATTTTGAGCCCATAGATCATAATGATAAAGAAATTTTCGTTGTGTCCCTGTAAAATCTATAAATGTTAAGCTCACTAAAATCTATACAGTTCGTGCGGCGATCACCTATAACAATTATATAAATTTTCAGCTTAATCGAATTAGGCGTTCAGACGCTATCGAACTTTAAAAATTTTGGGCCCATAAGCCACAATCATAAAGAACTTTTATTTGAGTCACTGTAAAAGTGCTAGATTCTACAAAATTGATACAGTTCGTTTGAAGATGATCTATAACATGCATATAAATTTTCAGCTCAATCGGATATAGTGTTTAGACGCTATCGAACTTTAGCGAATTTGAGCCCGTAGGGAATAATGATAAAGAATTTTTCGTTGTGTCTCTGTAAAAAAACTACATGTGCTAGATTCACCAAAATCAGTGTAGTTCGTGCAACGATCACCTATAACAAGTGTATAATTTTTCAACTTAATCGAATAAGACGTTTAGATACTATCGAACTTTAAAAAATTTGGTCCCATAGACTATAATGATAAAGAAATTTTGGTTGTGTCTCTGTAAAAATCTGTAAGGGCTAGACAAACCGAAATTTATACAGCTTGTGCAACGGTGACCTGTAATATGTATGTAAATTTTCAGCTCAATCGGATTTGGCATTTAGGTTATCGCATTTTAAAGAATTTGAGCCCATTGGGCATAATGATAAAGAATTTTTCGTTGTCTCCCTGCAAAAAAAAAAAAAAAAAAAAAAAAAAAAAACTATACGTGATAGATTCACCAAAATTTATTCACTTTGTGCAACAGTGACGTATAGCATGTGTATAAATTTTCAGCTTAATTGAATAAGGTGTTTAGACGCTATCGCAGTTTAAGAAATTTGGGCCCATCCAGACTATAACGATAAAGAATTTTTCTTTGTGTCCCTGTAAAAAACCTATAAACGGTAGATTCACGAAAATTTATACAGTTCATGCGACGGTGACTCATAACATGTGTATAAATTTTCAGCTCAGTCGAATAAGGCATTTAGACGCTATCGTTCTTTAAAAAAATTTGGCCCATAGATCATAATGATAAAGAATTTTTCTTTGAATCCTTGTAAAAGATTCTTCAAAATCAATAGGGTTCGTGCTAGGGTGACCTATAACATATGTACCAACTTTCAGCTCATTCGAACAAAGCGTTTAGGCACTATCGTGTTCAGTCACATACATACACACATGTATCATTGTAAAAATAGTAAATATGAATTCAGGGAACCTCAAAACTTGTAGACACACCAAAATCTCAAATTCTAATTTTTGACATGATTACAATACTTTCCTCACTATAGTGTTCGGAAAGTAAAAAAATGGCATTCATAATATAAAATCGAGAAAAAAATACTTAATAAGCAGAAAACATTTTAAATTTTTTTTCACAAATTTGAAAATGTTGGATTTCATTTATAGTTTACTGTTCGAAAAATGTTCGAGAAACTTATTCGAAATTCTGTCCTATACTGCCATATTAAAAATAAAATAGAATGACAGTGCCACCTGTTGAGAGGTTGGTCCTCAAACATAATCAGCACCTGTTTACCTTAATTTTCAAATAATATCGAATTTGGTTAAATTTCCTTCATTTCCTTCATAGGACAGACAAATCTTTTCTAAAAATAATCAAATCATGTTAAGGAGACCTCAAAACGTGTAAATTTATCGAAAAATACCCCCAATTGAATACTTTCTTCTTATACATATATAAAAGAAAGTAATAATATTAAAATTTCGTGTGACTATCGTAACAAAAAGTAATAAGTTCATAAGATATGTATGTAAAATATATCCATATGATATATTTTAGTATAGGGTATTTTTTATTTCATATAATTTTCCTTTTTGAACATTGTTGTTATTTGATGTTTGTTATTCACAATTAAATGAAATAGTATTGTTTCATTTAACTATACAGATTTCACACCTTTGCAAAATAACCAAAAGAGCATATGTTTCTCTTGGTCTGGAATTTCTATTACCTTAATTAGCGAAGTTATCAATTAAAAAACGTCGCCCTAAAAATAGTAGATAAATTAATAGGTTTTATTTAATCATTTATTTTTATTTATACATACATTTTATTTATTTAGTTTTTTTTTTTTTTTTTACTTAAGTTGTTTATGAATAAATAAATTAAATGTCTAGTGACATCAAACAAATTTTTTCTGATTTTGTGTCGCTACTGAGCTAAGTTATGCAAACTTTTACCAAAAATCTTACAAAATTGCGCTTAAAAATATCGTTTTTAATATTCGCTACAACATTTAATAGAATAGAAAAATTCAAACATATCCATTTCTAAATTTGACATGACATATAAAACTATAATTCGAACTCGATCGAAAATTTTTGTAAACTCACATTTAAAACTATATTTAAAAATAAATAAATAAATAAATAAATTACCACGTAAGTTTTATTATACAAGTACAATGTAAAAAAAAAAAAAAAAAATTCATAAATCTATTTTATTTCTCTTAAAGACAGCTGGAAAAGTTTTCTTTGTTTTTGCCAGATCAGTTACGCTTGTGACGACCTCGTATGCAAAAATCAAACTAGGTGTTTTTTTTTTTTTTTTTTTTTTTTTTTTTTAGACAATGCGATTATGTCGATCTTTTTTAATATTTTCGTGTAATTAAGTAGATATAATATTATAAGATTTAACTACAATTTATCTTATTAAAAGCTTAATACAAGCGAAAGTATAGTGAACATATACATTTATATTTGCTTTTTCTGACATTATTCACACAGAAATAATTGCTATTAAATATAAAAGAGGAAAAGAAATTTGATCAAATTTAATGTTCTTTTGTGTTACCGTATATACAGTACATAGAGTATACATGCGTATATACAGCAACACTTAAGTCATTAAAAAAAATTTAAATAATTATAGCGAAATAGAAACTATAGGCGTGATATACATTTATAATGTATTTCAGTGTGAATTTTTACATGGTGATTTTTATTTATAGATATCTACAGTATACACTGAGAAAAACTTCTGTAACTGACATCTAGAATCTAAGTTGTGGCTCTAGAAAAAGTAGTTCCATGTCATCCTTATAAATTCTAGTCCCCTTGGAAAGCGAGTTCTAGAAGCCCCTATTAGAATTCTAGAGCGTTTGCCTATATTCTCGAGGGCAAAGTTATTTAAAAATCTCTGCAAATAAATGAGACTACAAGAGGCGGGTTTCAGCAACTATAATCTTGGTTGATTACCAAATTCTAGAAATTCAAGCGAGAATTTCTCGCAATACAAATGATTCAGAATCTTTAGTGTATTCAGAATATTGTTTCACCATCTAGAAATGTGTACACTAGAAGTTCTCGATAATTTTGTCTATTCAGTTTATTGGCGTTCCTTACGAGCATAGCTCGGAAATCTATATTTCTATGTCAAGGGATTTAGAAAATGGTCACTTATTCATTCTAGAGGAAGGCGGTATATTTTTTTTCTCAGTGTAGAGATGGGATAAATAGTTACTTTTCAGTAATAGGTTACTTCGTTCCATACTTCCTTTGGTAATAGGTTTTTGCAACATATTATTTTTATAACCTATTACTTTTTAGTTTACATATAAGGTTAGTTACATTTAGTTTACATCTTTCTAATCCTTTCTGGATGATATACAATATATACACGTGTCCTACGTAGTGGATGCGGTTCATGTTTTTAAGTCTCAATGCTTTCGAATAGTAATTTTCACTTTATTTAACACTAGAATTTCTTCAATTTAAAAAAAAAGAAACAAAAAAAACGCTGATATGAAATAGCGGTAGAGTCAAAATTTTACACAAACGTTTGTCCCAATCGAGTAAGCTTAAGGTACATTAAACCAATTCCTTTAAACACGAAAAAAGAATATTTCAAATAATATCAAGAAACACGAGAGCCGTTTTCTGAAAAAAGAGAAAAAAAAAAAGAATTCTCATATTATAAGCCATATATATACTTAAGAAACATTTAAATGATAAAAGCAAATTTTTAAGATACATCTTTAAGGCATTCCAAATTTTAAACTACCGAGTGACTGTTTCTTTAATTTTCCGAAGAACTTGAACTTTCCAGATTGACAAGAAATTTAGTGTTTTTCACTCATACTTAGCAAACAGTCACTTTGAATGTTTTCTAAAATTAGAAACACTTGTTTAAAAATATAAATTTTGCTTACAAGAATTGCATAAAATGATGTATTTTCTCAGACACTTAATTTTAACATAAGAGCATAATTAACTATTCTTAGGGTCAATCCATTAGAAATCACCCAGGCCATGTTGCTCAACATTTTTTTTTTCTTATTTTTTTACCAATTTTTCCTCGTTATTAGGTGAGTTCAAAACTGTCGAAAAAATTTTTTTTAGGCTCATACTTTTTTTTTTTTTTTTTTTTTTTTTTTGACGGCTATTTTGAATTTTCATCGTAACTGTTTTTAGGACAAAAACAAGGTTTGCATAAAAGTATCTAACTCTGTTAATTTTATAGATATCAAGACAAAATAACAACCAAAATTATCAGAATGACCCCCTAGATGTTTTGTACATGCATAATATTTCCTACGTCGTGAGGAAAGTGAAGAAAAAAATTCACAACTATAGATAGAAAATTGACTTAAAACGGTAATTTTAGTGCTGCAAAACTACTTAAAAAATGAAAGACTCATCAATATTTTTTTTTCCTGCGTAGATTTGTTACAGGACTAGTTACTGTAGGAGTTTCTAGCTTGAGAGTTTTATTCCTTTTTTTTATATAATTTTTCAAAATTGCCCAAAATTGCATCTTGGTAATATTTAAAGCTGAATATCTCAAAAGGGACTGAGTGAAAAATTATGAAATTAATACAGATAATATCTCTTTATGACATAAACATATGATAAAAATTTGGTGACTGAGACTCAACTGGTTCCAGAGTTATAGTACATCAAAATTGGCCAAAAATTTCATTTTAGGCATACAGAATTTTGACGAAAATTTATGGTAAAAATCAACATTGTAACTTAAAATACAAAATTTTATTCAAACTGTTGATGTACATTTTATCAGTTAGCATAATAACTTTATAATTTCTTCAAAGTATTGAAGAGTGTTGAAATTCCGTTGCATAGCTTTTTTGATATGTTATGTGTTCTGCCCGAAACCGTTGTTAGTTCGATAGGGGTAATTTTCCTCACAACCTTATTTACTGAAACCTACACCATGTCATTTTTAGATATTTGGAAGGCAGTCTTTGGGCCATGTGGATGGAAAAATTGAACTAATAGATCATTATTTTGATCGGTCTTGTCTTTGACTGTGCCTAACTACCAATGATATTCGTAAATGTATGCAACATAGTCCATATTTGTAAGCGAAGATGGGTTAATAAACACTATCAAAGTTTTGTGCTCATCAAATTTCTTACTTATTGATGTAGTGTAACACCTGATTTGATTATTACTTATAGGAACAAATCTATGATATTCTCTTATTCATGTCACAGGCAAGCAAAATTCAAATCTTTTTGTTAGTTTAGCTTCAGTTTGTTTAATTTCTTCGGCAGAGACAAAAATGTATTCTATTCTGGTTATTTTTTCGTTTCAGTATTTGAACATGTCTTGTGGAGTATTTAGTTATTGTAAAGTCTTTGCATGCTGGCTCTAGTTACTTCCCTTTTAGTGGTAAACCCCCCCCCCCCCTATACCATCACACAAGTTTTTCCCATTAGATGTAGCTGAAAAATTCCATTCAGCTATCAAGCTAAAATCATTCTCATGTTGGCACAGATTAATAAAGTTTTTCTTATTTTTGTATTGGCTGCTGGCACCATCGCTGAAGTAAATCATACCTTCGCTTCGGGTAAAAAATTCTTCATTTCATTGATGAGATTCTTTTGAAATTCATCAGCTGTAAAGGTATCCTGAATAAGATAATCATTTATCATACAAATGCTTTTACAGCAAATTTCATTTAAAATAATAATAATAAATGGATGTAATGTAACTCGGCTATTGGACCAGTGGTAGTTCTGAATTTCATCCTGAACGCAAAATGTAAAGTTTTCTGAAAAATCACCAATGACTAAATATTCACTGTTTTTAAGATTATTTTTAAGTTCTTTGAAATGATTAGACTAAAATGTTGAAATAAAATGGCGAGATTTTAGTTTTACTCTACCTTCCACAAGAAGATTTAGAAATTCATCATTTGGTAGTAATCGGGTGATAAATTCTCCTCTGTCAGTTTGCACCCACTGCTTAAAAGCTACTTCCTCTGGTAAATTGCCAATTTCTTTCATTGGAACTTCCAGAAGACCTTCGGATCCTGGACATTCTGAACACTTGTCCAGCAACTGTCATTCTCAATGTTACACCGAAGTTATTCTATCAGTTCCCTGTAATTTATTTTGAGCCTTGCTCCTTCTATCAAGAGCTTTACGTTCTGGTGGTATTTGCAGACACATATGTCTGCCAGATGATCTTGGGAGGACACACCACTTCGGTCGCATAGCACAGAACACTGACCGTCTAATTTTGTAGTTAGGGTATTTCTGTTTGAAAAAGTTAAATAGCTCATTTTAAGTTATTAGAGTTAATATATATATATATATATATATATATATGCAATTTTGGGCCAATTTTGATGTACTATAACTCTGGAACCAGTTGAGTCTCAGTCACCAAATTTTTATCATATGTTTATATCATAAAGAGATTTTATCTGTATTAATTTCATAATTTTTCACTCAGTCCCTTTTGAGATATTCAACTTTAAATATTGCCAAAATGCAATTTTGGGCATTTTTGAAAAATTATATCAAAAAAAGGATAAAACTCTCAAGCTTGAAACTTCTACAGTAACTAGTCCAGTAACAAACCTACGCAGGAAAAAAAAATTATTGATGAGTCTTTCAATTTTTAAGTAGTTTTGCAGTACTAAAATTACCGTTTTAAGTCAATTTTCTATCTATAGTTGTGAATTTTTTTCTTCACTTGCCTCACGACGTATGAAATACACTGATGGAAAAAAAAATCCCAACACCAGGAAGGAGCTGTGCTAGGCAAACGAAATTTGGTAGGCGCGTTTATACATCTGAAAGATGACGTCGATTCAAATTTCGAGCTACGCACATAAGTGTGGCGCTAGTAGCGACACTATGAACATGCAAATGAGGTTTGCTTTAAATAAGCGCTGTAAGGTTCGTGATCGTTATTTACAGTTGAGATTTGACGTAGTGAGTTAATGTTAGTCAAGGATGCCTCTAAGAAGACGAAGAAGCCATTATCAACAGCTCACTGAGTTTGGACGAGGTCGTGTAGTAGGGCTAAGAGAAGGTGGGTTTTCTTTCCGCGATATTGCAGAAAGACTTGGCAGGAATGTATCCACTGTGCATGAGTGTTGGCAGCAGTGGTCAAGGGAAGGTACTGCCTCAAGAAGACCGGGTTCCGGGAGGCCACGTGGCACTACTGAGAGGGAAGACCGCCGTGTTCGGCGTATGGCTGTGGCTAATCGTACTGCGTCTGCAGCTGAAATTCGAGCTGCAGTTGGCACCACAGTGACAGATGCGAATGCGAATTACCAGCCAGGGCATGCCTCACATGACGGTTTTGAGGTATAGCGCCCAGGCCGGAAATATCCTATAAAGGATGATCCAATCTCTTAACCAGCGGGACCACGGGCAGTGGCACGGGCAAAGAACCGCCCGCGGGGAAGGAAGAACTCCCCTCGCCCACTTGAACTAGAATGCTCTCCGGCGGGTGTGCTAGGCCGGTGCCAGGTAAACACTTGAGTCTATAGAGAAAACAAGGCCTGGCGGTGAAGAGAAGGCTGCAGTGGTCGAGGGACGCACCCAGATGCCTCGTGCCATCGGGTCTGATCCCCATCAAACAAACAACCTTTTACTATACGAGCAACGAGTGGTTGTGGCCCCCCAGGCCAAAAAGGCATAAAGCACAGTTCAACGCGGGTGACCACCTGTCCACCCGACATGCTTCTCGGCCGCGCTGCCTCGTTAGTTCACCAGTCATGCTGGCTATCCAGGGGCACCGACTCGGAGGTGAGGTCAGCCGCCGCAACTAGCTCCCAGCTACCTGAGTGGCAGCCCGGGGCCAGGGTCCCCCCACCACAGTGACACAACGAACTGTTACAAATCGGTTACTTCAAGGACAGATCCGAGCCAGACGTTCTATAGCGTGCATTCCACTGACTCCAAACCACTGCCGTTTGCGACGTGAGTGGTGTCAAGCTAGAGCTCACTGTAGGACGGAGTGGAGATCTGCTGTGTTTTCTGATGAAAGCCGGTTCTGGCTTGGTCGCAGTGATAGCCGTGCGTTGGTTAGAAGGAGGCCAGGTGAACGCCTGCTAGCGACCTGTCTGCGGCCTAGACACACAGGGCCTACTCCTGGAGTTATGGTTTGGGGAGCAATTTCGTATGACAGCAGGAGCACTCTCGTGGTTATCCCACGCACCCTGACTGCAAATTTGTACGTCAGTCTAGTGATACAACCTGTTGTGCTGCCATTAATGAACAGTATTCAAGGGGGTGTTTTCCAACAGGATAACGCTCGCCCTCATACCACTGTTGTAACCCAACATACTCTACAGAGTGTCGACATGTTGCCTTGGCCTGCTAGATCACCAGATCTTTCTCCAATCGAGCACGTATGGGGCATCATTGGACGACAACTCCAGCGTCATCCACAACCAGCATTAACCATCCCTGCATTGACCGCCCAAGTGCAACAGGCATGGAACTCCATCCCACAAACTGATATCCGACACCTGTACGACACAATGCATGCACGTTTGCATGCTTGCATTCAAAATTCTGGCGGTTACACCGGTTACTAATGTACCAACATTTCACATTTGAAATGGCTCTTCTCGCCAATGGCTCTACCTGTGATCTTGAAACTTTAATCAATTAAATATGTTACCTAGACAAATGTATTGCTGAAATTTCATTACTGTACAATAATTTTTTCTTGGTGTTGGGATTTTTTTTTTCCATCAGTGTATTATGCATGTACAAAACATCTAGGGGGTCATTCTGATAATTTTGGTTTTTATTTTGTCTTGATATCTATAAAATTAACAGAGTTAGATACTTTTATGCAAACCTTGTTTTTGTCCTAAAAACAGTTATGATGCAAATTCAAAATGGCTATCAAAAAAAAAAAAAAAAGTATGAGCCTAAAAAAATTTTTTTCGACAGTTTTGAACTCACCTAATAACGGGGAAAAACTGGTAAAAAAAATAAGAAAAATAAAAAATGTTGAGCAACAAATTTTATTCTTTTTGGGTGATTTCAAATGGATTGACCCCTTAACACTTTTACTCATTTTAAATCTAAAAAAATAGTCTCAAGAAAAAATCAGAAAAAAGTGAAGAAAAGCTAAACAATAAAAATAAATAAGTAAATAAATATTCAATTTTCTTCTCAAATTATTCTTAATTAAACTTAAACAATATTCTTAATAAAACCACAATAAATGCTGTATGCCATTACGCATTTTTAATTCCATCTGCTATAAACAATTAAAATATAAACAAACACTCCTTCCTTTCAATTATCAAACTCCCGAAACATCTGTTTCCAATGCGCAAGCGAATCCAAACCTAGCAAGTGTAATCCCATTCCTCACCTTCATGACGAAATAGTAATCAACATCTAATAATCACCCCTTACCTATCTCATGCTAGCTGCATAAATTAACACTATTTCGTTAAACCGTGGTATCAAAGTATTTTATTCAAACGATTTTATTATCCCATGAAAAATAATCAACACCAAATAAAATCATTTCTAAATTAATATCAGCATGATGTTATTTGTCCTAAACGTTAAAATTATCTTGCTTATTAAAATTATTTTGATTAATATATTTCACAAGGAATATTCCGTAATACATTCTAGAAAATATTATCATTACAAAATTATCGTTAAAAAAACAATACAGCTGCAGCTGTATTATTCTTTTAACGATAATTTTATGAACATGGAAATGGAAAGAGATCATTGACTGAGAATATCACTGAGTAGCAGAGTTGCATGAAATCGTATGTATTCCATACTGAGATAAGGTAATTTTTCAGTCGTGAAGTAACGAATCGATTCGAACATCTGCGCAAAATGTCCGATGCGAGTCTTTTACTCGTTACTTCGTTATCTGTTTATGTATGATGCTGTATCTAACATGAGGGGTGCGGGTATAGTTAGATGCGAAAAGATGGGTGTTTTGTTCATTACTCGGAACTTTTTCCTACCGTATGACGCGATTTGGACTATCAGTTTTCGTGTGATTTGGATTTCGGTAGTAGACGGCGTTCATAATATTGTTTTTGTATTTTGTAAATAAAATAAAATAAAAAAGTAATTATATAAAAGAAATAATTCAAGCTTTTTACTTGTATAATGTTGTATTATATCAGTTTTATCGCCAGAAATTTCTTGTCTATTTCGCGTGCAGAGATAAAGTTGAAAATATTATTTTTTTAATAGGATATTTTTAGTAATATATTACAGTGCTAATAGGCTACAATGCAATAATAATATTACTTATTGTGTTACGTGAAATAACGCCCATCTCTACAGTATAGCAGCGAAGCTCACGAGGTTTGGTAAACGAAGAGAACAGGGGGCAAAGCCCCCTAGTGCTATAAAAACTAAATAAATACAAAATAAAGAGTCCTTCTGGTTCAGTATAAAGTAGAGATGGGATAAACAGTTACTTTTCAGTAATAGGTTACATCGTTCCATACTACCTTTAATAATAGGTTCTTGTAACATATAATTTTTATAACATATTACTCTTTAGTTTATATACGGCTAGTGTCTTTCTAATCCTTTCGGGATATACAATATATCCTGCATAGTGGCCTGTATAGTGGATGCGATTCAAGTTTTTGAGTTCCAATGCTTTCGAAGAGTAATCTTCACTTTATTTAACTTTATAATTTCTGCAATTAAAAAAAAAAAAAAGGAAAGAAAGAAAAAGAAAAGAAAGAATGAAAAAAAAAAAAAAAAAAAAAAAAAAAACGCTGCTATGAAATAGTGGTAGAGTCAAAGTTTTACACAAACGCTTGTTCCAATCGTGTAAGCATGAGATTCTGTTAAATCAATTCATTTAAACACGAAAACAGACTATTTCAAATAATAAAATAAAATCAAGTAACACGTGCACGAGTGCCGTTTTCTTTAAAAAAGAATCCTCATATTATAAGCCATATAATTAAGAAATAATTAAATAATAATAACAAATCTTTAAAAAACATCTTTAAGCCATCCCAAATGTTAAACTACGGAGTAATTGTCTCTTTCGATTTTCCGAAGAACTTGAACATTCCAGATTGACAAGGAAATTAATATTTTTCAATCATACTTAGAAAACAGTCACTTTGAATATGTTTTCTAAAATTAGAAACACTTCTTTAAAAATGTAAATTTTGCTTAAAAAAACTGATTGAATAAAATTATTTATTTTCTCACACACTTAATTTTAACATACGATCATAATTAACTATCCTTAATACCACAACAAATTTATCCATTTTAAATCATTAAAAAAAGTCACGAGAAAAAATCAGATTAAAAAAGAAGAAGATAAGATGAAAATAAATAAATAAATAAATATTCAATTTTCTAATCAAATTATTCTTGAATAAACTCAAACAATATTCTTGAGAAAACCACAATAAATAAGTGCTCTTTTCAATTTCAGCTGCTACAGGCGATTTTAAATATAAACAAACACTCTTCATTCTTTCCCTCTCCCACTCCCCACTTCCTTTTTAAACACCTTCCATCGTTTTCCCAAAGCTACTAGCGTCTTCAATACGCGCGTAAACCTAGTGAGTGTATTCCGATTCCCTTCCCATTCCCCGTCCCCACGATACAATAATTAACATCAATTAATCACCTCTAACCTATCTCATCATGGCCGTTTAAATTAGCTTCATGAAAATATTATTTCGTTAAATGGTAGTATTAAGTGTTTTCGACATTACATATCATGGGCATAGCCTATGAATATAGCATAGCCAATATTTAAATTAAACTAATATACTATAACTTTCAGTCTAGAACAACATTTTTAAATAAAATATTAGAAAGGTGTAAAATAGTCAAATTTATCATCTATTTTAAAAGAATATTCGACTAATAAGTAATCTACGAAGGTGAATTTCACTGGCAGACTATACTGATATTTAAACTAAATCAATACACCATAACAATCGGTTTAGAATAATACTTACAACAAAATATTATAAAGATGTTTAATAATCAAAACAATTACTTATTTCAAAAAAATTATTTGACTGATATGGAACCAACGAAATAATTAATTATTATTTATTTAACTCGTTACATGAAAGCTGGTGAAAATATTTCACTGCTTCGTTTATTTCCTGTTAACGAATAACTTTCACTCCAACAAATAATCTGATTTCTGTCTGTGTTTTATTGGCAGATTACCAGAGATATATATGTCCTCTCTAGGAGTAGGTTAGTTGCACCCGGAGAATACCTAAACGGGCGAGTTGCACCGCTTACTCTCTGAACCAAGGGGTGAGTTGCACCGTTTACCACCTCGAACCAAGGGGTGAGTTGCACCGCTTAGCCATTTCTACAAAGGGGCGAGTTGCACCCTCCAAGATATTATTACATAATTTTTTTTTATACGTAATCGCATAAATTTCCCTTCACACTTTTCACAGGCTTAGGACTTTCATGGGCTAAAAACCCATGGCGTGTTTAAAAAATTTGCGAATAATTTTTTTTTGTCTCATAGTGGTAATAAGTTTACCTTGTCTAATAGCCGAGCATATGCCCATTGTCTTTGAGAAAGATGATCATCAGTCGTCTTATTTTATGCATAGGTTTTAATTTGTTTCCTTTTTATCTTTCTTTGAACTGTAGTAGGAAATAGCCTTTAAAAATTCAAATCTTGTAAGTTCTTTACTCGTATATTTCTGCTTAATTTTTTCCATTCTCTTTTTCAGCAATTTATTTGGTTGTTTTGTGATATTTATGCTATTTTTCAAAGCATTTATATCAATCTGTGTTTGCTTAATTACTTCAATAAAAGCATAAATATTTGGACTAGGTGCACTGAAATTGGCATTGAATTTTGCGTGAAACGATTCACAAGCGTTAGTTGTTCTCTCTCCGTCAATTGTATCCGAAGCCCACATAATTGGGGGAAATTTCTCATCTTCTGAAATATATGTATCAACCAAATAATCCATGTATTTTTCCAATTTTTCATTCTGAGGAATTTCCGACATGAAATCCTCTACAAAACAATCAGCAACTTCCTCATGATTGAAATAAAGCAGTCCGAATGACCAACGTAGCCACTTTCCAATATCAGAATTCTTGTCTTTATATTCTTTTGATAAACCAAGTTCTTGAATTTTTCTCCACCATATGATTGAGATGCATGGAAACGACATCTTCTGATATTGCTTGTAGGCCATATTCTTTTAATTGCCGAATGAATTCCGATTTCAAAATCAACGACAATATTCTTGGGCTCGAATTTCAATTCTAATTTTTCGCAACACTCTGTCAGCAATACAAACATATCTTCATAGGTATTTGTACTTTTGTTAGGCAAGAGAAAGTGAGCAAGTGGCATGTAGTGGCCATTTTCATTGATGTGCAACGAAAACATCTGTTAAAAAAACTTTGAACAATGTTTGAATGTTCCATCGATGAATATCGTATCACTTTTACACAAAAATTGCAGATTAGAGGCGCTTGAAAAGCAAACTATACCTTTTTTTTCATTGTTAACTTGAAGCATTTCTTCCCCCTGATATGTTTTAATATCCAATGAAGCTAGAGCAGAATGCACTTCTTTTGCGTTTTTGGGAAGGGGTGGTAATACTGCACGCCGTGCTCTACTCAAATTTTTTCTTATATATTCCATATCTTTTACATTGAATTCTTCTGTAAAACTTGAATGTACACCACTTATTTCACTTCTAATTAATTTTTGTGGGCGTTCGTTTACTTCGTCTAAAGCTTTCCTTTTGACACCATTCGAGATGGCTTGTATTTTCAAGTTTTTATCAAGGTCATGATTATGGTTCACATCAGATTTTATAATAACTGTAGCATTTCCATCCGTGTAAATCTTTGCTAAACAGTTTCTTTTGACGCATCTCCATTTAAGTCCTTCTCCGGTTTCATGCTGCTTGTAAAATTTGTAGTCACCGTAAACCATAAGCCTACGTCCTTTTTCGCTCAACATGAATTCCATTATTACTAACGAACTTAAACGCTCCTTACGACTTAACGACAGGGACGCGCGCAGCAGATGCAAAACCCTGTCAGGCAACCCTCGGACCTTTATTGGCTGATGGAAAGGGAAGGAAGGAACCTTTCCCCTAATGACTAGAAACATTTTCCCCTAATGACTTATCAGTAAATCATTACAATTCGCCCGTCGTTTGATTGACAGGTAAAAAGAGGGGTGCAATTGACCCTCGTCCGAAAAATCCCAAGCGGTGCAACTTGCCCGAGATTAGAAGAACAAAGGAAGGAGGTCGGGTGCAATTCGCCCGTCATTTGATTGACAGGTTAAGAGAGGGGTGCAATTGACCCTCGTCCATCTCTCTCTCATTTTTTGCGTGCAGAGAGATAAAATTAAAGTGTTATTCATTTAATATGAACTTTTCAATAATATATTTCGATGTGAATGACTTCTTATGCAATAATAGTATTATTTATTATATTACATGAAATAACGCCCATCTCTAGTATAAAGAGTTAGGTTGATTTCTGTTTTTTTTTTTTTTTTTTTTTTTTTTTTTTTAAGGACTGAGGGCCTATTAGTCACAATCTGGGATTTTTGCGTTGTCGTTTTCGATAGTTGGACATTTGTCGAAATCTAAAATTTATCGAAAATATAATTGAATAATTTGAAAGCGATGTTATAATTTGGAAAAAAAAAAAAAAAAAACTAATAGTCCTCCATCCTAAACTAAATTCTGCTTTTGCCAGAATTTCATCAAAATCTTTTATTATTATTATTATTATTATTGAAAAAAAAAGAAAAGAAAATTAATAAAAATTATACAGACACGACATTATTTCATTATTTAAAACATGAAAATCTGACATTGACAGATTTTAATTTAGTGCCAGAGGCCTACTGCTAAACTTGTTAATATCGACAAATTCTTCTTTAGTTAATTCGTGACGATCTAAATTCCATGATAAAGTTTTCATTAAATCAAACCAATGTGTTTCAGCTGCAGATATTCTAACAAATAACGTTGGAAGTCCAAACTGTCTTATAGCCGCAAAACAACGTTTTTTCTCTTTTTCCCAATGAGGGGGAGGTGTGCCTTGGGGGGGACTCATGTCAAAGGTGTGCCTTGGGGGGGACTCATGTCAAAGTTGTACCTTGGGGGGGGACTCATGTCAAAGTTGGGCCTTGGGGGGGACTCATGTCAAAGTTGGGCCTGGGGGGGGACTCATGTCAAAGTTGGGCCTTGGGGGGACTCATGTTAAAGTTGGGCCTGGGGGGGACTCATGTCAAAGTTGTGCCTTGGGGGGACTTCATTCAATAAATCCCCATTCAATAAACCGACTGAAATAGGCCCTTAGCACTATTAAGAGTGACGTATAAAAATTCGACAACGCTGGGCCTTGGAGGGACTCATGTCAAAGTTGTACCTTGGGGGGGACTCATGTCAGAGTTGGGCCTGGGGGGGGACTCATGTCAAAGTTGTGCTCTGGGGGGACTTCATTCAATAAATCCCCATTCAATAAACCGACTGACATAGGCCCTTAGCACTATTAAGAGTGACGTATAAAAATTCGACAACGCTGGGCCTTGGGGGGACTCATGTCAAAGTTGTACCTTGGGGGGGACTCATGTCAAAGTTGGGCCTGGGGGGGACTCATGTCAAAGTTGGGCCTTGGGGGGACTTCATTGAATAAATCCCCATTCAATAAACCGACTGAAATAGGCCCTTAGCACTATTAAGAGTGACGTATAAAAATTCGACAACGCTGGGCCTTGGGGGGACTCATGTCAAAGTTGTACCTTGGGGGGGACTCATGTCAAAGTTGGGCCTGGGGGGGGACTCATGTCAAAGTTGTTCCTTGGGGGGACTTCATTCAATAAATCCCCATTCAATAAACCGACTGAAATAGGCCCTTAGCACTATTAAGAGTGACGTATAAAAATTCGACAACGCTGGGCCTTGGGGGGACTCATGTCAAAGTTGTATCTTGGGGGGGACTCATGTCAAAGTTGGGATTGGGGGGGGGACTCATGTCAAAGTTGTGCCTTGGGGGGACTTCATTCAATAAATCCCCATTCAATAAACCGACTGAAATAGGCCCTTAGCACTATTAAGAGTGACGTATAAAAATTCGACAACGCTGTACCGACTGAAATAGGCCTCTAGCACTAATAATATCTGTATTTAAATTGTAGTTCTTTATCAATTGAAAAATAAATGTTTGCATTTTTTTTTAATTTGATTTTTCTACTGCTATAGCTGCAACCATAAGGCCACGAAAAAACATGATTTAACGCTTTATGTAAAAGAAGGTACCAAATATAGGTAAGGTGTTTTACTAAACAAAGATGAATGAATTGGTTGCAGCTCTTAAATACAAAATCTTGGTTCAACTATGTAAAAACCTTTGACAGAATAGAAATAACTTTTCTGTAATAAAATAAAATAAAATAAAGAAGTAAATGATGATTAGTATCATATGGAATTTCATGAAACATACTTGTGAAAAAAATAAATACAATTTGGTAGAAAAAATGCCAAAGTTCAATTTCGGGTTGGGAATAAAAAAGTTAATTGGGAAAGAATGTTTTTTTTTTTTTTTTTCTTAAGTGGCCGCTATTTTAAAATGAGGTGACGGATCGAGTTCATTAATACATGTGATTGAGACCTTACTATAGGCTATGCACATACGAAATTTCAAACAAATCAATTCATAAATACGCTTTTTGTTTGAGTTTGAAATTTTCAAGTAGCCTCCACTTGGAAACAAAATTGTGCATCAAATTGATCAACGAACTTTCGACATTTTAGTTTAACATTTAACTTCAGTTAACATTTAATTCTAATCTTAATAAAATGTGTGACATTAAAGCAAACTTATACTTCTTAAATTATAATTTACATGTAATTTAATTGATTGAAACAGTGATGGAAAGAGAGGAGGAGGAGGATCAAGAGGGGGAAGTCGTGGTAGAGGAGGAAGTCGGGGATCATCATCAAGGAGGAGGCCAACTTATAGACCAGCATCTCGTCCTTCTCCAAAGCCACCAGCGTACAAACCATCTCCACTACCAGCTCCAAAGCCAACGGTGAGAGCAACTGCAAGACCACAACCGCCATCACCACGACCAGCTCCTGCGCCGACGCCGAAACCGTCTGCCCCAGAACAACCTGTTGTCGCTAAACAACCAGCTACAAACCCTAATTTTAAAGAAACTAATCCTGTACAAGGATCCGCGAATCAGCAACCAGCTTATAATCCTAATTACAAACCTGAAAGCGGAGCACCTGCTGGACCGCCTCCACCCTATTCACCTGCAGGTCGGCCAGCACCAAGCGCTCCTGTGGGGGCTCCACCGCCTTATCAGCCAAATGCTGCACCAGGTATGTGAAAAGTTTTAATGTCAATAATTCTAACTAGTAATTTGAATACCTGATAAATGAAAAAGAGAAAAATCGATAATTATTTAAATTTGATTAGTGTGATTAAAACATAGGTAATATAAAATCTCAGGATTTTTTTTTTTTTTTTTTTTTTTTTTTTTTTTTTTTTGGACATCATAATCATTCGATTTACTTACTTCTTCAACTTATTTACAGGTCAACGTCTTCCTTATCCACAACAGCCTGGTCCTGGTGTGCAACCACCTCCATACCCAGGACTTCCAGGTAGACCACCAGCATATCCTGGACAATCTGCACCGTATCCTCAGCAACCTGGTTCTCCAGGGAGTTATCCAAGGCAGCCTGGCTACCCAGGAAGTTACCCTCAGCAACCTGGTTACCCAGGAAGTTATCCAAGGCAACCTGGTTACCCAGGAAGTTATCCAAGGCAACCTGGATATCCTGGAAGTTATCCACAACAACCTGGCTATCCAGGAAGTTATCCGCGACAACCTGGTTTTCCAGGAAGTTATCCTGGTGGAGGCCCTCAGCAACCCCTCGGTGGAAATGTATGGAGACCACAGTCTGGTATGCCGTCTCCATCCTATATGAATTATGGTGGCATACCGACCGGAACAAATATGTACACTAAACCTCATAAACAAAAAGGTTTTCTGGGATCACTGATGTCTGTAGGATCACACAACAAATATAAGACCGGAAAGAATAAATATGGTTCGTATCCTAGCCCTTATGGAATGGGTGGAGGTTATGGTGGAAAGCATATGGGAGGCGGATTTGGAAGAAACATAAGGACAGCTGCCATGTTTACAATATTACCTTATATGGCTTACAGAGCAACTACAAGTATATTTAGACCAAGATTCATGTTCCTACCATTATTTTTACCTACGCCACATTTCCATCACTACCAATACTCTCATTATGGACATGGAATGTATCCTGGATATGCTCATTATTATGATGTGTATAGTGATGAATATGGTGAGTAAGAAAAATAGTTCTTTTTTATATATTGCTTAAACTGCTTAAAATTTACTTTAGTTTAAGTTTTTCTAATCGTATAGAATATGTAATCAATACTTTAATGACTAAATTAGAAACATTATCATTATTCAGTGTAAATAGCCCTTTTAGCTTTTGCTTATATTCTTATTTTAATTTATATTTGTTGTACAAGAAATCCATAATAAATAAATATTATGAATTTAGTGTGTTCAGCAAAATATCCCTTATTTTAAAATTAAATAACTCAGAAACAGATATCGAAAAATAAAAATAAAATTAGGAATACTTTTTTTAAGAAAGTAAAATTTTATACAAAGATTTCATAATTAGTTAAAAATTCTGCTAACAGAAAATGAATAGAACGGAAAAAATCTATTCACGATAGGGTGACTAAACAAAATAAAGCGATGACTTAAAGCATTAAAGTTTGGCCACTTTTGTTTTTTTTTTTTTTCAATGTCCATCATAAAAAAGAATGTCAGTAATGTTAGTATCGCGTTAGAATTGCGTACTTCTCCAATTTGAAATAAAAGCGGCGAAATGGGGAAAAGCCAGCAAAAATATGACATGTTTTGTAAATTAGACATGCAAAAAAGCAGAAATTTCATTGATTTGTGGCGAATTAATCATTTATTTTGGAAATCAACTTTGAAAAAGAACGGACTTTGTGGCAACGGCTAACCGGCTATTGCAGCAAATTTTGGGAAACACAATTTCGTATTTTAGCAATTAGCTGCGATTAAACGAAGCTGAATTAAATTAAGCTGCGATTAAACGAATTCAGTTACCATGTGAATTCTCATGAAAAAATGTAAATTTCCATGTGAAAAATCATGCTGAATTTAAACTTTTAAATAACTAGAAGAAAGTAGTTAAAGTTCCACATTTCGAAAGTCGGGCGCAAAAATTTCGTGTTTGTTAATACGCGTTAAACAAATGCGTTAAATAAGCGTTTCATTCCATCAGCTGACTATGAAAATATAGCCTTTTCTGGCGTTTATCTAATAAAAATTCGATTTCGAAAAATGACCTTTCACAAAAATCGACGATCTTAAAACAAACCATTCACGAAATCAACGGAATTGAAACTAATACATTATAAAAATTGGCAAATTAAAAATGCATACTTGACAAAAATTCCACAATTTTAAAAAAGTTTCCTGGACTTGATATATTTTAGCAAATTACTTCTATCAATTACTTCCCATAAAAAAAAATATATTTATTTAATATTTGGTATATTGTCTGAAAACTACATATGTACATCATAATGTACTTATTTTTAGCATTTCGTGTAGTTTCCATTTAGTCTCTAATATAGCAAAATTCTTTTCTATGGCCCTGTAAACGAATGGTGAATGTTTTTCAAATCATATTTTGTGTGAAACATGGTTTTCTAAGTATAAAATATAAGTGGTATCTTCATTTACTTAAAGCATTCAAAAGATATTACAATGCAGAAACGAGAAATTTCACCCATAGATATAATGCATTTGAATTCTTTTGTATGTATCTGTACAAGAATCATTTATTCGACTTAAATAAAAAAATTCAAGTAATATACCAATAAAATACAGATTTAAAATATTTTTTTTTTTCTTTTAATTATGATAATAACGAGCACACACATGGACTGATCAACTGCTAAAAATTTTCTGATTCAGGTAACCTCAAAAGTGTAATTAATTATTGGGGGAAAAAACTCAGATTCGAAAATTTAATTAAAAAAAAAAAATTACTTTGTCTACATTATATGAGTAAGAGAGAGAGCAACAATAATATAATAATCATTATGAGATCTAAATAGTAAGTTTAGTATTCTAATAATGTTATTTTCTTTTATTTTCTTAGTACGACTGCACTAATGCTTTTAATAAAACATTTCACGTCCTCGTCTTTTCTCTGTACAGTCAGTAACAAAAGTGTCCGAACACTAGCGAAAATTCCTATTTAAATAAAGTACGCTGAAAACAGTTTTGCTAAATAAATCCTTGTCGAATTCTGTTCTTAGACTGACTAAGTACAGGATTTATCTAACAAAACAGTATTAAGTGTACTTTTTTTTTACACACGAATTTTTGCTAGTGTTCGGACACTTTTGTTATCGACTGTACCAATTGTTGAATATGTTAGACCTTTCGTTATACAGAGTTACGCACTGTTCAACCGATCGCTACGAAATTTGGTACATTTATTAATAAGTACAAAATCTAGCTAAAGCCGTATTTTTAGTTCAATCGAATAATTGCTTTGAAAGATATTAAATAAAATTGCATTTTAACATTAAAAAGGAAAAACATGTTGATAAGGGGAAAAAAAAAAAAAAAAGATTACGTGTTATTTTTTTTTTCTTCTTCTTCTCCGATATTAAAGGAAATAGATTTATTTGCAGGTATATTTCTTTAAAATAACATTTTTCATTATTTAAATGAGAAACAAGACAAATATTGCATGTAATTATAAAAATCTTTTAGATACTTAGTAGACAAGTAGTAAAATAAGATTTTTAGACAAGTAGTAAAATAATTAAGTTAGACAAAAGTCTCGTATTTCTGAAAAAAAAAAAAAAAAAAAAAAATCCAGCTGTTCAAAAATTACATTAGGTTTAACTAAATAAATAAATTAATAAATAAAATATAAAATAAAAATAAAATATTTGAATAGCCATCTTTATTTTTTATGCGTTCTTACAGTAAATTAAATAAAAGTAAATGACTATATTTGAATATAATTCAACTGATTTATTTGTTGGTCAGAGATTTTAATTTAGATTTTAATTCAGTAAGCGAAAGAGAATTCATCAAAGTAGGGGCGGGGCGTAACAAGAGTGGGGTGAAGGGGTAGAGGTCTGCACGGGCCGGGCTTCCAGCCCGAGCCCGAGCCCGGACCGGGTTCGGGCCGAATTTTTGAATTTGTTCTCGGGCCGGGCCGGGCTCAAATTTTTTTTCAGGCTCGGGCCGGGCCGGGCCGGGCCTGAATGAAATTTTCTCCGGGCCGTGTCGGCCCGAATCTTTTTCTGTTTTCCTCGTTAATCAACGAAAAAGGAAAATGATAAAGTATTTCTTCAGTCATTTATTTTACGTAATTTTACAGGCTTGTATGTCACATAAAGTTCTATTTTGTTAAAAAAGTGTCTGTAACGTCAATTTAATTGTCTATCAGCCTCTCTGTCCCAAATCTGATTTTTCGCAAATATTTTTAGCATGCCTCGAAATTAATATATTTTATTTAAAGTAATATTAGATGGTTTCCTATTCAAAATAGTATGCATGTCACTACCAGTTTCCGTACATGTACATAACAAAAGAAATTACATACATTACTGTGTATAAGGGTTTGTTTCTTATGATCTGTTGAGTTTAGGTAATATAAAGGCTATAAAAATCTTTCCGCTGTAACTTTTTCTCTAAAGTTCCTTTTCTCCAGTGGACAAAAGTTGCATCATTTTTATCATGGGCAAAAGCAACTTTTCTATTGAATATGGTTGGATTAACATTAAAGTTTTGTTTACCGGAGCACATGAAAAATTCGGATACATTATGGTATATAAGAGAAAATGGTTGAAAGTGCATTTTCAGTAGTATTAACCATTTTAAATACCTTCCTATATTGTTTGATGAATGCTAATATTTTCGATTTGACTTTCTGTTCGTCTTTGTGCCTTGTCTATAATAATGAATTTCTGTTTATATATAATTGTCTTGTAAAATTTCAGCAGTTTTGTTGAAGAACGTACTATTGTTTGGTTATATAATTTGGTTATATAACCAATTATATAACCAAATATTGTTTGGTTATATTGTTTGGTTATATTATATTTGGTTATATATATGGCCTCTGCAAAACACATACTAAAAATCTTTTTTATAAAAAGACATTCTTTTTTTTTTTTTGTTATTTTACATATTTTTGAATCGGGCCGGGCCAGGTCGGGCCTGATTTGATCTTTTTTGTCTGGGCCGGGCCCGGGCCGCATTTTTCGACTTCTTAACGGGCCGGGCCGGACCCGGACCTCAAAATTCCGGCCCGTGCAGACCTCTATGAAGAAGCGCGCTGGCCCGGTCCACTGGTCGTGAGGAAGCCTCCGAAAAAGCTTGACCTATGTATATATATCCGGAGAAGTTCCTCTGCCATTATTTTAACCTGGAACATTTCCTGCAATTGCACTTTAAGCCGTAGGTTCCTGTCTAAAGACCCTTAATGTACAAAAGGTGACCGCAGATCGACAAATCACAAAAATAAAAATAATAATAAAAAAAAACTTTATGCAAAGTTTTACTAAGGCAGTGCAAGCGGGGCCATTGCCTCTGGCCCATATTTTGGGCTGGTCTTCCGAATCATCTTAAAACTTACTTTAAAACATTTTTATAGTAATAAGTAAAGTACAAGAGAGCTTCAGTATAAGAGGGCCTTGAATTAGGGGCCTCCTTCCCTCAGTGATACTTTCGCTTGGGATTTAGAGTGGTAGGTCCGCCACTGTATTGAAGGATTAAAAATTATGGACGTTGATTTAGGAACTAATCCAAAATTTTATATCATGAGAGGCCGTACGACAACAGACGCAATCTTTTCCAATATAAGTATGCGAACAGGATTCATATGAGTGTGTCTATAGTATACACACAGAAAAATAAATTGGTCACAGTGACCTGGCAAAATGCTCAAGTGACAATACAGAATTGACTAACCAAAATAGCTGACTAGCCAAAAAGTGTACTTGCTGAACTAGTCTCCAAAACTGAAAAGTGTACTTGCTGAACTAGTCACCAAAACTGAAAAGTGTACTTGCTGAACTAGTCTCCAAAACTAAAAAGTGTACTTGCTGAACTAGTCACCAAAACACTACTCCAGACTAGGAAGGTTAATATTATCAGACAAAGAAGGCTAGTCGACAATCATAATTATCTGACCAGGAAGGTTAGTCAACAACCGCAGTTTCAAAGACAAGGCATGTTAGTCAGAATCTACACTTGATTAAGAAAGTTAGTCAACAGATCTCAGGTATCTGACTAAGAAAGGTAGTCAATTTTCAAAGAATATTTGAAGAGGCAGGATAGTCAAGATTATTTGCCTGACTAACCTGTCTGGTAATATCTGAAGAGGAAAACGAGTCTCTATTTGATTAAGCTGCCTCATAATATTTGTGGAGGAAGATTAGTTAGGAAAAAAAACAAACAATGACTATCATGTCTCATAATATTTGAGATAGATTCATACTTGCCAACATATCAGTTTTAAAAATCAGTAGATTTTATCGGGGAAAAAAAAAAAAACAGTAGAGATTTTGTAAATTGACATTTTTAACGATAGAGACTGAATTTATATAAATATATAGTAGACAAAAAGAAAAATATATTAATATTTACAAAATATTTTCCATAAATAAAAATTTTCTTTAAATAAAAATCACTCATCTTTCAAACGAAAACAAATAAAATATTGAGATTATGTGTATTAAAGAATTAATTTCAAATCCTAAAAATTAGGGAAAAAAAATATTGTCTATGATATTTACTTAAACACAAATTTTTACATTTATAGCACATTTTGCTTCATTAAGAAAATAACAATTAAATTGTTATTCATAGAATTGTTAAACTAAATTTTCACTGCATTTAGAAATTAAAATGTTCTCCAGATTTTTATAAGATAATGAGGATCAAAATTCAGTTTTTAATTATCTTATATGACTGAAAATACACTCACAATGACTATGTAAATATACTATTTAATTACAAAGCATTATTTACAAATCTGGTGTGAAAAACCACACGACTTCCATTACCCACTATTTCACGAATTATATGCATTTTTACTTTCATTACCCCACTACCGTAGGTAATGGAAGTATTGTATTCGGTCCAAAAATTCAATGTCGAGTTTTCGCTTGATTTACACGTTTTAAGGTCTCCTGAGTCCAAATCAGTAGTTTTTGGCAATAGTGTGTATGTGTGTGTATGTATGTATGTACGAACGAAATCTTCTGGTTATGATATCTCCTAAACTAATAGAGATAAAACTACGAAACTTCAGCTTTGAGGCAGGTCTGGTGTACAGATGAAATTCTGGTGTACAGGAACCCTGTATAAATAGCTTAATTTCAGGTCTCGCAAGTCGTGCCTTTAAAAACGGCTGTACGGATTATTTTCTAACTCGCTATAGTAACTCACTTTTAAATATGCTTTTGTATGTAATTATTGTTTTCCGTTCAATAATTGAGTACGCCAAGTTTTGGTAAAAGTTGGTATCTCAAAAACGGCTCTAACGATTTTCTTGAAAATTGTTGCATAAATCCATTTTAGATATCCTTTCTCATGTATTAAGTGTTGTTACAGGAAAAATAACAGTCATCCTGATAAGGTAGGTCAGTTTTAGATCTCGGAAATTGGTGTTTGAAAAATAACTCATCCCCCCCCCCCTTATTTTTTAACTCGCTATATAAATTCTGTTTTACATGTTTACATATGTATATATATATATATATATTTATACATACATGCATACACGCACACATATATATATATTAGCTTTCATTATAGGAAATTTGTTTGGTGTCTACTTCGTTAGGTCAATTTTACGTGTTCGCTGACCACATTATTTCTAAAAAATGCATATAATACGTGTAATAGTGGGCAATGGAAGCCGTGTGGTTGTTTCACACCAGACTTTTTTTTTTGAGAAAATTGTGTTAAAATGGCGAGTTTGAAAAAAATCCGTAAAGATGTTTTTAAAGGAACGCGCTTGCGAGACCTGAAATTGAGTTATTTATACAGGACGCCTATCGATTTTCCTGAACTAACCAACTATATCATTCGAAAGGACTTCTAATAGAATGTTTATATAGCAAATTTGAAGAAAATCGTTAGAGCCGGTTTTGAGATACGGACTTACGGTCCCACTTCTGGTTTCTGATGTCCCACTTCCGGTTTTTCAATTTTTATCAACATTTGGAAAATGCATCTGTACACCAGACCTGTCTTAATTCTGAAGTTTTGTAGTTCTATCTTTATTAGTTTCGGAGATATGATAGCCTGGAGATTCCACACACACACACACACTTACCAATTGCCAAAATCACTTTTTTGGACTCAGGGGACCTTAAAACGTGTAAATCAGGTGAAATCTCGATATCGAATTTTTGGACCGAATACAATACTTCCAGAGCTGCTAACCTAATCCGGCAAATTGTTAGTACCGCCCCTTTTTCTACACCACTTAATTTTTAAAGCAATTTTCTTCAAATGTATTTACGATGAATTAAGAAGAAAAAACTCTAAGAAATGACTGGTGTAGAAAAAGGGGCGGTACTAACAATTTGCCGGATTAGGTTGTCAGCTCTGTACTTCCATTACTTACGGTAGTAGGGTGATGGAAGTAAAAAATCCAAAAATTTAAGTTTGTTTTGAGTTAATTAAAATCAATATTGTAATTTTTACACATACATTTAATAAGCCTCATTTCATTATTATATGTATTCTCTGTATATTTTGCTCTATATATTTTCCAGTAAAATTGCTCAATTTTATATTTTTTCTTGTAAGTTCCTAAAAACAGCAGACCAGTAGAAATAGCTAAAAAAAACGGTAGTCTACTGGTAAAAACAGTGGAGTTGGCAAGTAAGCAGATTAATCAAAATTTTAATTGGTTAAAATCCTTCATATTTTATGAAGAATAAGAGATTCGTGCTTGTTTGCAGGGGTTTTTGTAAAAGCATTGTTATTAGTCTTAACCTCTTTACTTTTGTAATTGTTTAATCTTTTCTCCCCTTTAAGGTGTTCAACCTTGAAAATACATTTAAAGAACTTTTCTGGAAAATATTACTTGTCTATCAATTAAAAAATATATATATACTCATAGCTGCCAACTTCTTCAAATTATTCCGGAATGTTGTTAACATTCGCCCTTTTCTTCATACCATAATCTTTCTAGAATAATCTTCTTTAGCATGTAATTACAATTAAATATGAAGAAAATTACTATATAAAGAATATGATTTGAAAAAAGGGCATTACTAACAACATTCCGGAATCAATTAAAAAAGTTAGCAGCTATGAATACTGGAAATTTAACAAACCACTGAAACAAAGAATTCGCTAGTTTAAACATTCTTCCCTACATTTATTTATTATTAACGCAAGCATTTATCCAACACCTTCTTATCAAGACCTTCCAAATGGATTGTGGCGCCACATGATTTAGTCCATTTTTTATGCACATCCTCATATATGGATTTAGAACTATTTTTAGAATTTATTATATTTAGAATTTATTTTTTTTTTCTCCTCGGTGCTTTCGTTTTATACGCTGTGGTTACAAAAATAAATATAAACCTTTTTTTTTTTAAGTTCCTTTTTTTAATATTACCCGTTTCATTCCCATTTTTTTCCCTCCATAATACAATAAATCTTATATTTAGTCATAAATTTATTTCAAAGGTAATATATATATATATATATATATATATTTTTAATAGGAGTAATAGCAGAGTACGAATTAATATAGCTAATAAAGCAACTGAGCGGTGTTTATTTATGTTTAATATGACCACTGATGCCATTAATAATCACAACTTTTCAATAAATAAAAATATGAAAATTTTGGGAAACATACATGTTGTAATTAGTTAAAATACAAATTATAAACATTAAAAAATAAAATAAAAAATGTTTCAAACACTTAATTTACTTAACCCTTTACATACCAAATCACCTTATTTTTGGAAAAATAGTTTGAAACTTTTTTATTATATTTCTTTTCTGAAAGAGAAACATCTCATATTAAATTTAGCTTCCTTTTGCTTAACAATAGAGAAAGTTTAAATTATAGGGACTTTGAAGTTCCAATGAAAGCCTGTAGTAAATTTAGGCTATATTGAGGAATTTTTTTGGTAGGACTTTAAAGACCCCGTGGGATACAAAGGGTTAAGCCACCTGAATATATGCATATATTTTTTAAATAATGGATTTTTTCACCAAATTAAAATTATAAACAGGTACGACGATACAATGTATTGATATAGACAATATTAACGATATATAAGGTATAGAAGTTACAATGTACTAAATTATAAATAACATCAAACTCCAAATTTCCGGTTATTTAAAGTTTTAAAATCATAAATATTAATGATACACTTTTTTTTTTTTTTTTTTTTTTTTAAGGTGAGGGTGGACATAGAATTTGCATTAAAAACACCTTTTACCGTATATAATAAAAAAAAAATTTTTCCTTTAATCATCTCTGTAAATTTTATGCACAGATAAATTTTAATATATAGCAATAATTTACAAGTATTTTATCATCCAAAATAACTCTCACTTACCTGATAACATACTTTCAACATTCTTTATACCAACATTTTAAATAAGATTTTAAATCTCAAGATTTTAAATAGATTTATTTGCTTATTTAAATAAGAAACTAAGTAATTAAAATAAGACATAAAAGACAAAAATCAAGAAAAAAATAATTTTATTGAAAATTATAAATATGTTTCATATACATAAAGAAGATTTTTCTATCATTTGCATAAAAATTAATCATAATAATAATATAAAAGAACAAATATCATTAGGTTTAAAACGTAATTTTTTTGCCTTGGCTTTTGCAATACTTCTCAAATTTTTTTAGTCATTATTTGAGAACTTTTTCCAACTTAATTATTTACAAATCTAAATAGCTCTTAAACAAAAACGAAATATTTCCACAGGACTTTGTCTTCATGTACTTGGCTTTGATAGATATGATGGCAAATCACTGAAAATCGTAGGAATAGCACCATCTTTAACAATTGGTTTATTTCTTGGGACTTGATATAACTTTTCTTCTTTTTCATTAAAATATGTTACTGTTTGTATAATTTCACCAGGTTTAAAATGGAGCTCGCAAACCTTAAAATGAAAAAAAAAAAAAAAAAGGTCATTAGGATGTCGCTAAGAAGTACGTTATATGAGGTGTAAATTTCACCTCATTGCATAGGTTGCATTTAGTTAGGAAGTTGCATATATCAAAACCTTTCTTAATCTATGCATAAATTATTATATACTCGTTTATAAATTTTTATGTGAAAACAGGGAACTTTGGAATCACCTAGGAGAGGCCTTCACCCTGCAGTGGATTGATAAAGGCTGAAATTGATAATGATGATACATATATATATTGTCATATTTCACTTACTTTATAATTCGTATGATTACTTTGGGTATGATTCGTATTCGTATGATTACTTACTACTTGATTACGCACGCGCAAGCTTTTTTTTTTTTAATCGATCTGGTTTTATAGATTTTTTTTTAAATGAATATATTGCTGTTAGTACACTATTGTTAAACATATTTGGAAGCTGACAACCGTATTATAAATGCTATTTATATAATTTATGTATGTTCAAACAAATACGAAACGTCCAATACAGTACAGTCTATGGAAGGAATTTCTTTAAAGTGCCTTTTAACATATTCAGGGGTGCAGAATATGTCCGAACGCGTGAACGATGTTCGGGGGAAATTTTGAATATTTATTTTCTTAAAATAAAAATGAAAACGGAAATAAAAAAAATTTGGTGTGAAACAACCACACGACTTCCATTATCCACTATTACACGTGTTATATGCACTTTTTGGAGTTAATGTGATCAGAAGACATAGAATTGACCTAATGAAATAGACAACTAAAAATTTTCCAGTAAGAGAAAGTTAATACAGCATAAAGACATATAAAACAGAGTTTACATAGCGAGTTTAAAAAAAGAAGAAGAAAAAAGGTGGGGGGTAGTTTGTTTTAATTATTATTTTACTTTTTGAAACACCAGTTTCCATGATCTAAAACAGATCTAACTGATCAGGATGACTATTAATTGTCCTGTAATAACCACGTAAAGCATGAGAAAAGATACCTAAAATGGGTTTATGTAACAATTTTCAATAAAATCGTTAGAGCCATTTTTGAGATAGCGACTTGGCATGTTCAGTTGTTGACCGGAAAACAACAATTACATACAAAAGTATATTTAAAAGAGGGTTAATATTGCAACTTTGAAAAAAATACATACAGTCGTTTTGGAAGGAACGCACTTGCGAAACCTGAAGGTCGCACTTGCGACCTTCATACAGGACGCCTATCAATTGTCCTGAACTAACCAACTATATCATTCGAAAGGACATCTAATAGAGTGTTTATACAGTAACTTTGAAGAAAATCGTTTGAGTCGTTTTTGAGATACGGGTTTACGAACTCACTTCCGGTTTCCAGTGCGAATGAACGCACTTGCGAAACCTGAAGGTCGCACTTACGACCTTCATACAGGACGCCTATCAATTGTCCTGAACTAACCAACTATATCATTCGAAAGGACATCTAATAGAGTGTTTATACAGTAACTTTGAAGAAAATCGTTGGAGTCGTTTTTGAGATACGGGTTTACGAACTCACTTCCGGTTTCGGATATCCCACTTCCTATTTTTCTAATTTTCACCAAACTTAAAAAATTCATATGTTCACCAGACCTGTCTCAATTCTGAAGTTTCGTGATTCTATTTTTATTAGTTTAGGAGATATCGTAGTCAGAGGACATCGCCAAAAAACACATTTTTGGACTCAGGGGACCTTAAAGCATGTAAATCAGGTGAAATCTTGATATCGATTTTTTGGACCGAATACAATACTTCCATTACCTACGGCAGTCGGGTAATGGAGTAAAAATATACTGAAAAAACAAAATTTCTAATATTAAACAACAAATTGGCAGCTGTTTTCTTCTGTTACAAGTGTATTTTTTTTTTTTTTTTTTTTTTGAAATACCTATTACTTACATCCCCTGCCCCCCCCCCCCACCCCTAAAGTTAAGTGTTTGAAGTTCGGTGATATATATTTAGTGATTCATTCAAGCTAGAGAAAATACCAAATCTCCAACTCTTTTTTTTTTTTTTTTTTTTTTTTTTATTGACTAAAAAATGCTACAAGAATAATAATCCAGTTCACATAAATAAACAAACACTTTAATGACCGCGGATGGGAAAAATTACGTATTTGTTTACTTTAGCCGATTAGGAAAAACATTTATTTTTATTTATTTTTTCATAGTTTTGAGTCTGATTCAGTTTCGATTGTGCAATCAATTCCGCGCGTACACACACAAAATAATAATAATATTAAGAATAATAAATAAAACAGAAGAACGAAAGAAAAAGCACTTGAGCAGTTATCTGTGAGTGATAAAACATAAATTTTTGAATGAGTTGGTTCTTTTTGTGTCTTAAATTTTAGTTTTCACATAAGAATTTTAACACTTAGTTAAAACTTCTGTTGTTCTTTTATGGATGTTTATAGAAGCCCAATCATTTCATATTAATTGTTATTAATCTAAACTTATGCTTAATCTTTTTTATATTATTTTTTCAATTTAAAATTATTTTGCATTACAGTTAGACACATACTATTCTTTAGTTTTTTTTTTTTTTTTTTTTTTTTTGTATTCAATAGAAGAAAGCATTGGATTCGTAAACATTTTCGATTTTCGGTTTTTGATGGATTTACGCGTTTTGAGAGCTCGAGAACATGTTTTGACAATAGAAAATATTTGTATGTGACAAAAAGTTTTGTGGCGACTGTATCTCAGGAACTACTGCACAGAATTGCATATAAATTAATATACGGATGCACCTTGACATAAATTAGTGTCTATCAACTTTTGGTGCTAATCGCTCAACAGGTGAAGCTGCTATACAGCTATTTTTACAAATTAAGGGTTATATCTCAGGTTCTAATGCGTATAATTGAATAATATTTAATGTATAAAAAGGCCATTAAGAGACGTAATGTTTATTAAATTGGGTGTATATAGGCGATATGTGGCGCTGTTATACTGCAATTTTCCCCGTGATCATCTGTACGGTAAAAATTTACTTCCGTTGAACCTTTAGACTACCTCTGTGATATGAAAATCGTCTGCATTAATAATAGATAAAAATAAAAATAAAAAATAATTTCCATTGCATGATTTTATATAGGAAAAGGTACTAGAAAGTTAGTTTTGTGGTGGCATCAACGTGACATTTTTTTTCTTCTTTTTTTCTCCCCGGGAGAAAAAAGGCAGGCTTGAAACTCTTATACTTTTTTTTTTTTTTTGTAATGATACATATCAACAAATGTCTGATAGCTGCTGATTCTGTCATTCAGCTTTTGAGCACTATTTTCTCAGACTATATGACTCGTTTTGTCGAAGGTTAAAATCATTTTGTATCTTTATAGTAATTTGTCTAATTTTTATAGCATATAACTTATATTTTTTCAGTTTGTTCAGTGAAACAAATAACATGAAATTAAGTACATATTTTTAACAAGATACCTTTGTTTATAACGAATACTTAATAGTATCTAATAATTTAAACTCATATTATTTTTCATTAAATTTATTCTAAAGGAAAATATATATATATATATATGATATCAAAATTTTAATAACTAAAAATATCAACCTTTAAAAAACAATCATCAATCATTTGAATGAAACAAGTAACATGAAGTTAAATCTATTTATATTTTAACTAAGACATCTATTATTTATCGCTAATAATTAATATTGTACACAAGAACAATTTAAAAATTGAGAAAAGAATGTAGTATGTGATATTAAATTCATATCATTTTTGCTCAGATTTGTTCTGAAAAAATTGTCATCAAACATTTAATAATAAATGAAGACATTTCTTATTACATGCAATTATCAACCATTTCCCAAAAATATTTAAATTATAAAGATATATTTATTTATTTAGAACTGGAAATAAAATAAAATAAATAAATAAAAAATAGAACAAATAACAGATAAACGAGGAACCTTTTAATTTTCTTAATTCATCTCATTAAAAATTTTAAATATAAAAAAGTATGAATATTATTCTTGTTCGGAGATAAGATAGATAAAATGCAGCAAAAGATAATTTAAAAACATATCTTAGAATTCGGAGTTATTCAAAATCCTTATAAATAGCATTTTTCCATATCTTTTTTTGAATTTTTATCTCTTGGAATCCAAATACCTTCTGAACCACCTTTAAGGGAAAATAAAGCGTTACTATTCTGTGTATAAAAAATATAAATATGAGCTTAATGTTAAAAATATATGTAAAAAACTATAGTTCAGACACATTAAAATACTTATTTTTATAGTACAACGATACGCAAAACTAAGATTTATAATAACGTATTTTAAAATTTATACGTTTTAAACAACTTTATAAATTAAAACAAATTCTAAATACCATTGATATTGTTAGAAGATTGCTAAAGCTTAGAATTTTACAATTTACTATTCTAACAAAGCTTTACAATAAATATATATAAATATATATACACACACAATAAATAAAGTATTTAGCACTTACTTTTGACCGTAAACTCGATTCGCAGATAATTAAAATCTCTCGGTCTATTTCTAAAATGAAAATTATCACAAATATGGAAATGGAACAGAAACAACATCAACGGATCCACGATTTCAGACTTCTAAGTATTTGGATTTCGAATTCTGCGATTGCATTATCCCGCCAAATTTGATAGGTTAAATTATTCGATTTCGGTTGACTAACCCAAGTTGTCAGAAGGAGACAAAAAAAAATAAAAAAAAATAAACAAAAAAATAAAAAAATAATAATGCTGAGCTTTTGGACTAGCCAAACAAATTTTTCTTAGTCAATTGACAAAACAGGAACAATTTATTTTTATTCTCTCATCTGACTAACCGGTCAAATTTGAGGAAAATGAAAACTGTACCTGGGAAATTAGTCATCTGACAAGTTTTAGAGGCAAAACGGATCATCAGACGAAACACATTAAAGATACATGGTAAAATAAAACGATTTTTGTGTCTCATGACTAAATGGGATTGTCAGGTAGTGGTTTGATTGTTTAAAATGTTGCGTAATTTTGTGCAAATTTGTCAATATACTAGGAAAACGTGTACTATGACAAAGATAACACGTTTCTTGACAAGTTTCGATTTTCCATTTTTCTGTGTGTATATGTAATATACAAAATAGTCCTTTCGCACTAAATTGAATTCTGTCTCTGACAGAAATTTTTATGTTTTTTGTACAGGTAGAAATTAGATTTTGTATATAAACAAGTCTAAAGCTAGTCTCTTTTATTTTTCCTTTTGTTTTCAGTGGGAAGATGTCAGCGACCCCTCAAAAAAGAGAATACGGATATAAGATGCAAAGCAACGTACGATGACATGTAAGTAACGATTAATTAATTTCTTACAATTACAAATAATCTCTTAATTGATTAGTTTAAAATCTATTACTGCTAGCGAATGTTTAATAAAGATATTTGTTACTAATTTATATTTACAAATTTTCTGATTGTTTGAATTTCCATGAGTGTTAAAATAATTGTTTAATTTAAAACCAATTACACTGCTCGGCATGAAAATTGCCTCTGACACCATTTCAGCATATTCTTATATAAATTGACCTCCTCAATCCGAATAAGACGCCCATTTTGCCTTATCACCCACCGTTTTTTAGGAATGGCCCCTTATTTTTATCATTCTTCTGTGATTTTATGGCTATAAATTTGATTTTTAGGAGGGTGGAGGATTATTTTAACCGTTAAATATCTTCTGAGTGGCTACAGAGTTGGAAAATTCTAAAACAGAGACATTTGCGACAAGGATTTTTTTTTTTTTTTTTTTTTTTTTTTTTGGAGGGGGGGGGGGGTGATTTGCCACTGAAATTATGCATATCTTATATTTTTTTAATCCGTTATTAATGTTATTTTTTTAACTATATATATATATCTTTTTTTTGTGTGTGTGTGTGTGTTAAATTAATTCTTTTTCATTCTCCAAATCAAATTCATGGTCATAAAATTATCGAACAGGGAAAGAAATTGAGGAAGGGGGTGGTGTATCTATAAAACGGTGGGTGGCTGAGCAAAATGGGAGTCATATTCGGATTCAGGAGGTCCTTTTACATAAGAATCAGCAAGAATAGTATCAGATCTCGTTTTTTTTTTTTTTTTTTTTTTTTTTCAGAGCAGTGTTATTTAAAGGTTTATTTTGAGGTTACTTTCATGCAAAAGAAAAAACAAAGTGACCACTTTTTACGTCTTATTAAGAGTGACATTTTGCGGTTCAGAGAAAAAAAAATATTTTTCAATTTAATACGAAGAAATATTCATCATAGTAATCATTGAAATAAAATGTTGACTACACCCCGCGACAAAAAGATAGGTACAAAGGGTTTTTTCTTTGATTTTTCATAAAATAATATTATCTAAATTGTGCTTATCATTTATTATTATCATAAAATAACACTATTCCCGGACTATTTATTTTTATTTTTATTTTAAAGACTAATTTGGAAAAATTTTAAGACTAAAATTTTTCTAATTTAAGACTACACATAACGACAAAAAGATAGGAACAAAGGGTTTTTTTTTTTAATTTTTTGAATATGATTCAAATATTTAATATGTTTTTTATATGATAATATTTTGTTATGATAATAAATGATCAGCACAATTTAGATAATGTTGTTTTATGAAAAATTAAAAAAACCCCTCTTTGTTCCTATCTTTTTGTCGCAGAGTGTAGTCTTAAATTCAAAAGATTTTAGTCTTAAAACTTTTCTAAATTAGTCTTAAAACAAAAATTAGTCCGGGAATAGTGTTATTTTATGATAATAATAAATGATAAGCACAATTTAGATAATGTTACTTTATGAAAAAACAAAGAAAAAACCCTTTGTACCTATCTTTTTGTCGCGAGGTGTATCTATCTTTAAAATTCTCACCGCAATTGATGTAGACACTACATTTACATGTAAGAGGACAGTCTAGAAAATCTACAGGTTCAAAATACAGTAAGGATTCATTTTCTTGTATGTATTCACGATATTTGCCGTCACTCTGTTTCACCCTGTTATTAATTAAATAGACACACACTGACTATAACATTATTTTTATACCTTTGTATATTTGTAGAAAATGTGATGCCAAATGTGAGGATGGATACGAATTCCCGAACAACATAACTCTGATTTCTAACAGGTGTTGGCATGTTACTGGAGTCTGGAGACCAAACAAAAACTTCCCAAAATGCACACGTAAGTAATTCAAGATTTTTTTTCCCAAAATGTTGTTGCAAAATAAACCTTATTCAAGTAAAAGCTTTAAAAGAAAAAAAAACTAATTTTGAAATAAAATTAAATAGACAAGGTTTTTTTAATTATTTATTTATTTAACTTAACGGCCCGCTTCACTCAGCGCCGCCGGAAGCCGAAGCTAATGCTATTCTATGGGAAAATTTTCTTTACAAATAACTTATTAACTAATACCTATTTTTAAATTCTCTTTTCACTGTCTGAAAATTCTCAGCTGTTAAATTAACGGACTTTTTTTTTTTTTTTAATTATTTTTTAAATTTTTTATATTTTATTTTGAAGTTGCAAAATACGAATTTTCAATATGTGAAATTTTTTCATTTTGCAATTTCAAAATAAAATATTAAAAATTAAAAAAATACATTTTTAAAAAAGGTCCGTCAATTTAACAGCTGGGAATTTTCTGAATATGAAAACAGAATTTGAAAATATGTATTAGTTAATAAGTTATTTGTAAAGAAAAATTTCCCATAGATTAACATTGGCTCGGGCTTCCGGTGACGGGTAAGTGAAGAGGGCCGTTAACTGAGCTAATAGAATTTGATTACGTAGGAGTTAATAATGACAATAACAAGTCTGCAACTAAAAACAGTCTTTTTTTTTTTTAAGTGTTTTTTGTTGATACTTATATATTTTTATATTTTTACTTACTAAAAAAAAAAAAAAAAAAAAAATCATGTCAATTAAAAAAAGGGGGGAAAAAAGTTTACGTGGAAACATGAAATATGGTATGCCAATGTTAAATATATGTAAACCACATCCAATAATTATAAAACAATATTTATAAGACTAAATCTAAAAAATAATACAAAATGGAAAATAGGAGGGATGGAAGGCCGAGGGGTAAAAGCGAAAGCTCGTTCCGAGGGGCATCAAAAAAAAAGTTGTTTCACATGCAAAAAGAGTGAACAAAATAATAATAACGATAACTACAACTTTTTTTTTTTTTTTTTTCACATACATAATAAATGAAAAAGTAGCTTAATGAATTCTTTTAGATCTCTGTATATAAAGTAGATCGATTGCAGTTGAATATACGACAAAAAATTTTTTTTGTTACTTCCTCTCAAAGCACATATATAATCTTTAATTCAATTTTTAGGATAATTCTTTGAGAATGTTTTTCTAGTGATTAACTGATTTTTCTTATTTAAAAATGTTGAATTGATTTTTTAAGTTTTTGACATATTGTTTACACTTGATAATAAAAAGATAACTGTGAATCACAGAGCCAAAAGAAAACCAAGCGCGCGCACAAACACACACACACACACAAAAAAAAAAAAAAAGAAGAAGAAGAAGCAAAACAGCTAATATTTGCTATAAATAAATGCCCAGTTTTGACACAAAAACATGCATCCATAATTTTTTTTTATTCTTTTTTTTTTTTTCAGGAATGTCATTAACATATGAGCAAGATATACGATAAAAATGAAGAAATATAATGAAAAGTACGATTAGCATAACAAATTAAATAGAAGATAAAAATTTTCGGAAACAGATATATATTTTAGTAGTAAACAATATTTGAAGCAAAGTGTTTTGTCGGGCCGAGCTACATACACGTTTGGGAAACAATCGATGCAACTGTGCATAAATATCTGTCATTGGATATTATGATTTTGTTTTGATTTAATATTGTTCTCCTCTAAACGAAAACTAACAACTAACCAGTGCAATAATATCCTGGGTAAAAGAAGTTCCTTTTTCTTGAAGATTGGGCAATGTCGATATTTAGAAAATTTCATGACACCTACGTATTTGTAGAGAAGGGTAGTCACCATGCAGTTACCTAGGAATTATTCGACTTACACTTAGTCACAAAAGTCTACATACGGCTGAAAACGTTTGAAAAAAGGAAAAATGTAAAATGAAGTTTAGTTCTTACTAAGATATATTTATTTGATATGTTGCAATTCTAAATAATTTACTCAGAAATTAGCAGAAAATGAATTTACATTTTTAAAATTTAATAAAATAATAGATTACATTCTTGTGCTCTTCAACAAAAGTCTACATACGGTTAACTGAAGTGAAGCAATTTACGAAAACTGAAAGGCTGATAACAACATTTTCTGTTTAGCGTATTTACAGTAACAAAGCGAGTTTATCTCACGGAATAGAGTTTGTGTATTTGAGTGGTTAGGCGACTATGTTTAAAAAAAGAGCTGAGGTGCCAATTGCTACACGCAAAATTATAGTTAAATTAAGAAAGGAAGGAAAATATATGCAAGAAATTGGAAAAACCCTTGCATTGTCAAAATCTACAGTACACACAATACAGTACACACTTTTGAAAATAAGCCACGAAATGGAAGACCACCCAAGTTAAATGATCGAAAAAGGAGATCTCTTTTAAGAAAAGTTAACTTGAACCCTAGGTTAAGTGCACAGTTACTTGCAACTGAGCTTAAGGAGACAACGGGAGTTAAAGTACACCCTGAAACTGTTCGTCGGTGTCTTAAGAAAGAAGGCCTTCATTCTAGAGCTCCAAGGAAAAAGCCTTTCATAAGTGCAATCAACCAGAAAAAGAGACTGGATTTTGCAAAAACTTATTATAAAATTCACGATAATGACCCTCAGTTTTGGAGTAGAGTAATATTCACTGACGAGTGCAAGTTTAATGTATTTTGAAATGATGGAATAACTAAAGAGTGGCAGAAGCGGAATGAGGATCTTAAAATGAAAAACATTATGCCAACAGTCATACACGGAGCAGGGGCGCGCCGACCCGGTGTGCAAAGTGTGCGGCGCACACAGGCGCCAGGTAGAAAAAGGCGCCAGCCGAGGATAAATTATTTGAAAAAAAAAAAAAATATATATATATATAAATATATATTGAGGTTTTGCTTTTTTGGGTCCAGATGACTCCTGTTCTGGTCGTGGCAGGCTGGGTGAGTGTTGCCGGCGTGAAACTAGTTTAACCCCACAGGCAAGTCACAAGTCTTGCCGCCTGCCTCCTTCCTTCCTATCTTGGGACTCTTAAATTATTTTTCATAAATTTTGATAAAGTTTATGGTTTTCAGTTAAGATTTGATGTGTTACTTTATTGATTTCTTTGTTTTGCAGGCAGTTAATTGATAAATCTGGTTTCTTTAAATTAGTGTATTTCATCCACAGATTATTATTATTTTTTTTTTTCATTTTCTGAAAGAAATTTTTAATCTTATTGGTCATTGGTGTTTCAGTATTCTTGTATCTGTTGCTTGGCTTCTACTATGCTTAATAGATCATCATTATATATATATATATTAAATTTGACTTCATAATCCTGGTCTGAAGCCATGTGGCAAGTGGCAAGTGTGGAAATGAGGCGCCTTGAAAACTGCATTGGCAAAACTTGAGTTCGGAAACAGTTTTGGAGGTTTATTGCGAAAGGGCGTGTTAAAATTGGATTAACTTGGTGAGGATGCGCCTACACTCAGCAAAATTTTCTTTGTCTTTTTTAACATATCAGAGGATCCCTTTGAAACTTAAAAGTGCACCTTGATCTCTTCCCTCCCCCTCTTCTGCCGAAAAAAGACCATTGGGACGAGTAAAAAGACAACGTAATTCGATTTCAAAAAGGAAAATTCAATAGATCCAGGGACTTTATTTAGTTGGTTGGTTAGATGGGCTTAGCGTCACACTAGTGCTGCGCAATGGGCAATTGGCAACGTTCTGGGATGCACCTCTAAGGATTGTCCTGAGACATGCCATCAGAACTTTGATCCTGTACGGAGGGGATGGCTCCTCCCTCTTCGGTAACCCCAAAAGGTATAATTTGGATCGGGACATGGAAGACATTGCGGCCACAACGGGTTTTAATGTACCAGCCACCATTAGTGTACACGACGGTTTTTGGCCGATTCGAGTTTGAGCCCGCAATCTTCGAATTAGGAGCTTGGCGCTCTACCGACCGGGTGACCGAAGCGCCGGGAGATTTTATTTAGAGTAGTTCTTTCCTCTTTGCAACATCGATGTAACATTAGGTTCTATTTAGGAAAGGTTTTCTTTATAAAAATAGTATGCTTTTACTTTCTTCTACATTCAATAGAATAAAGCATTGGATTTCTAAAAATTTCCGAATTGCGGTTTTTGAGGAATTTACTCGTTTTCAGAGTTCTAGAACATGGTTTCCTCAGTTTTATAAAATGTCTAAATGTGTGCGCGTGAGAAAAATTCTGTGGCAGTTCTAGCTCAAGAACTAATGTACAGAATTTCATACAAATATATATATATATATATATATAGTTGCACCTTGACATAAGTGAGTGCCTGCGAACTCTTGGTGAAAATCGTCCAAAAGTATTGTCATGCTCATTTGTCATAATTTTTAATGTGGCAGATAGAACAAAATTTCTTATAAATGGGAAAAACAAGAATTATATTTGATAAATCTTTTTAAAATTTAAAAGATTTATTAATAACTGTAAGAGTAAACTATTTTTTTTTTTTTTAATGTAGAACATTACCCTCCCTGGAAGAATGGAAGTATCCCGACCCCTCCCCAGGAAGAGTAACGTTTCAGTTCGAGTATTTTTCAGAAGAAAAAAAAAAGTCAATACCTTTAAAATGAATGTGTAAAAAATAAATCTGTCATAAAAACTGTGGTGTAAAAATTCGGGTGATGTAAATTGTGTTCTAAAAATTGTGGTGACAGTATAATAAAACGATCTTAAAAATATAGGAACGCTGCGACCCTGGGTGGGAGGTGATAGTCAGCCTTGGAAACAGACTTGATGACATGGTAACCAAACTTCAATAATTTAGTGTTTCTAAAGTTTAGAAGCTCTAACTTCAATAGATGCCGAGTTCTGGAATTTCCTGTATATAGCAATTGGTTTCTTGCGAAGAATAACCTCAAAGTTCGCCAAATCCGAACAGAGATTATAAAAAGAGAAGATACACTCCCAAAGAGTTCAGTTGTGTTCAGTCATATGTTCTGAACGGTCGTCTGTGAGAGATTTCAGTTTAAACGGTTTATACTTATTCCTAAATCAATGAAATTCCTGCTCTATGGTGTATTCAATTCTGTTTAATGAGATTTTGTAGTATGAATATCAGTACGATGTTTTACTGGGTTGTTTCGAGAATAATCCTTGAATAGAGTGCATTAGTAGACAAGAAACTGTCTGTTTCTTTACGAATTACATACTTTTCCCACTTAACACGGAGAAAAAATTCTGTAATTGACATCTAGAATCTAAGTTGTGGCTCAAGAAAAAATAGTTCCATGTCATCCTTATAAATTCTAGTCCCCTTGGAAAGCGAGTTCTAGAAGTCTCTATTATAAGGTGACCATATTTTCAAACACTGATTTGAGGACAAATTACCGTTTGTCCCCGAATCGAAGTAAATTTCGAGGACATTGAAAACTCAATTTGGGGACTTTTTTGAGGACAAAACAGACCAATATTTATATGCATTATTAGTAAAAAGAACTCTGATTTATACATCACAAAATACTTTGAAATACTTTTTTCTATGAAAAATTGCTGAGCCTAAGGTATGTTTATTCAAATAACTGTCCCAGCATTATTAAAATAATGAAGTCTATAGAACCCATTTACACATTATTATGGAGAAAACACAAAATAACAGCATTTCATTTTAATCTTCAGAATTCCCACTCACAGAAATGCAGAAATTATTCCTGATTATATAACTACAAGAAAATCATTTCTTTATCTCTCCTATCAATGCAATTTTATATCTATTTTTGTCGAAATTTCATTAAACAAATTTTATTTTTCGCTTCACATAAATCGGGCAAGATAAAATTTATACACAAATGAGTAATGCATGATTCTTTATCTGCTCATGAAGTATCATGAGGGTGCTTATTTCAAAGTTTTGATGATTTCCAAGATTATCCAATTACTTGTTTATTAGACTGCGATTGGGCTGTACGTCGCACTAGTGCTGCGCAATGAGCAATTAGTGACGATCTACGACTCACCCCTAGAGGTGATCCGAAGACATGCATCACAATTTTGATTTTCCACCGATGGGAATGCGATTTTGGAAGAAATAGATACAAATATTTAAATTTTCGGACATTTAGTGTCCCCAAGTAGTCAAAGAATTTTTGGGGGAAAAAAATAATAAAGGTCAAAATTCGAGGACAGTCCTCGAATTTCGAGGACGCATGGTCACCTTACCCTATTAGAGCGTTTGCCCATATTCTCGAGGTCAAAGTTATTTAAAAATCTCTGCAAATAAATGAGACTACAAGAGGCGGGTTTCAGCGACTATAATCTTGGTTCATTACCAAATTCTAGAAAATCAAGCGAGAATTTCTCGCAATACAAATGATTCAGAATATTTAAAGTATCCAGAATATTGTTTCACTATCTAGAAATATGTACACTAGAAATTATCGATAATTTCGTCTATTCAGTTTATTGGCGTGCCTTACGCGCATAGCTCGAAAATTTATAATTCTAGTTAAGGAATTCAGAAAATGGCCACTTATTCAGTCTAGAGGAGGGCGGTATATATATATATATTTTTCTCAGTGAAGAAAGTCGACATTTTGGTAAGAATATGGATAGAGACAGACGGATATTTTGGATCAATATGATATGTGTAATACTCGCAAAATTTGTAATGAAGCGAGAGAAAGTTTAGTTTATTAAGAATATTTTCTATGTTTTAAATACTTATTTAACATTACTTAAAAATTAAACTCAAACAAATAGAAACGTTTACACTTACAGCTTTCATTTATGCCACCTAATGTCTCAATGCGGCATTTCTATCCCCAAATTAACACTAAATCTGCCTATTTTCGTTTCGTAAGCAGTGTCTTCATAATTGTAGCACGTCTTTTTGAGACTCTATGTAAAATATTTTTCCCTTTCTGCAAGATGCTCTTTTTATTTGGTTCTTTTAAAATTTCATTTCATTTGATACATTTCTTCTTTTTTTACCTATTCAATAAACTTATTATTATTAAGGTTCGAGATTCATTTGATTTCATGAATGATAACTATTTTTAAAACAATTTTTTTTTTTTTTTTTTTTTTTTTTAAGATAATATAGGGCGCCAAGTGAAATTCTGCACACAGGCGCCTGACAATGCTGGCGCGCCCCTGACACGGAGGAGGCTCTGTGATGGTCTGGGGAAGTATGGCTGCTAATAGCTTGGAAAATTACATTTTATAAACACAACAATGGATAAATACGTATATTTGAATATACTGAAAACAAGTTTTCTCAGTAGTATGGTCAATCTACACTTATCCACGAATTACATGTTCCAACAAGGTAACGACCCGAAGCACACTTCGGTTCTTTTAAGGGAGTGGCTTCTATATCACGTTAAAAATCAACTCCGAACACCACCACAGTCCCCAGACCTCAACCCGATTGAACATCTGTGGAATGAACTTAAAAGGAGACTGTCCAAAAGACCAATTTCTAGTACTTCAGAAATGCGAAATGTTCTTTCCTCAGAATGGCAAAAAATTACTAGTAATGACACAGAAAAACTTGTGAGCCATGCCAGCAAGACTATTAGCGCTCACAGAAGCTAATGGTGGACCAACCAGATATTAAACTTCAATAATTAGATTTAATTTACAACCCGTATGTAGACTTTCGTCGAAGTGCTCAGCAATGCAATTTTTATTTCTCTTACGCTTAAAGAATACAGCTTATTCTTGTATTAATATTTGTATATATATTGCTGAATTGTTACTTATCAAATGAGTATATTTGATTAAAGGATCGATTTTTATTTCCCCTTTTGCATTTTTTAACTCTCTTCAGTCGTATGTACACTTTTGTGACTAAGTGTATATGAGCGGCAACAAACATGTCTTCGTGGGTTTTGTCAGATAGAGGCATCCAAATCCAATAATAGTGCATATAGTACACATAAATTATGGGCCAAGCGGATAAGCATATATCAATGCATGCATATTACAGAGGGGGGGTGGGGATAGCAACAGGCTCTAAATAGAGTTGCTATGAATTGCATTTTATGACTTCAGTATGTTTTAAAAATTTTCTTTCAGAAATTTTAAAAACAAACATATTTTAGCTGTGTTGAAAAATTGAAAGCAGACCGCACATAAAGATTTAGCGAGCAAAATGCGGCTCTCCAGCTGCGGGTTGGTACACCCTGTTCTACAGGGCAGGCTTGTGCTGGGTATCTTAGAAGGAAGTGCGTAGAGGGTTCTGAAGGCGCTTTCATATTAAATTGCATGCCATTGTGCACATGTATTTGTGATTCCTCAGATGTTATATGTGAAATTATCAAATATATTCACTCATTTTAATGCCCAAATACGTTCGTGCTTCAAATTTAAGTATGTGGTGAATTTATTTTGCGTGCAGAATGATTAAATTTTATAATTTCTTTTGTCGATTGACAGTACAAGAATGCCCCAGTCAGAGAGCGCAAGGGATAAGTCCCTTGACCTACCAGACCAGCACGAGCCTGCAACAGGGTCTCCCAAAATTTCGTTTATAAACTTTCGGGTGAGGCAGAAAACATTATTAAGAATCATAATCACATAGAAAGTATGGGTGAAAGTACCACCTGGACGTTAGAGATAAATACAGGGAAAAGTCAGTAACAGAAAGTATCGGGGAAAAAAATTATACAAAAATGCAAAAAGTGTTCCTAATAGCATTTGTGCATTCAGGACATTTACGCCACATGTAATTGCGAATAATTTCGAAGATACTTGGCATTTCGCGGCATGTAGCAGCAGTTATACTGATTTGTGCCACGGGTCCATTTTGGACAATGTGTCGAATTGGAGTGTCAAACAGTAGTCTTCATGGCACCTCATAGAAAATAATCACGGAGAAACAAATCAGGTGATCTGAGGACTATGCAATGGGTATTGCTACGCTTAATCCAATGGTTTTCATAGATCTAGTCCAAATGATCAGGTACGAATCTGTCGTAATGTTATAATGCCCCATCATATTGAAAACAAAGTAAAACAAGTAGGAAATAGAAACAAAGTCAAACAATTCCAGAAAAAATTCCTGAAGAAAGATCAGATACCCACAACTGAGCAGCCGAGGTGATAAGAAATATGTAACGACAACAACGTCTGCTATAATACCCGCCCTCTCATTAATCCTAAAGCTGTATTGTGCGTCCTGTAGTATGGATTTTCATGTGGTTTGTCTACCACGCACTCGTGCGCGTTGTGCGTACTGAAAAACTACAATAAAAGGGAGCCTCATTGCAGAATAAAACAGAACTGAAAAACTACGGGATGGCTGTAGTTTGGTGAAGAAACCATTGTGCAAGTGCGACATTTTGTAAGTAGTCGTCCGGCTGAAATAATTGAACCCTTTGCAAATTGTAGGGATGTAAGAAGGCTTCGCTGTGCAGAACGAGATAGACAGTTAATTAAGGTAATCCGGTGGCAGTGGCAAGTTTCTGTACACTGGTTCACGGATTTCTTTCATTGCGACAACATGTAACTGTTCTTCCAGTGCGGGTGGGTGTTCGTGTTGTTTTGTGAATCTAGTATGCTGCATTCTTCTTTCTGGAGTTTCACGTTTATTAAGATTCTGATGTACCGAAAAGAATGTTTGGTGATTTGGTTGGTACCTCGTTGGGTATCTCTCTTCACACAACCTTGCAGCAGCACGACCATTTCAGTGTTGCCAACTGTAGAGATTTATCTCTACGCGTAGAAACTTTTAGCAGTTTTTTTCAGGATGTAGGTACGAACTTTGAATTCATAGGGACTTTTGGAGGTAATTTTGTAAGATTTTTTTTTATAGAGGTTAGGTTATACATGGATTATGTTAATTTTTTCACTCTTATCATGATTTTTCACTAAAGTAGGGATTTTTATCGTCAGTTTAGAGACATAATAAACTGTCAGTAAGAACATAACAAAATCTGAGTTCGCAAGATAGGTTCATTTCCATTTGCTAGGCTATACAGAAATTGCATTCCATCAACATGATGTTCGTCAAACAATTCATGCTCACACTGCGCAGTCAGAGTCTAAAATGGAGAAACAACATTACATGTGACTACTTTGAGAGATCACACAAGATCACCAGCTTTAAAAATCCGTTTCCATCCACGCTTTCCTATTGATTATGATTCTGAACGATATTCTTTACACCTGCCTTCCAACTTCCAAGTTTGTACTCGAAGTCTTGGAACACCCAGTACATATATTTTTTAAATAATTACTCATATTGCTGCATGCGTTGTATATACGATATTTATGTACTTATATTGTCGTACCATTATTTTACTTCGTCTAATAACTTAAATCTAATTTCGTTGCAGAAACGGGGTCATCACAAACCGTAAATGCCACCGAAATAATAAAGCGAGCCAATATATTGGACCATTTTTTGTAGCGGGCCAAGCCAAGAAAGCTTTTTGAACATACAAATCTGTGGTGTTTTTTCCATTGTTTCTTTAATTAGATGTCTTTTTTTTTAATTTCAGCAATGTGCGAAGATGATTGCATGAATGGTGGAGAGTGCATCCGGCCAGATGTATGTAAGTGCCCTGCAGAATTTCGGGGAGATCGATGCCAATTCCGTAAGTTAAGTAAGCATTTAAAATATGAAGCTGATCTTACATTTCAGAAAAACTCCAGAAGTTCACTTTAAAGAAATGTTTTTCGAACTAACCTTATTATTTCGAACAGTGGTGATTTTCGGAAATACTGATTTTGTGGAATGTATTGCAATGCTGCTGATATTAAGGGCGCTAAAAAATAAAAATAAATAAATAAATAAAAAATTGTGCAATAAAAGAGTAAAAAATTAAGGTATTCTTGATTAAACATATTAAACATGGTAATGTTCATAATATATACAAGAACATAATGCAGCACTTTCTCTCTCTTATAGAGTTTGTTTAAAAACAAACCAGTCATTTTTTTTTTTTTTTTTTTTTTTTTTTTTTTTTTTAACTTTTGAAAAAAATTTCGTTTAATACATTTTAAAGAACTTGACGAAAAGTAAGGTTCGGAAATATCTTGAGGATTGAAATAAAAAACAATAATAGCACAGCAGTGAATGAAAATTAAAAATCAGGGCTAGATTTTAATAACTTTATCAAGATACAAATAACGGAAGGGTGATAGGGAGAATGGGGCGTTGCTTTATTGTGCAATCAAAATAAGACTTTCACATGTTGATAGGACAAGTGAAAGGAAGTGAATGACTATCACTTTAGCCAATTTGAATGCAAAAAAAATAACTTGGTATTTATTTAATTCACCACAAGAATATATTAAAAGACCGGTTTTTAAGATACGTTTGTACCTTAATCTAGTTAATAATTTTGAATACACTGAGCAGGATTGTCATATATATTAACCATTAAAAATCGCCAAACTTTAGCCATGAGAATTTTAAAAAAAACCACAGAAGGACAGGTATATTGAGAAGAAAGGTAGTTTTAATCAAGCACAAGGATGTTTTGACTAAATGATTAAAATTACGTTATAGCAATTAGACTGACTTAGAAAGAACAAGTATGAAATAAGCCATGTGGTATTTTTAGAAGACGAAATGGTGGGATTTCCCATGCAAATAGACTTTCTTTTCCTTTTACCTTTTTTATTTTATTGATGAAGAAAGAATCCAGTGGTTATTAACGATTAATATTAAATATACGAGTAAATTATTCCATAAAATATTGAAATAGATTTCAATTAAAATTAAATAGAAAATTTAAAAATATAGGGGAATATCTCAGGTTGTGGGCACAGTTTTGATTTTGGCTTATAATTTTTGATAGAGTAGATATTATGCAAATATATGAATACCAATGGAAAGCTAGAACCCTTAGTTAACATTTGATGAAGTAACTGTATTGATTCCATCAACAATAAATTAAAAAAAAAAAAAAAAAAAAAAAAAAAAAAATTATCACCTACTTTGTGAAGTGGTCATTTTTGGCAGAAAATTTTTTTTACCCGGTTGCGGGCACACTTCAAAAATCCGCTAAAAATGGGAAAATAATAAGAAAAATTACTATAAATACAGAAAACAACAAAATTTAATCATTTTGTAAGGATTCAGTGGCCAAAATAATAACAGAAAATGGCATTTTTCCAATTTTATTCGTTATCTTCTTCGTCCTCCAAATCAGAAGTGCAATGCTTGCAAGAAAAACAATTTGCATGTGTATTGGCACACTTCAAATGCACCAGACGATAATACGCGTCGCATTTGATTGAGACGCTCTTGTTAGACGTAGTGGCAGGTGTTTCAAACAAATGACAAAGAAGTCGACAGATTGTGAAGACTCCAATTTTTAGTGCGTTTGGCCGGTACTTTGACAGGTGGGGTTACCTTTCTTTTCTCCATGTTTCTTCTGGATGCTGTGAGGAAGTCCATATTCTCGGGCAGTCGATTTTATGGATTTTTCATTTACTAAGCAATCATAAATGGCTTTAACCAGCGCATCAAAATCCGTTTCTTTTGGATCGGTTGACTTTTTCGGGGTTGACATTGCTAAAACATACCTAAACATACATAAAAAAAAAGCCTAAACATACATAAAGCCTAAAAGCCTAAACATACATAAAAACACTAATAAAAAATATGTCATTTTGACATAAACGACCATATTTGACAATTTGTAAGTCAAACACACGTATTAAATAAATAATAATAATAATAATAATAATAAAGTGCGTCCACAACTGATTACATGAAGGTGCCCACAACCGGAAATGGTAGCCATTTTTATAATGGCAGAAAAAACAAATTTCGGTTCACATTTTGTCTGAATCTGATATTGCATCACAAAATATCAGGAATATACTGCATAAATATACACTGTAAAAAATAGGTTCTTAAAAATAAGTATATATTGTCTCAAAATAGCCCCGAAACAATATATACTTAAATTTGAAAACCCATGTACTCATTTTTGAGTATATTGTCATGCTCAAAAATGGGGTTGACCAATAAGAATCCCAATATCCCCATGTTTGACATGTCAATGTACTCAAAAATAAGTAAATGGATTTTCAAATTTAAGCATATATTGTTTCGGGGTTATTTTGAGACAATATACTTATTTTTAAGAACCTATTTTTTACAGTGTACTTTGTACTTACATTGTTTAATTAATTCCCTTCGATTTATCGCAATCTGAAAATATTCACATATCACTTTTGTGTTGCTTTTTTTCAGTTTTTTTTTTTTTTTTTTTTTTAATGCTTGCATTTACTAAGCAAATGCATCTATTCACTTCGATTTTAGCACAACACAAAACCTGCGTACTGTCACAATACATGTTTGACAGTATTGAAATCCACCATATTTGCTTTTTGTTTAAAGATATGGTGGGATGCCATAACGGGAGAATGCCCATAACAGGAGACATTCCCTACATGATTTCTACATCATGTTCTCACCCTACATTAATACAGTAACGATTACTATAAATTAGGCGAGTTGCACGCTTAGTCCGCAGAATCAGAAGATATACGACAAAATACAACTGAATCGCAGGTGAACTTTCGCAGGTGCATCGCGAAATATATCCTAACGCACAAGACGGACTGTGCAATGGATAGACTTTAGCTGCAGGCGACCATCAGATTTTCTTTGGTAATCACAGAGAAATAATGAAAGATGGCAATTATGTGCCCGGGAACGACGAAATTACCACTTGAGGACTAGAAAAATATAGCTTAATTCGATCAATCTCGTATCTTACACCATTATGCAGACGGCAGGAACATGACACAAACAGCACAAATTCAAAGACACTTCATGCCAAATTAAAACTCTTCAGGTTGTTGGTGGTGGAATTGTGATAGGGAATATTTTTCTGAAACACACAGGGTGCCATTTTATATGTGGGCATAGTCCTGAATATTACTGCTTACTTCAACATCGTTGTTGATCACTTACACTCGCTCATAGCAGTAACAATCCCTTATGGAGATGGTGATTTCAGCAGTACAATACACCTTACCACAGTGCTCGACAGGACTCAGATTGGTTTAAGAAACATTTATAAGAGTTTAACCTACTTCCATGGCCAGTTCAGTCCCCCGACCTTAATCTTATTACGAATTTATGGGACAAAGTTGAAAAAACACTTCATAGCTTGGAAACGCTACCACTAAACCCCACCCAACATAGAGCTGACATTGAAAAATTCAAAATCATTATCAATGATATCGACGACTTCTTCAATCCATGCCAAGAAGAATATCAAGTGTGATCAGAGCTAAAGGTGGACGGATTTATTATTAGGTGTATCTTTGAACTTTTGGCCACTCAATAATATAATAATCTTCATATTAATAAAAGTCATTGTGAGTATTTATGTGGTTAAGTATATATATATATATATACATATATATGTGTGGAATCCGACTATTGTGGGCTTTTAAGAACAATAAAATACTAATTCTATTATTTACTAATTATTTAAAATTTAATAAAGAAAGTTAAAATATGATACATTATTTACAGAAAACGTTAATGATTTAGAACTATACTGTTCAGATGTTCATTTAACATTTCGTCTACTATAGTTCAGTTCGTGGCATAAACAATTTATGTATTACTTCGCTTTTAGTTCTCGTAAACGTCGTCTAAATAAGCATTCGTCGAAGCGTGCGTGCCTTCTCATCCGGCCGTCAATTGCACTCTGAACCTCTCTCTTCAAACGCTCTATGACTACTATATAACAGGCTGAATCATTCGCCGCCATTTGTACGTCAAGTCCGTCATTGCTAAACTTAAGATTACTATATAATAGTCTTATATAGTATCATATAATAATTTTATATGGTAGTTCGTCACTGCCAAACCTAAGACAATTATATAATAGTCTTATATAATCTCATATAATAGTCATATACAATAGTCTTAGTTTTAGCAATGACGGACTTGACGGACAAATGGCGGCGAATGATTCAGCCTCTTAGCAGCCGTGCCTTTCCGGAAGCTGCGTCGTCTCTCGTCATAGGTACGAACTTCCGCTCAGATTCTGCTCTTTCTCCGTCGAAGCTCACATCGCTACGGGAAAACTCAGCTGTTTTGGATTCCAAGTACGGCAAACAGAAACTAAGTAGCTTTAGATTCCAATGTTCGGGGAAGCAAGGCCTGATACTATATATATATATATATGCCTTACATTTCCTTCCAAACAAGTGAACCGATTTAAATGAAACTTGACACAGTTATTGGTTATTACCAGGGTTGAAGTACCATGGAAACTTCCATCTCTAGCACAGGCGCAATGGTAAGAAGTAAATAAAAACCCTCTCGAAAATCACATTTATATATTCGATAATATAGTAATTCTATAGTAATAATGCAGCTTGAAAATTCATATTTTACATGTAGACTTATTCTAATGTATACATATTCCCTATGTGAAGTTTTTTAAATTTTCGATATAAAAAGTGGCCAAATGATTGAAAAAATGTTCTAAAATTACGCTTTCGTCAAAATTTCATGTATGCGATTTTACTGTGAATACGTCAGAAATCATAGCGTCTTGATAAAATTAAAATTAAAATAATTTTTATAACATGTGAATGACGTCACTTTCAGAAAATCTCCTAAACGAATTACTGTTGTATTTGAAAATGACGTCACTTCTTAGAAGTTATGACGTCACTTCTTAGAAGTTATTCAATGAGAAACATGCATTTTTCATAGAGGAAACTGCTACGATTTAAAATGATTGCGTGGGGCTTTTCTTAGAATTTTTTTTCTTTTTTAAGAATGTTACCATTCCAGAGTTATGTTTTACAAAAGAATTATTTCAAAAACAATTTGTAGCAAACGAAAACTGTTAAATTTTCGAGGTTTATTTATAAATATAGGAATAAAAAAATTGATATTTAATATTATAAAATTAATTCATTTAAATATAGTGACCAATGAAGTGGGTAAAGCAAGCTAGTATAAAAGAAAAGAAAAAATAAAATAAAATTTAGTTAACAAGCAGCATTTAACATATATATATATATATATTAAATTTAAATCGGTTTTGAAGAATTTCAACATAATACACTGCTCTGCAAAAAAAAAAGATTTTTTTTCGAGATCTGATACCATTCTTGCAGATTCTTATGTAAAATGACCTCCTGAATCCGAATATGACCACCATTTTGCCCAATCACCCACCATTCTCTAGATACACCCTTAACTCATTTTTATCATTGTTTGGTAATTTTATACCCATCAGTTTAATATTTAATTTGGAGAGGAACGATGATTATTTTAACCATTAAATGTCTTCTGATCTCAGGAACTACAGAGGTAGAAAGTTCTAAAACACGAACATTTGTAGTAAGGATTAAATTTGAGGGGATTTGTGCCCAGAAAACAAAAGAAAATCAATAAAAACAATTAGTTTCTGTTTATTTTATTTTTATTTTTTTTTCGCAATATTTCTTTTATTTTTTACATATTCCAGCTTCCAGTTTGCCATTTTCTTACCAAAACACCCCAAATAATAAAAATTATACAGTGAAATTTTTTTCAAGATCACCACAAAGATCACCACACAAGATCACCACCGTCGAGAACACCATAAAGTTCACTCTCTTATCGCGAAACGTGTACTAAAGGTAGATAACGACTGACGACTACAATGATAAGAGCAATGACCTTTAACAAGTGTCAAAGCAGGAGATTTTACAGTTCATGTTTTACTGCCCAAAACATTTAACGTGGGAGTTATTGAAAGCAAACGTCGTACAGTGAATCAGCCAAACTTTCTTGCGAGGGCTTTGAAACTTTATTCCACTCACCAACATTTTGAAAAAAATTTCACTGTATAATTTTTATTATTTGGGGTGTTTTGGTAAGAAAATGGCAAACTGGAAGCTGGAATATATAAAAAATAAAAGAAATATTGCGGGAAAAAAAAACAGAAACTGATTGTTTTTATTGATTTTCTTTTGTTTTCTGGGCACAAATCCCCCCCCCCCCCGAAATTTCCTCCTTGCTACAAATGTTCGTGTTTTAGAACTTTCTACCTCTGTAGCTCCTCAGGTCAGAAGACATTTAACGGTTAAAATAATCATCGTTCCTCTTCAAATCAAACTGATGGGTATAAAATTACCAAACAATGATAAAAATGAGGAAGGGGGTGTATCTAGAAAACGGTGGGTGACTGGGCAAAATGGTGGTCATTTTACATAAGAATATGCTGAAATGGTGTCAGAGACAATTTTCCTGCCGAGCAGTGATATTGTTATATTTCAATGGATAAGTTTGCAAATTTTCATCCTTTTAAGATAGTAATTTACAAAAATGATTTATTACATTCACCATTCCCTTAATTGGCTTAATTCAATGATTTTAGTAACTAGTACTATTTACCTGCACCTATTTAGTTTTGGCAAAAGTTGGTAAAAATAGAATTTATTCATAAATCTTAAGTTTGTAGGGTTGTGTTGAATAATTAACTGAGTATGCATAATGTCAGCAGATAAAAAGGAATTATGTAATTTGTCAAAATTTTATCCAACATAACCAAATATTAATTAATCACGAAGAATTTCGTTGTAAAGTATTAACTAAAAGATAAGAAATTTGATTCTAAAGGTTTTTTTTTTTTTTGTTCCGAATACTTATTTTACAATCAAGAAAAACGGATTTTTACCATTACGTAATAACTAGTATTTAATGAAACGTCAAAGTAAAAGACAAAATTAAACACTGTACCAATACAACTTACCACACAACAACACTTTACTACTTTACTTTTTAAACAATACTTTACCACTTGACTCTTTGGAATTTATGTGTTGGATGGGTTCTAGTATCAGATCATAGAAAACATGACATTCTCGCGCCACTCGACGTTATGATTAGGATTTTATTTAATTTAATCCACAAACAGTGAAATATAGCCAATCATATAGCAAAGTTTTTTCTTACAAACGTTGAAAGCTCCGCCTTATTCTAGTCGTCAATTCTAGGATTTAGCAGTTTTTAGAGTTTTGAAGTATTATGTCTTTTTGAGCTAAAGTAACCGTGATTAATATAAATGAAATGTTAACAATATTAATAGAAAATATTTACAATATAAATTAGTATAATATTGAGAATAAGTGAATAAAATTACAGACATATACATCTCAGTTTTATTTTACTTATTTTTTTTTTTTAATACTATCCTCATATACTCTAAAAAGTACTTTTATTTCATTCTGACTGATTGTTATCAGTCAGATTGATTGTTATCAAGCTATGCAGCGAATATGAAAAACGACAAAATTAAGGGTCGATATTTTAAAGTAGCCTTTGGATGACTAAGGAGGGGTCATAAAAGGATCCCGATGTCAGTTTCTGCCCATTATTTGATTTAAAAAAAATATATATATATTGCTTTGTATTTTTAACCGAGTTTCATCTTATGAATTCTAAAGTTTTTCTTTCCCTGGAGGAAAAAAAAAAAATAATAATAAAATTAAAAAAATAATAAATAATAAAATAAAATAAAATAAATACATAAAATATTACATTTTGGTTTTTGTTCACTAAATAACCCCCACTTGATCTACTACCAAAAAGTGATGCAGTCGTTTTGTTTGTAAAAATCATATTACTATCATAATAACAATACGTCATGAGCGCAACAGTCAAAATCATAAATTAAGTTCAATTAAATATTTTGTATTTAAATTCCTAAAAATAAAGGATCAAAGCAGGTAGACGAAAAGATGCCGGGTTCAATCCTCGATCTTGCTCGTCCACCTTAACAAACTTTTTTTTTTTTTTTTTAAACTTTGAAATTACGAAATTTCTTATTGGACACGGAAATTTTAGATCCTATCTCAAAACGTTTGGTTTCTCTCATACGACCTATGTTCTTGTAACTTCGGGGGGGGATGGGGGGGGGGGTGCAAAATGTTAAAAATTTGCCATGTAACTGTACGAAAATTATTAAAGGTAGAAAAGAACTTACTAATTAATTGAATTCTATAAACAATAATTTTTCTTCTCCACTTTCTGTTTTTGTTCAGAACAATCTGGCATATGCGGCTTTTTGCAAGTTACTTCTAGAGATTATGTTACTTAAGCACTTTTATAACTTGTGTAATTGTTCCTGGTATTGTCTTTTTTTTTTTTTTTTTAATGTTCCTTGTGTCCGTGAATGGGCGTATATATATGTTGTAAGTATATGTATGAACGTATGTACGTATTTGTATCTAATATCTGTGCATTTGTATGGGTGTATGCTTACATGTTTTTTGTGTATGCTTTTTTTTTTTTTTTGGGGGGGGGGGGGGGGGGATCATTTTGTGCATATGTATTTTTACTTTATATATATATATATATATATATGTATATATATTTCATTTAACAGGTTAACAGGTTAGGCATTCTTAAAATAAATAAATAAATAAAAACTTAATTTAAAAAAAAATTAAAATAGTTAAATTTTAATAAACTTTATATTGGTTGTACTAAAACGGATAAGTACGTAAAATTTCATAACTATTAAGACAAGAATCTACAAAAAATAATTTAATTGTTCATTGATTTCGCACTGAAACTAAACATTTATAATTTTTTTATGCAACAATTGTTCAACATTTTTTTCTTGTTTTAATCGAATTGTAAACTTTCCTTCCTTCCTTGTTCGTTAGATAGTAGCACTACTCCTAAATTAAAAAAATAATGTTTAACTGGAGGCTACACGCAAAAGCACTTTAAAATTCCTATTCCACAGTTTTTTTAAATGGAAATATAATATTTATTTTGAGTAACTGCATATGGACATACTTACATCTCTTCTATATTAAAAATAAATTTCAATATTTTATTAAATAAAAGTAAAGGAATAAATAAACAGAAGTGTCTGAAAAATTAAGTAAAAAAATCTTTAGTTTTACTGAAAAACCAAACTCCGGTAACGGACAAATTCTGTCAGACGAAAGAGTGAAAAGTTCTATAGGGATTGCAAAAATTTTCCATCATAGTACTTATAATTTTCATTTTTAGTATATTTTTTTATAATAAAGGGAGCTGTATTCATGTTTTTCTTTGAAAATTTTGTATTTTTTATTTTATATGCATTTTACAATAATTTTTATAACATATACATACACAATATAAACAGCTGAGTATGAGCACATGTGTATATTTATATTTATATATTCACTTTTATAAATGGATAAATAATTTATGCTTATTATACATTTTGTATTAACCCATTTAAGACTAGCGTTGTGAAAACAAAACATTAAATTAGGTAATTATTTTTTTTTAATCATTTTCTATTTTACGTAGATCTGAAATATAACTTTTATTTAATTCTCTATACTGAAATTGTTCGAATAATAAACTTTTTGCTTCCACGTTAATTCGAATATAGCTCTTAGAATTCATTTTAATACTTTCCAATAAAATTGAAAAGTGTTTATAACTTCTGTTTGTCTTTGGAAAAAAAAAAAAAAAAAAAGAAAGAAAGCAGCTTTTGGGGACTGCCGATAGAAGTGAAAACTAATTAACTTGTGAATTGTATCGTCGAGCTTTTAGATTATTATTTTCGAATTATTTTTGGTTTGTAAAGAAGTGTTTATGATCTGTATTATATGATTCGGCACACAATATTTGTAGCTACCCAAATTAAATGAACTAAGCCTTACATTAGATAAAAAAATTGTAATATGATTAAAATAATTTTCTTTTTTTATTATTTATTTGAAAATTTATATTGAAAGCAAAAAGAAGAATATAACAGTCTGTATAAAAACACGTGCTTGTACTTTATGTGAACTATGTATATACTGTGGAAAAAGTACATACATACATACAGTATAGAACTAGAAAGAGACAGATGCCAGTAGTCAGTATACTACTCGTATTAGTATACATTTTATACATATATATATAATGTGTGTGTATATGAGGCATGCCGCGCCGTGCGAGAGATATACTCTTTGTATATGTATAATGTATACTAATAACGCATGGAGGTATATCTATGTACATATATGCACAGTATACATATAGCTCATGGAAAGAGTTCGGTGACGATGACGCGAGTTCCAGGATTTTTATTCACCCAAAAAGTGCTCAACGCGCCTAAAGAAGTTTTCACTTCAAAGCGTTCGGTGACGATGACGCGAGTTCCACGATTTTTGTTCACCCAAAAAGTGCTCAACGCGCCTAAAGAAGTTTTCACTTAAAAAAAAAAAAAAATAATAATAATAATAATAATGAATTATTCTAAACTAAAAAAAAAAAAAAAATATCCTAAAACTAGCAAATAATTCAGTTTTTACAGTTTCAATTATAACAGTCCTTACTTTATAATCAGTCCCATTGAACATCTTAAATGTTTCAGATTTCCTGGGTTGCGATTTTCGCAAACTGACGAAAGATGAATGGCACGTCGGCTGGGTCTGCCATCATTTTAAGAACCAAACGGAATGCAAAATAAGGTGCAAAGAACCGGCAGAATTCGAATCTCCAGCAGCGGAAGTGTACAGATGTAACCTTACAGGAGAATGGACACCCAATTCAATACCACACTGCACAGTGAAAGAAAAGACAAGTAATGCTTAAAAAAAGAAAAAAAAATCATCCTTTTAAATAAAAATTTGATTTTTATTAATAAGTTTGTGAAGTTATGTTGTCTGAGATACCTTCCTAAGGGCTCCACTCCCCTTTTATAATTTCCTCGTCTCCGATGCCGAAAAACATTGTGTATAAGCCCTATGGGTACTTTTTTTTTTTTTTTTTTTTTTTTAATTATTATAAAATTACTCATTACTTTTTTTCTTTTTTAAATTCAGTTTTTATATTCGGAAAATTCACAACCGGTAAATTAGTATTCGTTTTCTAAAAATCGATTTTCTTAAATTTTAATATTTTAGTTTTCAGTTAAAAAGTGTGAAAAATTAACTAGGTGCATTTTCCTAATTTTTTGGCTGTAAAATGAAATATCAAAAATTTAAGTAATGGATTTGTGGAAAACGAGTTTTAATTAAAACATTTGGGAATTTTTCGAAGGTGAAAATTGAATTTTAAAAAATACATTAAGTAATGAGTGATTCTATAAACAAATTTCCCCGTATAATGACATAGGATTTGGTGACCGAAGGTGAGAAATTGTAAGAGGGAGAGTGGAGACTCTTGTAAAACCATTTATAAATTTATTTGACTTAGAATTTGAAGAAATGGCATACTCGCTACTGATTGTTGTTGATTTTTTTTTTTTTTTTTTTTCGATTTTACTTCATAAGAATAAAGAGCATATTTGCCTAATTTATATTTATGATCCATGATTGCTTTCTAAGATTGTCTCATACATCAGCTATATTTTAATGTAAATTATTAACGAATCACACTCGGATTTTTTTCAGATGTAAATATTTTAAAATAGCATTGATTCATTGTAATCGTTGAAAGCTGTGAATGAATAAGTTGTTTTTAAAACTATTAAAAATCTGTTTATGAGATTTGAAATAAACATTTTCTTTAAATTAATATTTTTCATTCTTAATGTTATCAGTGTTTTTCAACACTAACTTCTAAACAGGGTTCCCAAAAAAGAAAATTTGGATATCCCAATTTTTATAGGGTAACTTTTTTAAATAGATATCAACGATTAGTCAAGTCTAAAATTGCTACATAAAAATAGTGGTATTTAAATTTATTACTTCAGTCAGAAAAAGTAAAAGATCGTTCTTGAATACCATAATTCCAATTTTTTAAAGTTAAAAATCTTAATAAAATTCTGTTGGTGTTGCATTTACTGTTAATGAAAAGTATTTAGAAGACTGGTCTCTCGTGTAAAATATGTTTTTTTTTTTTTTCAAGAGCAAAGACTTCTCCATAAAAATAATTTTGAGAGCCAGAAGATAATGAAGTTGCCAGTCGTTCAGACCACCTGGACAGTAACTCTATAAGTCCTAAAATGTTTCCATTGTTTGGATCTCTAGTACGATGGGATGAACCATTAAGGGCAAGTCTGCGTTCTCTTAAGAAAAGCACAACATCGATAATACGTTTTAAAATATTATACCATTTCTCAGCTCTAGTTTTAAATGCTTCTTCCAACATTCCAGATAATAAGCGTCTTTCCAGTTCTCTACAGGCTATATATAATATTTTTTATGGTTACTGTTTCTATAGAGCTCTGGGATCTTGTCACATAATTTTCTATATTTATTTGTTACTAATTAACCTCTTATCGATGTTAATACAGATTTCGATGAGCTGATGTTCTTCGAAAATAATTTGCAAGGAAAACAATAAACGGCTTGTTTGTATTGGATCAATACAAGTCAGTCTCTTGCGTATTGTTCTCCGTTGGGTCGTCGAAATTTCAGTACGCTTTGTGGAAAATCTTGATTGCAAATATCTTTAGGAAGTTCTTTAGGCAGAGAAATATGACCATTTGTAACAAATTTTTGTACTTCTTCTTGAGAAAGAAACTTGGTCGTTTTATAACCGATATTAAGGCCTGCTACATTTTCTGTTTCTCTTTAAATTCACTTCATCTTGCTCATTTGATTTTTTTTTTTTTTTTTTTTTTTTTGAGGGGGGCGGGTGCTTTTCTATATTTTTGTTATCCTTATTTTCATAATTGCATAAATGAGCTGTATCTTGCTTTTCAGCGCTATTTTCAAGATTTTTTTTTCAAGTTTACTATCCATCTCCGTGTCACCATTCTTTTCAAAATTGCATAAATGATCTGCATAAAAGTATGTCAAAATTTAAAATTTGCCTCATAGAAGCATTCTCAGCGTTAGTATTGCTTAATGATTTACCCCTACTCATTACTCCAGTTTTTTTTTTTTTTTTTTCGCTTTTTCATTTTGCACATAATGACATAGCTGTCTCTTTTTCTATTGATGAAATCGAAACAAAGTTTTACTGATTCCAGTTTCTTAAATCACAAGTATGGATGGTTATGGTTCATGTTTCTTAAATCACAAGTAAAGTATGGTTCTTGGTTAATATTATTAGTAAACAAAAGAAAAAGAAAACAAAATTGGGAAAAACCAAGTTTAGAAAAAAAGGAAATCAACAGTATCCAAAGAATAAAATTAACTTTCGAAAAAGCTAAAATACTAAAGAAACTTGTTTTGCCAAGTTAAACCCTGCATCAGACTGACTGATTTATACAGGGTGATTATAATTAAAGTTACTATTTCAAAACGCTTTAATTTTAAAACTACCCATCAGAGCGATTTGATATTTTACCAGAACAATCTTGAGTCAATGGATATTTGCTTGGTAGAAGAAAAAAAGTAGTTCCAACATGTTCCTATAGATGGCGCTGTCAGGGTAATGTCAGGGGAAACGCCTAAATGGACTCATTAAACACAGGAATGCTGTTAGGAACACAGTGGAATAGCAGGAAACAATAGACTTCAAGGGTTTACTACAATTTTTTTTTAGCAAAAAGACAAGAATACGTGTTTACAGCGGAAACAGTCATAGTGAAAGGAGAAAAAGAGGAGCTTCATGAAACAATGCTTTACGGATAATTAACGGCACATTTTAGAACTATTTATTTTTCTTTTGCCAAACGAAATTTCATTGCCTCACGATTGCTCTGGTAAAATATCAAATCGCTCTGACGGGCAGTGCTGCCAGATTGAAGGAAATTTTTATTTAATACCCACCACTAAATTTTAATTGAAACGGTTTGCTAACTGTTTGGAAACATCTTTTACAGAAATCGTCTATGTAATTAAGTAACCGTTACACGTACACACAATTACAGTCGTTGTTGCGTTTTTTTTTTTTTTTTTTTTTTTTTTTTTTTGCCTGACTGCATATAAATATTTAGTGAAAAATATCTCGCACTTAAATTTAAATAAATTTTTAATTTAGAAATGATTAATTTTATTTAAATGCACAGTCGAGAAAAAAGCAACATTCGACGTTGCTTGATGCTGAAAAATGTAATACGTATCATTCAACGGGGAATAGAGTGTATTTGAAGTCTTCGTGTGCATATCGGTGAACAAATTTGCAGTTCATTCCAATGATTAGTTTTAGAGAAATGGATAAATTTTTCTTAGAAGCGGCTTAGGAAGCGTCTATCATAAATTTTTACATGCGATAAAGAAGACCGATTGATTGCATCCACTGGCCAGTGCCAAACAGCGAGGTTTATGGCAGTAATATGGTCATGGGGGAAACATCTAATGATCCCGAGAGATCTCCTATCCAATTACTCCCTCGTGGGGACAGGCTGAGGAGGCCTCAGAAGAAATAAAGAAAATTAAACAAAATATACTTAACTTTTTTAGTACGAAAACTATATAGGATAACAACGTCACCCCCCCCCCCCCCACACACACACACACAAAAAAAAAAAAAAAAAAAAAGGTTTTGAAACATTATTGATAAAAAACAAGAATTCTTATTTAACTCTTTAATGCACAGAACAATGTGTTTTACCCAAAAACACAAAATTGTTCTTATTTACAAAGTAAAAGATGCCATTAAAATTTAAAGCAGCATTTTTATTTTTTTTTAAATTACCGTTACAATGATGAAAAGGTATCAAAAATATTGTACCACCACACATATATTTTATACTGATTGATTATTTTTAGTCTGACTCTGCATATAGTAAAATTCACTTGTAAAATACCCAGAAACAGGTTTTAGATTTACAAGTACCCTTAGCAAAGGGAGCAAATCCATTTTGTTCGAACTTGCTTACGTGTAGTATTGCATTTAGAGCATCGTCAAGCTGTAGATCGCTGTGGTGATACATTGAACTTTGTATGCGTAATCTTTAGCAATAAAAGTTTAGTTTTTTTTTTTTTTTTTTTTTTTTTTTTTTCTTTCTTCCCAGCCGAATTACGGATTTAGGAGACAGAGCAGTGGGTGGTATCGACACTGATGCTTGAGACACCAACGATGTCAGAATACTTCTTTGAAAAGTTTTAGAATCCATTTGGTCTGTACTTTCCTGTACTTTCCCGATTACATAACTATTTGCTGCACAACAATGAAACAAATGGAAAAAGATTCTTGGTTTCTCCAGTTTGTGTGCTTGAATATAAAATATATACTTGCATAAATGCACCATCATATGGTTTTATTATCACTTCATTTTTACAATATAAAGCAACTCGACGTGGCATGGACTCAACAAACAAGTCATTAGAAATCTCCTGCAGAAATATTGATCCATGCTGCCTGGAGACATAAAAGACACATCCTGGAGCTGGAGACATAATTGCGAAAGTGTTGCATGTGCAGGATTTTGTTCATGAACTGACCTTTCGATTATGTCCCATATATATTCGATGGGATTCATTTCGGGAAATCTAGGTGGACAGATCATTCTCTGAAATTGTCAAGAGTGTTTTTGAAACCAATCATGGACAATTGCAGTCCAGTGACATGGCGCATTGTCACCCATAAAAATTCCATCGTTGTTTGGAAACATGGAGTCCATGAATTACTGCAAATAATCTCCAAGTAGCTGAACATTCCAGTCAATGATCGGTTCAGTTGGACCAAAGGACCTAGTCCATTCCATGTAAAAACAGCTCACACCATTATGAATCACCACCAGCTTGCACAGTGCTTTGTTGACAACTTGGGTCTATGGTTTCGAAGGGTCTGCACCACACTCGAATCCTACCATCAGCTCTTACCAACTTAACTCGTGACTCATCTGACCAATCCACGGTTTTCCAACAGGCCAGGGTCTAGCTGAAATGCTCAAGACTCGAGTCGGTCTTTAGCTACCATGGCCCATTAAAGCCAAATTTCGTCGCTTTGTTCTAAAAGGCACGTCCGTCGTACGTCCCACATTGATTGTTGCGGTTATTTCATGCAGTGTCACTTGTCTGTTAACACTGACAAGTCTACGCACACGTCGTTGGTCTCTGTTATTAAATGTAAGCAGTCGGCCACTTCGTTGTCATTGGTACGAGATTATGCCGGAAATTACGTATTCTCGGTCCTCTCTTGATATTGGATCTCGAAATGTTGAATTCCCTAACGATTTCCGAAATGGAATGCCCCATACGTCTAGATCCAACTACCATACCGCGCTCAAAGTCTGTTAATTCCCGTCATGCGGCCATAACCACGTCAGTAACCTTTTCACATGAATCACTCAAGTACAAATGAAAGCTCTGCCAATGCACTGCCCATTTATACATTTTGCACGTGTTACTACTGCCATCTGTATATTTACATATTGCTACCGAAAGAATTTTATCACCTCTGTGTAATAAAAATAACAATATGCCTGCGTAACTATAAATTCAAGAAAAATACGTCGATTTATCAAAACAGGTGTACACGTGGGCTACAATAAGACAATCTCTGAAGAATTCTAAAAATTATCTGCGATAATGGATAGCTATTATCATCCATATTTGGATAATAGAAGTATTTGAACTTAAAAAACAATTGATAGCAAAAATAAACAGCGTGTAATGATCCAGGAAAAACTTGAATCTCTGGTATGTTTTCCATACTATTGTGCTCTAAACCAAAGAGTTAATAAAGAAAAGAAGCCTCACCTTACAGCGTTCTTCTAAAACAACACAATAAAGAAAGGTAAAAGTGACTTTGCGTATTGATGTTTAACCGTTTAAAAAATACAACGTTTAGTTGCATTTACTGCATCGACAGCTGATGATAAAATTTGAATCATTTAAACACTAGTGCCTAAAAACAAAAATTGGAGTAGCTTGCTGTTTAAGACAAAAAGATAGGTAGACGTAAAAATTGGCAAAAAGAAAAATATTCATTTCACAAACAGTGAAATGCATTTGGTCAAATTCATTTCTCTTAACATGAATATAATATGTCTTGTACTAGAAATTTATGAGAACATACATATAATAGGGAATTGAGCAGAGTCCACCTATAACAACTACGTTTTTTTTTTTTTTTGTTTTTTTTGTTTTTTTACATTTTTACACGCTTTGAAGTGTATCCATTTGTTTAGTCACCTTGTTTATTCGTTAGTCTGGGCATACATTATCTGAAGAATGAAACACCGTGAAAATATTGGACCAGTTTTATACGATACTACTGTTAGATTTCAACATTCAACAAGTACCCTGTTGGATTTCAACATTCTTATTTAAAAACTTCATAAGCATAGGTGCCTAGTTTCCGTAGTTTTCAACAGTGACTTCATATTGGAAAGTTTTTATAAATATGTTCAGTTTATTTAATTTTATTTATTCGTCTAAAATATTAACGATAGATCCCTTTTTAAAAATATTGGTAATAAATCTGATTTAAAAACTAGAAATGTTGTCAGTTATGCATAAGTCACTCGAAGTTGATTTTCTTAACAAGACTGAATAAAACAAAGTTTTCACAAAAACATGTATTACGAGATTGTTCTCATCTGAGTAGTTATAAATTATCATTAAAGATGTTGTATGAATCATGTCGATTTTCTACATTAAATACAGCAAATTTTCGCATCGATAAGCGTTGTGACGGCTTTTTTTCTTTTTTCATCGTAAATAACTCGAATCAGCTTTAAAATATAATCTAGAATACTACTACGAACATTATAGGACATAAACATTATATTTTGAAAAGGTCCAAGTGTGAAACAACCGCACGACTTCCATTACCCACTATTACAAGTATTATATGCACTTTTTGGAGAAAATGTAATCAGAAGACATAGAACTGACCTAATGAAATAGACATCTAAATATTTTCCGGTAAGAGAACGTTAATACACATGCAAAGACATATAAAACAGAATTTACATAACGAGTTTAATAATAATAGTAATAATAAAATAAAACAAATAAAAATTGGTAGATTTTTTTTTTTTTTTTTTTTTTTGAACACCAATTTCCGAGATCAAAAAGTGATCTATCTGATCAGGATGACTATTAATTTTTCCTGTGATAACCACGTAAAGCATGAGAAAGGATATCTAAAATGGGTTTATGTAATAATTTTCAAGAAAATCGTTAAAGCCATTTTTGAGATACCGACTTTTACCAAAACTTGGCATAATCAATTGTTGACCAGAAAACAACAATTACATACAAAAGGATATTTAAAAGAAAGTTAATATGGTATACGTTTGAAAAATTTTATACAGCCGTTTTGAAAGGAACTCACTTGCAGGACATGAAATTCAGCTATTTATACAGGACGCCTATTAATTTTTCTGAACTAACCAACTATATCATTCGAAAGGACATCTAATAGAGTGTTTATACAGCAATTTTGAAGAAAATCGTTAGAGCCGCTTATGAGATACGGACTTACCCCACTTCCGGTTTCGGATGTCCCAGTTCCGGTTTTCAAATTTTCACCTAAATTTGGAAAATTCATCTATACACCAGACCTTTTTCAATGCTAAAGTTTCGTAGTTCTGTCTTACTTTCGGTGGTAAAATAGTCAGAAGATTCTCTACATACATACGCGCGCACACACCACACACACACACTGACCAATTGCCAAAAACCGCTTTTTTGGTCTCAGGAGACCTTAAAACATGTAAATTATGTTAAATCTCGAAATCGAATTTTTAGACAGAATACAATACTTTCATTACCTACGGTAGTCGGGTAATGAAGTAAAAAGTTGTAACTTTTTGAAGTTAGACTTTCATAACAAGTCGGAATAGGGCAACATATTGCATAAACTTGGATTATGGGGATTACAACGTGGAAAATAGCATGGAATCGAAAAAATAAATAAATAAATAAACGCAAATCTCACACCAATAAAATCACGTAACTAATTAAAGTAAGGTAAAAGTTTTTAACTTCAAGGTGGTATTTTTGCGGGTTGATTGGGTATTCCAGTTTGCAACTTTACCGTGGTTTAAAGGTCAAGTTCGTTGTTTTTAGTACGATTATATTACAGTTTATGGTAGAAATTTATGGGGGCATGGCGAGGAATTAAACTTAATATTTTTTTTAATTTGCGATATTCTTCGATTGAAAAGTAAAAAGGGGTTGGGGACCCGCTATTTTTATTTGCAGAGAGGTTCAGTAATTTTTGTCACAGGCCTTGGAGCAGGATACTTTATAAGAAAATACCGCTTATCGTCTGTGAAAATGTTTCTTTAGAGCTGCCGTACCTATCGCTCAATATGAGGTGGAACTCCATCTTTCAATAATTATAGTTTCAAAAAAGCCCCCAAAATTTTCCAACGTCTGTCGGTATCTTCCTGCCAGGGTTCGAAATTAGCAGCCGTTAGGCGTATTTTGCACTTAGAAATTTAAGTTTGAGACCATAAAATCACACTCAGTCGTCATTTTTGACGCCTAACTTTTGATCAGATTATTATTATTATTATTATTTTTTTTTTTTTTTTTTTACAAAATGCTTGCTTTTTATTATCTTTAAAAAATTTTTACTTTGTCAATTGAAACATATACGCATAAGCTCAATAAAAGCCAGCAACTGGAAAAATACATAAATGCTGTTTTCAGAAAAATGTTTCAAACAAAAAACATTTTTTTTTTTTCTTTTACTCTTCTATATATTGCAATAACTTTAGTTTATCGATATATAATTAAAAATTTGTTATGATAAGTTCTGAAATACTGAATTAATTTAAATTAAATTTGGGCTTATAAAAGCTAAAAGTATTAAAAAAAAAAAAAAAAAAAAAAAAAAAGTTTAAATGAATATTTTCTGGTAGTTCTCATTTTGCTTGAAGATTTAATACTTGGAATTTGACTGTATTTAAAAATTAATTGACCAACAGATACTTAAAAAAATTTTCTACTGTTTATTGGGTGTTATTATATATATATATATATATATATATATAAATGTATTCATATTTTAACTTTTGTGTTTATGCTTATTATTTAAATAAATAATAATAATAACTAGTATCACCCAGTGGTCGAAATTCGACCACAAATTTATTCAAATCTCAGAATTCTTTTAAGTTAGCACTAAATAAATAAATTTAAAATTTCTCTGTAAACAATGTTCTTTGTAAATACTCTTTCGTCATTAGCTAAATGACCTTCCCCACTGTGTTCTGAAATATAAAATTTTAAGCTATTGAAAGAACGGACCCGACTTGCTGCAACATAAAATTGACCGTGTGTAAAAACTGGTTCTTTCAATAAAATACCAACCCTTTCAAACGTTTGTCCTTGTGACTTATTTATAGTCATTGCAAATGCAAGTATTTAGGCATTTTAATAGTCAAGTTTTTGTCAGTCAAACGACAAAAGAACCAAATATTTAAATAAATAAATAAAGTCATTTTTTGTTGCCAAAAGACAAATAACAAAGAACATTTGAAGTTTCAAAAATTAAATAATATATATTATTTACATATTAATACACAAACATGAAATTTATCGTACTGCTAATATCTCTTTAAATTACAGCTGACATAAATCATAAAACAAAAAAGAAAGAAATTAGATCATAAATAAATTAGAAAAAAAAAAAAAAATGATTTCCCATAAATCAAATCCTTAGGAAATCTTTTTTGTGGTTCCACGGACGGCCAGTGACGTCATCACTTCGCTTGCGTATAAGGATGCTATACAAATTACTGTGTCTATGGTTTTATTTGAGTTTTATGAAATTGCCAGATTTAACAACTTTCCACTTTTAGGTATTTTTTAATGTAAAGGAATACGTGTATGAAAGGGAAAATGCATAAAAAATAAATGTATTTTTAAATACCTTCTTGACATCGTAAGAAAATAATATTTGTATTCGCACCTTCCGGCTAACCATACCTTTCGAATGATACCATTTTCAACCCTCTACTCCCATAATTAATATGTTAAAAAGGGACTACAAATTTTATGCTTGCCTATTAATATATAGACTAGTGGTCGCCCAGTGGTCGAAATTCGACCATAATTAATTAAAATTATAAGTTTAAACATTATTAAGGTTCTATTGTCAAAGAATGCAATTACTGCGTTCCAATTCGAGAGAAATTTCGCGCATTATGTTGTTGTTACATGTTTGATTAAAACGTTCTTGTAATCTATAATTGATAGCAGTGTCAACATCATAAAAATATAATTGCGCATAACATGGTGAACGACCATGTGCAGCAGTCATTGGACCCGATCTGTGATAAAAAAACATCATGTATTTTGAAATGATACACTCCACTTGTAACTGCCTCGGATACTTGAGCTTCTGAGCTAACCATAGCAAATGATGAATTGTATTTGCGAATATTTTCAAAATAATTTTTTGACTTACTTTTTATTGAAGGTTCATTTGAAATAAGTCCATCATACAATGATTTAAAATATTCATTTTGACTTAAGGGCGGTAATATTGCTTTACCCTTATGACAACATGAAGTGAATGCAGTTCTGTCACCTAAAGTGACTTCAGATTCAAAATGTTTCGCATTGCAAAACCTGCATTCCAAATCCATTAATCCACAATCATAACTATAAAAAACTTTTGGAATGACATTTCGTGCACATTTAAATTTATCTGTCAAATTCACTTCTTCATTCTGTATAATATTAACACTATTTGTATTTTCATTACTATTATTATTATGTGTCCGCAAATATAGATTCCTTCTTCTTTGTCTCTCACTCCGACCCGTTAATGTTCTATGTCGAGGCATAATAAAAGTAGAAAAAAACTTTCATCATCAGTAGAAAAAATCGTTATTTTTTTTTATTTTAGGTTGATTTCTTTAGAAACTGATCTATACAAATTGAATGAGTTGAGTTGAGTTGAGTTGATTAATTAGTATATATATAATGCAAAACTTGTGTGTTTTTAAAAAATATTAGCATTCTGTGATAACTCTTTCAGATGAAACTGGCTATTTAAAAAATAACTCATTGTTATTAACTTTTATTATTGTTATTAACATATTAACTTTTTATTATTAATTGAAATTTCAAAATTTTGGCAACAGTATAAAAAAATGAAAATGCTAATTTTAATCTGGAAATAAAACCCGATAATATAGGCTTTGAATTGCACCTTTGTCGTTTCACAAATGTTCCAATTTCTCGTCTTTGTCGTTGTATTTTTAAAAAATATTAGCATTCTGCACTTTTTCTCTATATAAACTATAAGTGTGCGAAATTTCATAATCCTCCGTCCGCGCAATTTTCGTAAAAAGGGGTACAAAGTTTTTGCTTCACGTATTAATATATAGATAACAACATCTCCTGCTAAGAATCTGATAAAAATGTTTCAAATTACGTTTGAGTAGACAACTAAGAGAAAAAAAAAAGTATGTGTAACTGACGCCTGATCACATTTTAATTTCTAACCTTGCTTCCAGCAGTAACCAACCACAGTACAAAACGTATCTCTTTCAAAAGAAAAAAAAAAAAAAAAGACAAAAAAATATATATATGAAATATAATTTAAAAAGTATATAATAAAATAAAAGCAGAACCGTAAATTGTTTTGCCCAAATTTTTATGTTAGTTTTATCAATGGTAATACGTTGATTCTAAATAAACATAGAACCCTAAACATAAATAAACATAAACCCTCTGTAATTTTTCATTTCCTTTGAAAAGAACTGAAATTCATTTCACTCTATCGATGATAACTTTTTGAATATACACGATATTTTCGTAGGATTTTCCTACAAGTGGCTAATAAATGAGTAAGTACACTAAGCGACAAAAAAAAAAGCCGCACTGCAGAAAAAATGACATACCTTTTTTATTTGTAATAACTTTAAAATTAATGTTTGAAACAAATAAAACTGTCTTGTTTGCATAATATCAAATGTATGAAATGATACCTATGTATATTTTCTATTTAATAATTCACTTTATTGCACTCTACGAAGTACTTTTTAAAAATCTGCATAAAACTTTCTTTTTGAACATAATGCAATAACCATACACTTTGCATTCTATTATGATTTATTATATGAAATAAACAAGTTATATTTTAATATATGAAATTAAACTATTTATTTGTTAGATCTAAGCAATTTTTTGTTAAAAATATGTATTCTGCATTGGGTTAATTCCACCTTTATATGGAATTACTGCATTAATGCGCAATGGTATAGTTTTTAACTGTTTTAATATAAATCCCAGAAATTTCAATGTGTCAAATATCACAAATAATTTTTTCTAGTTCTGGCAGAGTTATAGGCTGCAAATTTCGAATCCTCTCCCCTCTACCCCGCCTTTTTATAGACGAAACATTTTCGAGCGGATCGCGATTTTGACTATTTCCATGTCTGGTAAAGAAGAAATTCTACTATATCCTTTGTGGTATTTAACTTAAAGTGAAAAAAGATATGATTTCTTACAGAATTATAGGTTCTCATCGGAATGTATAAGAAATTTTGACATTTTGAAGTGAATAAACTTACCACAGACGCCGTGTAGTAAGGTGCCTTATTATCTTCAAATGCTGTTTACGGAAATGTCCAAGATACCTCCAAAATAGTCGGTCAGGCACCACTTTTATGCAGATTGTGTTTTATTTCGAATTAATTGATCCCTTAAGCATAAAAAATTTCCTGAGTGCTTGAAAAGTTATGCACCTCCGTACCATAATGTACGGAGAATGTGTCACTGTTTTAAAAGTGCGATTTTCATTAAGTCGGTCATATTTTCGTTGTCAGATATGCTTGTTTTCTTTGGCTCGAAATAACTTAAACTTGACTCATCAGAGAGAATCAGTTCAGCCCAATAATTAACTAATCATTTTTTAAATTTTTTTTAGCCATCTGAGGTCTTGCTTTCCTATTTCTCTTCACTAAGAATGGAATTTTTTCAAATTTTCTGTCACTTAAACCTGCTTTGTTTAATAGTTGTTGTACTGTAGTTAAAGAAATTATGCTACTAAACACTTTTTCTGAAGCTCTTTTATGTTCTAAATGTAATACAAACCGATTTTATAAGCAATGGCTTTTTAACTTACGGTCATCTCGCTTGGGTGAGCAGTGTGGCCACCTAACACCAAATTTCCAGTTTAAACGGCCAAAAACTTCTATATCTTGCTGAAGACCCTTTTACCAATATTTCGTTAACATTTAATTATTTTGCCATCTCACGTATTAAAATATTTTTTTATTTTCATTCAAAAATTAATACTTTTTTGGCATCGTTAACTGCCTTATTCTTACCATTTTTGAAATAAATTCTAAAATTACAATTTTCCTGACGATTGCATTTTGTTTTTAACACTGGACTCGAAGCTAAAGTGTATGTGGAGGACAACATGGTAAAATCTGTTCGAAAATTTGCTTTTTAAACGATAAAATTTGCGGTTGTAGAAGGCAAAAAGGAAAACATCCAAGTGCGGCTTTTTTTTTGTCGCTTAGTGTACATGTTTGGCTAATAAATTATGCAAATGAAATTTTGCTTGCGCATGCGCAGTAAAAAATTTAATATAAATGCTCATATTTTATTAGATGTTTATATGTTTTATTTAATTCTGAATGCAGTATTTTGATTCTAATATAGTCCGTCAAGTTTCTAAAAAAGGGCATTACATATTGAATTAAATACCCTGCTAGTTGTAATTGAAAAACGGGCAAATATTTTTTATATATTTCTTAAAGAGACCTTTTTATCTCTATAAATATATGTGCTGTTCAAATATAAATGAAACAAGAAATAGAAAAAATGAAAAATGAAATTTTACCACCCTTAGAATTTTTTAATAAAGTCTATTATTGTTTTAATAACTTTAACGTTTAAATATGCCATATATATATATACATATACATAATTTTTTTTTTTTTTTTTTCTGTTTTGAATATGTACGATTTTCTAACTGAAATTCATTTCATCTCCATAGTTTAAATGTCACATCCTGAATAATTTAATAGTGCTTATATGAAGGAAATTCCAAAATATATTATATTTATATTTAACAACATTTTCTGTTCTTAATACTAAATAATTTTATTTTAGTTACACCAACGTTATGGATTCCATATCAAGAGGTTGGAGCCAAAATTGGAACAGACGTTCTTTTGCTATGCAATGTGGAATCCTACCCATCTCCTGTCACTCATTGGATGAAAGAAGGAGGAGAAATTATTATGGCAAATAACAGCAAGTATGAAACAGAAGTCCAGCCGACGACAGAACCCAATAAATTTGAGCTTAAATTACACATCAAGAATTTACAACCAGAAGATTTCGCATCTTACTCGTGTGTTGCGAAAAATTCTATAGGTGAATTAGAAGGCACGATCAAACTTTATGGTGAGTTGAAGTTTCATTTCATACTCTAGCAAACTGGGTCTCGAAGAGCGCCAAAGCGCATTGGCGTGCCAATAAAATTTCTGGGTGCGCTCGGTGATATTCCAGAAAAATATTTGTCCAGATAGTTTAGATTCGATTCTGTGGCTAACTTGCTTATAACGTCAAAAATATCTGTTCCGCTTAATTATTCGTAGATCTTAATGTTAACACAACTTTTGCTTATCTATATACAATATAAAATCGTTTGTCCTGAGTGAATGAGTGATTCATCATCGCTCAGCCCAAATCCCTGCACCTAGAAACATGAAATTTTGTGACAATGTTCCTTCTATGATGTAGAAGAATAAGCGACGAAGAAGCGATTTTACAAAATTCGCCCCCCAAGGGTGGGGGGAGGACAAAACTTGATTTCACAAAATCCTTCATATTTCAAACAAAAAAAACAGATATCCGTAAAATTTTTGCTTTAAAATATAGCTAACACAAATATCTGAAAACCAATTACTGGAATTTTTGAAATTCGGTCGCAAAAGGGGGGTGGGTAGGTGCAAAACGTGATTTCACAAAATCTTATATATCTCAAAAAAAAAAAAAAAAAAAAAAAAAAAAACAGATACACGTGAAGTTTTTGCTCTAAAATATAGCTAATACAAATATCTAATAAAAGACTTCTGGAATTTTAGAAATTAAGCCCCCAAGTGGGGGAGAGGGGGCAAAACGTGATTTCAAATAATCCTTTATATCGCAAGAAAAAAAAAAAAAAAAAAAAAAGATATATGTGAGATTTTTGCTCTAAAATATAGCTCACACAAATACTTAAAAATTAATTTCTGGAATTTTACAAATTCGTCCCAGGTGGGGCGGGAAGGGGGAAGCTACGGGACAAAAAAAAAAAAAAAAAATAAATAAATAAATAAATAAATAAAATAAAAATACAGTTAGACCGTTTAAAATTGGTACAGACAGATTTTAGAAGCCTGCAAGTCGAAAGAGGATATTTTCGAAAGTGTAAAGTTATTAGGAAGAGCGGGAAAGAGAGGGGGGGGGGAGCGGCAAAAAAATAAAAATAGAGTTAGATCGTTCAAAATTGGTTTATAGAGGCTTTTGATACCTACAAATCGATTGCGGATATTTTCGAATTTGTAAAATTATTAGGATAGAAGGGAAAGGGGGGAAGGGGGAAAAAATATAGAAATAAGCGTTACAGAGTTGAAAAATAGTATTATTAGGTTTTAAGGCCCGATAAATCGAACGCGGATATTTTCGAAAGTGTAGAATTGTTACGAGGGACGGGAAGGGAAGCAGGCGCAGGGGTTAAAATAAAGAAATTCAAATAGAACGTTGGAAATTATTCTTATTTGGCTTAAAAGCCAGAGAAAACGATGGCTGATATTTTTGAAAGTGTAAAATGATCAGGAGGGGCGAGAACGGTGGGCGAAGGATACGCTGCCGCAGTCAGTGGGGACCCGAACCGATTATTCCACCGATAAAAGAAGAATCTTTTTGTATTTTATATTTATGTTTTTCCTTTACGATAATATCTGTACTGATAAGTATAAAGGAGTTAAGTCCAAAAATGTCGATTTTGAGTTAAGTACATAGTCAGACTGAGAAAAAAAATTCTCCATCGATTGGTATAAAGGATTTAAGCCCATATCATTTAGTCTTTGAGAAAATGCATTGGTAAAAAAGATTCAAGTGAGAAATTTAGCATTCATATTTGGTATAAAAGGTTTAAGTCAATTTGTTCCCTTTATGAAATGAAATTTGATAATCACTTGAATGTTATAAAGGGTATAAGTTAACATAATCCCTTTTTCCTGATCGAGTCTTCTGATTAGTTTTTGGTATAAAGGATTTAAGTCCACTTTTCTCTTTTTGCGCTGTGCCACTTGGCGGTCAACAGGCTTTAATCCAATGTAATAATGAGATTATAATTCTTCAATTGCTTATTATTGTATTTTATGCTTTAATTTATAAATGTAGAACTGGTATCGATAAAAAAATTACCCACTTTTCAATTGAAATTTAATATATATAAATAATTTACTACATCATTCTTTACCAATTATTTACTACATTTAACATCAGAGAAAAGCAGATTTAGCTTATGAACAGAAAAGGCTTGGCAAAGCAGAAGCCAAAACTGATACCTCAAAACTGTGTTTAGTTTTTGATTTACAACAGTGTCTAGCAACTCCATTTCTGTCATCATCTGTAGCTTTCAACAAACGCCAACTTTGAACTTTTAATTTGACTATACGTGACAATGCCATAGGTAAGTCATGTCATTACATGTGGCACGATGGTCGTGAAACTAACGAAATTGCTTCATGTCTTTACGACTACCTACGAAATGTACCTGACACTGTTACAAGTGTAACTTTCTATTCTGGCACATCAACACAACAAAAATATCCATGTGTCAGCGATGTTTTTGAATGCGATGGCTGACTTCCCTCATTTCTCCAGCATCAATCACAAATTTCTAATTTCAGGTCACTCGCACATGGAATGTGACGTAGACCATGCTCTTATTGAGAGAGAAAAGAAAAGTATGGCATTTCAAGTATTCCAACCACATGATTGGTATCAGCTTTTTCGGTCTACAGGGAAGAAAAATAAATTCACTGTTAGAGAGATGACTCAAGATGATTTTTTTTGATTTTGCATTACTGTCAATAAATACTCTCGTTGTGCGAAATAATAATGTTGATGGAGAGCCGTTCAAGTGACAAGAGGTACAATGATTGGTATTGACAGGAAGGGGATCAGATATTTTATAGGGACAGTCTACTTGAAGGCACTTTAAAAAATCTGGAGTGACTCCACCCGACTTTCCGAACATTGAGTAATTAACAGTTTTGTAGATAAAGTAAAGAAAAAGTAGTTGTTAAACAAACAAAAGAGAGAAAACCATAATAGAGTGTTTGAGTATTTTTCTCCATCTATTACACGTTGTTTTATTTAACGCTACTGAACTTTGAGCCCATAGATCATAATGATAAAGAAATTTTCGTTGTGTCCCTGTAAAAACCTATAAATGCTAGATTCACCAAAATGATTATAGTTAGTGCAACAGTGATTTATAATACTCATATAAATTTTCAGCTGAATTCAATAAGGCGTTTAGATGCTATCGTACTTTTTAAAATTTAGTCCCATAGGCCATAATGATAAAGAATTTTTCTTTGTGTCCCTGTAAAAAAACTGTAAGTGCTAGATTCACCAAAATCTATACAGTTAGTTCAACTGTGATCTATAACATGTGTACAAATTTTTTGCTCAGATTAATAAGGCGTTTAGACGCTATCACATTTTTAAAAATTTGGCCCCATAGGCATAATAATAAAGAATTTTTCTTTGTGTCCCTGTAAAAAAACTATAAGTGCTAGATTCTCCAAAATCTATACAGATTGAGTATTTGTGATCTATAATATGTGTATAAAATTTTTGCTCAATTGAATAAGGCGTTTAGATGCTATCGCACTTTTAAGATTTTGCTCCCATAGGCCATAATGATAAAGAATTTTTCTTTGTGTCCCTGTAAAAAAACTATAAGTGCTAGATTCACCAAAATCTATAGGGTTCGTACTATGGTGACTTACAATATGCGTACCAACTTTCAGGTTAATCGAACAAAGCGTTTAGACGCTAGCGTGTTCACTCACAGACATACACACATACACACATACACACACACAGACATACATCATCGTAAAAATAGTGAAAACGGACTCAGGGGACCTCAAAACGTATAGAAACATCAAAATCTCGAATTCGGATTTTTGACATGATTACAATACTTTCCTCACTATAGTGTTCGGAAAGTAAAAAAATTAGTATTCTTCGACGAGGCAAAACAAATCTCCGAATTACCCAGATTCAAAAACGGTATAACAAATCTGTTCCAATCGCAGTGCAGAAGAAGAGAGATCAACTTACTTTGCTTCCTCTTGTGCCTCCAGTATTCCATAACTTTTACAAAACTTTACAAACACCAGCTAGCATAGAAAACATTGACCCTGACTTAGAATTTAGTGATACTGATGAAAATGACAATTATTAATCACCATGACCCATGATTCAGTGGAAGGAAACACGAATATAATATTGTGATGGTCAATATTCTATTAATCCTAATGCTTTGTAATTGGTGTACTCTTAAAAATGGTTTCTTAAAAATGAGCTAAATTGTCTCAAAATAACTCCGAAACAATATAGGGGAGACTGGGGCACAGTGGACCACTTTTACACTTTTAATTTTTTTTCAACAAAAATAAAAAAGCAAGGTACCTGAAAAAATTAGCAAACATTCTTTAAACCTTGCTTGACATGTTCTAATTTTTTATAACAATATTTTTAATACATTACGAATAAAAAAATAAATTGTGTGCACTCACAAAAGTGGACCACTGTGCCCCATCACCCGGGCACAGTGGTCCACAACCCGGGGTACAGTGGACCAACCTCTGTTGTTCATGTTTAATTAATATAAATTACTCATTTTTTTCCCTAAAATTAGTTTCTTATGCAATTCTAGTCTAAATAACATAATTCGAATATTTTCATGAAATACAATTACCAAAATTTAAAGGAATAATAAAAAAATAAATAGATAAATAAATAAATAAGAAATCAAATTAGAGTAAGAATTCTATATCAGATTTCCTTTGTCTTTTACAAGCCATCACTAAAAACTATAAGATATATTTTTAATTTGTTTATTAATGTTATATAGTTATAAAAATTATGAAATATGTAATTAAACATTATGTTACTATTCAAATATTTTTATTAATTATTTTGAGATATTAGTATTTTACATTATATTTGTGAGATAGGTTTAACTAAAATTATTCTACTTTTATCTTTTACATGTTATTCCTAAAAACAACAACAATAAATTTACATAACCTACTATTTATTATATCACATATTCATTTTATTTATTTTTTTAATATTAAACAATTCAAATAGTTATTAAATTTAGATATTCATAATTATTATACTACTATTCAACTATTTTCCCTTTTCAGAAATTTATATAATGTTAAGATTATTATTTTTTTATTAATTATTTTGAGTCACATTATATTTGTATATGTAAATTCAACTAAAATAAATAATGTGTTTGGAGTTTTAGGCACATTGGAAGGTGGCCCACTGTGCCCCATGTCCAAACAAAACAAATAGTAATATTAAAATACTATATAGACTATAAATATGCTAAAAATTTTTATAAATTTAAAAACAACAATATCTTAGCTTTTCTTAACAACTGTCCTATACTTGTAGTCAATAGTTCTGTCCTGATAAAATTAAAAAAACTTCAAACTTGAAAAATCTGGAGTGACTCCACTCGACTTTCCGAACATTGAGTAACTAACAGTTTTGTAGATAAAATAAAGAAAGAGGAATTGCTAAACAAACAAAAGAGAGAAAACCATAATAGAGTGTTTTTTCTCCATATATCACACGAGGTTTTATTTAACGCTACTGAACTTTGAGCCCTTAGATCATAATGATAAAGAATTTTTCGTTTTGTCCCTGTAAAAATCTATAGATGCTAGATTCACCAAAATGCTTATAGTTAGTGCAACAGTGATTTATAATATTCATACAAATTTTCAGCTCAATTGAATAAGGCGTTTAGATGCTATCGCACTTTTAAAAATTTGGTCTCATAGGCCATAATGATAAAGAATTTTTCTTTGTGTCCCTGTAAAAAAACTGTAGTGCTAGATTCACCAAAATCTATACAGTTGGTGCAAATGCAACCTATAACATGTGTACAATTTTTTTGCTCAGATTAATAAGGCGTTTAGACGCTATCACACTTTTAAAAATTTGGCCCCATTGGCCTTAATGATAAAGAATTTTTCTTTGTGTCCCTGTAAAAAAACTATAAGTGCTAGATTCTCCAAAATCTATACAGATTGAGTATCTGTGACCTATAATATGGGTATAAAATTTTTGCTCAATTGAATAAGGCGTTTAGATGCTATCGCACTTTTAAGATTTTGGTCCCATAGGCCATAATGATAAAGAATTTTTCTTTGTGTCCCTGTAAAAAAACTATAAGTGCTAGATTCACCAAAATCTATAGGGTTCGTACTATGGTGACTTACAATATACGTACCAACTTTCAGGTTAATCGAACAAAGCCTTTAGACGCTAGCGTGTTCACAAACATACACACATACACACATACACACATACACACACACATACATACATCATCGTAAAAATAGTGAAAACGGACTCAGGGGACCTCAAAACGTATAGAAACATCAAAATCTCGAATTCGGATTTTTGACATGATTACAATACTTTCCTCACTATAGTGTTCGGAAAGTAAAAAAATTAGTATTCTTCGACGAGGCAAAACAAATCTCCGAATTACCCAGATTCAAAAACGGTATAACAAATCTGTTCCAATCGCAGTGCAGAAGAAGAGATATAAACTTACTTTGCTTCCTCTTGTGCCTCCAGTATTCCATAACTTTTACAAAACTTTACAAACACCAGCTAGCATAGAAAACATTGACCCTGACTTAGAATTTAGTGATACTGATGAAAATGACTATTATTAATCACCATGACCCATGATTCAGTGGAAGGAAACACGAATATAATATTGTGATGGTCAATATTCTATTAATCCAAATGCTTTGTAATTGGTGTACTCTTAAAAATGGTTTCTTAAAAATGAGCTAAATTGTCTCAAAATAGCTCCGAAACAATATAGGGGAGACTGGGGCACAGTGGACCACTTTTACACTTTTAATTTTTTTTCAACAAAAATAAAAAAGCAAGGTACCTGAAAAAATTAGCAAACATTCTTTAAACCTTGCTTGACATGTTCTAATTTTTTATAACAATATTTTTAATACATTACGAATAAAAAAATAAATTGTGTGCACTCACAAAAGTGGACCACTGTGCCCCATCACCCGGGCACAGTGGTCCACAACCCGGGGTACAGTGGACCAACCTCTGTTGTTCATGTTTAATTAATATAAATTACTCATTTTTTTCCCTAAAATTAGTTTCTTATGCAATTCTAGTCTAAATAACATAATTCGAATATTTTCATGAAATACAATTACCAAAATTTAAAGGAATAATAAAAAAATAAATAGATAAATAAATAAATAAGAAATCAAATTAGAGTAAGAATTCTATATCAGATTTCCTTTGTCTTTTACAAGCCATCACTAAAAACTATAAGATATATTTTTAATTTGTTTATTAATGTTATATAGTTATAAAAATTATGAAATATGTAATTAAACATTATGTTACTATTCAAATATTTTTATTAATTATTTTGAGATATTAGTATTTTACATTATATTTGTGAGATAGGTTTAACTAAAATTATTCTACTTTTATCTTTTACATGTTATTCCTAAAAACAACAACAATAAATTTACATAACCTACTATTTATTATATCACATATTCATTTTATTTATTTTTTTAATATTAAACAATTCAAATAGTTATTAAATTTAGATATTCATAATTATTATACTACTATTCAACTATTTTCCCTTTTCAGAAATTTATATAATGTTAAGATTATTATTTTTTTATTAATTATTTTGAGTCACATTATATTTGTATATGTAAATTCAACTAAAATAAATAATGTGTTTGGAGTTTTAGGCACATTGGAAGGTGGCCCACTGTGCCCCATGTCCAAACAAAACAAATAGTAATATTAAAATACTATATAGACTATAAATATGCTAAAAATTTTTATAAATTTAAAAACAACAATATCTTAGCTTTTCTTAACAACTGTCCTATACTTGTAGTCAATAGTTCTGTCCTGATAAAATTAAAAAAACTTCAAACTTGAAAAATCTGGAGTGACTCCACTCGACTTTCCGAACATTGAGTAACTAACAGTTTTGTAGATAAAATAAAGAAAGAGGAATTGCTAAACAAACAAAAGAGAGAAAACCATAATAGAGTGTTTTTTTCTCCATATATCACACGAGGTTTTATTTAACGCTACTGAACTTTGAGCCCTTAGATCATAATGATAAAGAATTTTTCGTTTTGTCCCTGTAAAAATCTATAGATGCTAGATTCACCAAAATGCTTATAGTTAGTGCAACAGTGATTTATAATATTCATACAAATTTTCAGCTCAATTGAATAAGGCGTTTAGATGCTATCGCACTTTTAAAAATTTGGTCTCATAGGCCATAATGATAAAGAATTTTTCTTTGTGTCCCTGTAAAAAAACTGTAGTGCTAGATTCACCAAAATCTATACAGTTGGTGCAAATGCAACCTATAACATGTGTACAATTTTTTTGCTCAGATTAATAAGGCGTTTAGACGCTATCAAACTTTTAAAAATTTGGCCCCATTGGCCTTAATGATAAAGAATTTTTCTTTGTGTCCCTGTAAAAAAACTATAAGTGCTAGATTCTCCAAAATCTATACAGATTGAGTATCTGTGACCTATAATATGGGTATAAAATTTTTGCTCAATTGAATAAGGCGTTTAGATGCTATCGCACTTTTAAGATTTTGGTCCCATAGGCCATAATGATAAAGAATTTTTCTTTGTGTCCCTGTAAAAAAACTATAAGTGCTAGATTCACCAAAATCTATAGGGTTCGTACTATGGTGACTTACAATATACGTACCAACTTTCAGGTTAATCGAACAAAGCCTTTAGACGCTAGCGTGTTCACAAACATACACACATACACACATACACACACACATACATACATCATCGTAAAAATAGTGAAAACGGACTCAGGGGACCTCAAAACGTATAGAAACATCAAAATCTCGAATTCGGATTTTTGACATGATTACAATACTTTCCTCACTATAGTGTTCGGAAAGTAAAAATTACTTTGAGCAGCTCAAAACAACGAAGTAGTACCATGCTTCCATCTATGAATCTCAATATAAACTATAAGAGTTAAATACTAAGAAATTTAAATAGGGGTGGTCCCCTGTGCCCCTAGGTCCACTGTGCCCAGTCTCCCCTGTACTTAAATTTGAAAACCCATGTACTCATTTTTGCGTATATTGGCATGTCAAATATATGGATATTGGGATTCTTATTGTTCAACCCTATTTTTGAATTTTTCAATATACTCAAAAACGAGTACATGGGCTTTCAAATTTAAGTATATATATTGTTTCGGAGCTATTTTGAGACAATTTAGCTAATTTTTAAGGAACTATTTTTTACAGTGTGTTTTAACTTTAGTGTTTTGCTTGTGGATTATTAATGACGTATTTTGTTGCCATTTAATAGGGTGATACATATTTTTGTTTTTTAATCTATTGTTTTATTTTTTAATCTATTATTATGTTATTTTTGTTTATCATCATTATTATTATTATTAACTATTTTCAACTATAGTATATCGTTTATTATGATTTATATTCTTCTAATCTTCAAAAGTTTTATAACAAAAAAGGACAATGAAATTTTATAACAACAGCTTCTAGAGGTAAAATACAAAAATATTTCATCATTTCTCAAACTGATTTATCTCTCAATCAGTTTAGCTTGAGTAGTATTGTACATGAGATATTTTTTTTTATTTGGTATATATTATCAAGTGCGTATTATCTTTATTTAATTACTTCATAGACATTGAAGGTTTTTGAGCATTAATTTTCAATAATTGTGTAATAATTCCTATCTTCAATATGATAGTCTATGATATTGTATTCAATTCCTTGTTTGAGGTAATAAATTCTTTCAATAATGCTGATCGTTCATGTTTCCCGAACCTGGATTTACCATGGACCCTTACCTTATAACATTTCATTAATCTTAGATTTCTAAGATGAAAGCATTTGGTAATCCGGCATAACTTTGTTCATATATCTTATTAAAGTCATGAATCAATATGTTGAGGAAGTTAGAATTGATAAGACCTTATTTCTATTAGGTTCAAATTATTTTGAACATCTACTGAGGTCATAAATCCAGTATTTTTTAATGCTGCAGCCAAGTATTTGGACTGTCAGCATAATCATAATGTTAAATGAATGTACAAGTCAAAGTGGTAAAAAGGAGTTAAGTCCTGGGTTGAGTGATACAAAGGATTTAAGTCCTGCAGGCATTTTTTCAAACCTATATAAATCTGTTAAAAATAAACAAACTTCAAAATTAAATGTATGTGGTTTATTCACAAAATTGTATATTATGATAATATCCTGGTTAAAACTGTATTGAACGGATACGTTTATATACAGAATTTTTTATACAGAATTTTTTAAACTTTATTTTTCGTCTCCTGAAAAATCAAGAATATGGACTTAAATCCTTTATACTTATCAGTACAGATATAGTGATTCGTTAAGAGTGTCGAACATAAATGAGCACGCCAAGCGCACAAGGGCCTGCGCTGCCGAAGGCAGTGGGGACCCGGTGCGACATTTTTCCAGATTTTTTTTCTCTCTTTTTTTCACATGATAAAAATTAATGCAATTTTGAGAATTCATTAATTACAGTGATTCATTTAAAAATAGTGACCAGCGAAGCGGAGGCACCTGCTAGTTACGTCATATGACTTGTCAAAATTATATTAATTTTTAAAGCATCAGATGTTTAATAAAATATAGTTGCCAATTTTTACACTTTTTTGATATCACTTTAATTAATGAGAAAATTTCAGATTAATTTATTCAAGGAAACTCTTACTTATAAAATATTTCTATTAGGAATTTCTGGAAAAAAGCATAAAAGTTGGAAGTAATGCATATCATTGTTTACCATGTTTAATTTTAATATTATTAAACATTATATTTCATTAATTGGTGCCTCAGAAAAAAAAAAAAAAGTTTAAGGGGCGTGGCCTAAGAAATTGCACCAGCACGATCGGGCAAGTTGGGCTTTTCTTGTGAAATCATCACCTGTAAAATTTTATACATTTTCTAGCTCTAGTTGATAGAAGAAACAAACTATATTGAACTAAAATTGCTACAAATAATGAAGTTGTTGATGTATTATTCTTTTATTGACTGATATTTACTTACAATGAAACTATTTAAAATATGTATTCGATAAACATGTTGCATTTTTCACACCCTGTTCTTGAACTGGGAAAGCAGTTCAAAAACACGGTTTTCAAATCTGGATTTTCGTGGTCTCGAAATGTCATCAACACATGGGAAATGTCCATAGTCCGTACATATCGTATCTTTTGTTCTGACATGGTTTTTTGGCAGGTGGATTATAATATTTCGACCTTTTTACTATAAGAATTACATCGTCTTCATCATCAATTATAATGCTTTTGTTGGGATGTTGAGATAATACTAAAGCGTCTGCTGTCTCTAATTTAAATTTTAAAACATCCATTTTATTTTTTGGGGAATTTTATTTGTTATCACATCCCGTTTGCATATTGAAACCAGGAATTTACTATGGCTAAATCTATAAAATGCAAAATGACCTTCCAGGTCCTTTTATTTATTCATTTATTTGTTTATTTTGGAACCATGGTTTATAAAACTCTAATTCTAATCGCAAATATCTATACTCCCATGCACTGATTATAAGTTTTGAATACAGAAAGACATGTTACTTCTATATATTCACTAGTGGTTTTAGAACAGCGTTTAACTTTTCCTACTGGTTCAATGCCACAACAATTCAATGCCATTTTTTATTTTTTTTGCTATCCTTCCTTTCTACGATCATAATTTTGTTGTCTTCTGTAACATGTTCTATACACGCACATGGAAAACGCTTACGATCACAGCAGCATTGAGTCTGACGTAATGCCCTAGTCGCACGATCGTGCGGGTGACGAAAACTTAAGTCCTACAAACGACATACTAAATTGTGTTAATTAATATTGTTTACTATTTTACAGTTATTTACACAATAAATAAAAAAATTGTATCTAAGCGATTAAAAATTTATTGATAATTACCTTTTTACGATAGACAAATAGGCAAACTATATATCCTTGTAGATGCAATCAAAGCTAGACTTGCCGGCTGAAAGCAAAACATAGACTATACAACCACCATTTGTTGATTGAAAATGGTACTTTACACTTTTTGCGAGCTAATACGATCGTTCGTTTCGGATTTTTATTACATACTACTGTTCCACATGCAAAAATGTACGTGGATGTCTAACCCGCACGATCGTGCGGCCTGGGTCGGAAAGGGATAAAAGGCTGAAGAAAATTTAAGTCCACAAAGTTAATATTAACTAAAAGTATTGCATTCTGTTTTTAGTTTACTTCGTGTGTTTTCCTTTCACACGAATATTTTCTAAAAGACGATTTTGGAAGGGTTTTGATAGATTTTTACATATTAGAATCGATATTTTATCCCATGCTTTTGAAATAGCAGATTTTAGCTCAGAAACGGAATATTATTTACCATTTTCATATTCTTGCGTGCAACTATATCCCACTTTTTTTATGGGTTCAAGCCCGGACTTGACGCCGAAAATTCTATAAAACTTACATTTTCAGTTAGCCAAGAAATGGTTGAAGCTGATTTATGCAGAGAGAGAGAGACCGCGTTATCTGGTAACAAAATCAAATTTTTATACCCAATCTAATCTTTTAATGGAACAAAACTGTTAGCCAGTATTTCTTGTCAGTCAAAGGAGTCTATATTACCTCTAGTAAATACAATATTAGTAAGTACAATATTCTTTATGCACTGAAGAAGGTACGCTTAAGGCTACCGAAACAGCTGTATGCATCGGAAATATTTTTCTTTTGGCGTTTCTGACGTAGTAGTTTATTCGTGTTTTAATATTCCAACGCCAAATCTCCCGTTATTAATATTAGTCTTATCTAGCGCAGAAACATACCCAAATCATGATAGATCAGCCATGTTCTAGCCATTGCCATCACTTTGATAAATACGTAGTATCCTATCCTGTGTTAAATCATGCCAGTAATTTCGTAAACCATCAAGGCCATTTAGATTAAAAAAAATTTATCCGTGAACATTATTTTTCACCAAAAGTTTGGTTTTAAAACATTAGATGTTGAAAATTTCAGTCTTGCTTCAATACGCTGGTTTACATAGATTCACTGATTTACTTTACATAGAAAATAAACGCATTTTAATTTTTTCTTTCTTTCCCTTACATTTCATACTTTAAATGTAAAGGTAGCTTACAAAAACACATTTTTCATTTTTGAATGAAAAAAACAAACAACAAAAAAATCTATGGTGGTCTTTAATTTTTTTTTTTTTTTTTTCCCCACCACTGTACTGCTTAGGGCGGAACTCCATCTTTCATAATTATTGTTTCAGAAAGACATCTTTTTTGCTGCAATTGAGGAAAAGGGAAAAATTTCCAACAACTACCGGTATCTGTTTGCAGTAACCAAACACGTTACACTAACTGTCGGTCGTATCTCTTCAAAAAAATAGGATAAATTTTAAAAATATAAATGAAATATAATTTAAAATAATATTACAAATAAAATAATATAAAATAAAATAAAAGCAAAACTATAAGGGATTTTACCCGAATTTTTATTTTAATTAAATCGATGATAATCTGTATATATATATAAATTACGTGTCACGATGTTTGTCCGGGGTAAACTCCTAAACTAAGGAACCGATTTTAATGAAATTTTGCACACTGTGTGCAGTTTGGTCCAACTTGAGAGATAGGATAGTTTTTATCTCAATTTATTGTCACAATATTGTTTTATTGCAATTATTTGTTAATTATAGACCTTTATTAAAGTTGCTCCAAAGTATCTGTGAGTTCCATTAATTTAATTGTTGCCAAAAAAAAAAAAAAAAAAAAAAAATACGAGTTCATTTTCTTTCGACATAAAAATAAATACATTTAATCGAACGTGAACGTTAAAAAATTATAAAAAGTTAAATTATGCATCTCACGAAAATTGACGTCATAATCAATTTAAAGATTTTATACACATTGATAAAGTGCTAATGTAGTTCTATCATAGATATAGTAATATATATATATATCTCATCCCCATGTTATCGTACAAAGATTTTTGATGCCGAAAAAAAAAAAAAAAATAATAATAAATAAAAGCTTTGGAAACAGCCATTAAGTGGTATTGAAAAAAATATAAAACGAAAAGAAAGAAAGAAATATGAATTTGAAACTGTATCTGGAGTCTTCCATTCCCCTTTAGCAAATAAATTATTCATAAATTTTATTTGCTAAAATATTAGTATGTATTCCCGTGTGTATTCACTCGGGGAAAGACGGCCATATTTTGGTAAAAACGTCGTCTTTTCCCAAATGAAAAGGAATAACTTTTTTCTCCCCAATAATCACTCTATTCTATATATGCTATACTATATCTATGAGTTCTATACGCAAGCGAAGTGTGACTCACTGACCGTCTGTGCAGCCAAGAAAAAGATTTCCAATGTTAATTGCCCACTGGATTTTTTGTAAGAAATTATTAAAAATCGAGGAAATTTATTTCCCGATTTTAATCCTTATATTTGGGTATAGATATGTATTAGTTATCGCGGATGTTAGATTGAATTATTTTGCTGTCAAATTGACAAAATTTTAATTTTAAATTTCAAAACTCTGTCGCCCTTGGCTTTTATTATTATTATTATTATTATTTGGCGATCAAAAGCGTAACACGAAAATATACATGCCAGATGTATGCATTGTACGAAATGTAATATGTATTATTCATTGTACGTATGTATGACATGTAATATGTATTGTACGAAATATCGTTTCATATTATTCATTACTCTTTTAATATAAGTTGTTAAAATAACCATGATTTTTGAAAGGAATTAAATATTTTCGCCAGATAATTTGGCGATATTCTTTTTTTTTTTTCGCCAAGGATGACAGAAATGAAATCTATTCCGCTGCAAAATATTAGTATCTTACATCAGATATTTTATTTAATAGACATTTGAAAACAAATTTGACTTCAAACTATGATAGAATATTTTTCATTTTCCTTTTAATTAGTATATTATTAGTATATTAAAATTTAAAAGCATGGTATATAAAAAGTTTTTTTTTTTTTATCTTATAATTATTCTTATCTTAATCCTCAATGTTTCCCATCTTTATTAACTTGAATTTACTATTAAAATTTTAACATACTCAAAAACTTCTCATCACTTCGTTAAAATACACTAAACTTTTCCAAAATCTTTTTCTATATAAAATGATACATGTATTTACTTTAAATGTCCAATATTTCATAAGATTTCCAATTTTAAAGTTTTAAAATATTTATCAAATTTACTTATTTTTCTGGTTTAGCCTTATTGTTTTCCTTTTTATAACTACAGCTGTTGCCCTCTTTAAAATATTTAAAATGATGAGGTCATTTTATAGTAAAATTATCCATTATAGCATATATTATATTTCACTCCTCCATAAAAATTGATTTTAAAATCGTCTGTTTCTTTTATACTTTTATTTTAATAGAATTTTAATAGAATTTAATTTATATATTAGTCATTTTAGCAATTTTATCCAAAGTAGCATTAGAAATAATATATATCACTTCTCCATTAAAATTTATAGGACCCTACAATAAAATTAATTTGTGCTTAATATCAACACTACGAAAATTTTTATCAATCGCTTCCAAATTTTGACCTAAGTTTCAAATCTCAACCCTGTGGGTTTTTACATCGGCTACAACGTTTTCGTCTTTGTTCGTAAATAATAATTTGACTGTACTAAATAGTTTACAGCCGTATAATTCAACGTATAACTTAGTCACAGCAACGCGTGGCCGGGTCTGCTAGTATAGTATATTTTATTGATTCTAAATAAACATAGATGAAACCCTCTATAATTTTTATTTCCTTTGCGTGGAACTGAAATTCAGTTAATGCTATCGACTATAACTTTTCGAATATACACGATATTTACTTATGATTTTCATATAAATGGAAAAACATACTTGGCTAATAAATTATGCAAATGAGATTTTGATTGCGCATGCGTAGTAAAAATTAAATTACAGGTATTTTATTACATGTTTATTTATTTAGGGGAGATCCGTGTAATATGGACCCCCTAAGCAAGAATGCTCATAAAACTAAAATTATTAAAATAAAAAGATTTAATTTGTTGGCTGCTCATTACAATTGTATAATTGCATGGTTCAAGCTTAGTAAAGCACTCTGGGAAGTATTAATAATTGCAGGAAATAATTATTTTATTTATGTGTCGGTGGTCCATATTACACATACATTCGTGTAATATGGACCAAGTGGTCCTTCCCGAACAGTTGACACACTTGGAATTGTGAAACGAACTGTCCAGCATATTCCCTCATACACTTGTCCATCTCTTGGGTATAGCAGAAATGGACGAAAAAAATAACAGTTAATGGACGAAAACAAGGGATGTTCAAAGGTTATATTCAATGGGTAGTATTTGCGAAGGAAGTGATAGCTTGATTATCCCTGCTTCTCTGGCCTATTCTATAGCCTCAAGATTTTGAGTGTGCGACATATGTACGCCGAGCATTAACAAAACCTCTTTGTTTTTATCATGGACCAGTGGTCCATATTACGCAACACAGCATGGTTCATATTACACGCATAAACAGAGCAACGTTGTTTCCAATCACATATCGCTATGCAAATTGGCGCCCATGAAACACATGTCTAGATTGTTCAGAAAATAAGTACATTTGCTACTTTTAACGCAAAAATTATATTACAATTACCTAACAGTAGAAAGTAATACTTTCATTTTAACATACTTGTTACATCAATGATCATATAAACTGAAAACTCAATTTCATAATCGCCCAAATACAGGTACGCATGTACAAGTCACTTCCTGCTTTGGATAACAATCATATTCACTAAAGGAAATGAGATGGTTTCACATCTAGTGTTGAACATATAAATTTCCTCATGGTCCTTATTACACGATGGTCCATATTACATTGTTCTCCCCTATTTTTTATTGCAGTATGTTGTGCCTAACTTAGTATGTCAAGTTTCCGAAAAATGGCATTTCATTGGCTTAAATTCTTAAATATCCTGTAAATTGCAATCGAAAAACGGGAAATAATTTTGAAATTTTTTAAAGAAACCTTTATATATCTCCATATAAACATACGTACTATTTAAATACAAATGAATACATATTTTTAAAAGTAGCTTTAAATCCATATACTAAACACAACTCATGCATTAATTACTTTTTACAGAGTGATCTCAAACAATGTCTTTCATTAATATTTTATGTATCTGCATTTTGTCTTTGGGAGAAAACTTACGCTGAAATATGATATATAATCATAGCCTCCTAAACTAGATGCCTGTCGCGTGGCTCGGAAGCTTGGCAACAGTTGAAGCAGTAGACAGCGCCACCTGGTACAGATTACGCGACTTTTATTAATTAATTCTATTCAACTGTCACCAATAATTTTAAGAAGTGGCATATGATATACATAATCGACGTTTCTTCGATTCTATACGCTTTTTATGTATACCATATACCCCTTTTAAAAATGTTTGGTGGCTGTTGAATAAAAAAGTCATGCAATTTGTACCAGGTGGCGCTGTCTACCGCTTCAACCGTTGCCAAGTTTCTGAGCCACGCGACAGGCATCTAGTTTAGGAGGCTATGGTATAATATATTCTTTGTAAACCGAAAGTTTTAGGATAATAAGTCTATTATTATTTCTAAATATTTCTAAAACATACAAAATCCAAAGTATCTCATATATAACAAGTGTACATATTATTGTCATTTTAATTACAGTGGGTGTTCAAATTATTAGAAATATTTCTTATTTTGACATTTTTTCGATTATCTAAAAAAAAAAAAAAAAATACTAGACGAAATGGCCTGAAACTTCATACATGAAAGAACATTTAAAAACTCATATTTTCCATTATCGATTTAGTCCAGAGTACAAGTAGGGGACCAACCACAAATTGAAGAAGAGTGAAAATAGTTTGGATCACACTGCATCACAAAAAGCTACAAATGACTTGTAACTTTAATATATTGTTTCACATACTATGTATAATATTTGTATGATTTGGTGCGGGAATCGCGCAATTATTTAGGCAGATATATATATATATATTTTTTTTTTTTTTTCAAAAATTACTAAATTTTTTGACAAGTTTTTTGCTTGTAACTAGAACGGATCTCCCTAAAATTTTACAAAACTTTGCTGAAAAATTGACAAAACGTTAGAGAAACATTATTCTGAAATATAAAATTAACGCGTGTAATATTCGTTGATATATGAGCATTTTTAGTAAATATTTTATTGCGCATGCGCGAAAGATAGAAAAAATATCCAAAGCGAAGTTGAAGGAGCAGATGATTTTACTGAAAATCACATGGATATGTTGGTTTCAATAGTCACTCTTGAGACTGTGCACGAGTCTACATGGACTGAATTAGAATAAATATTCTTTTATTAATTTTAGTAGTTTCTATTAAGTATTTTATTGTTCAATTTTATTACTGTGAGTCTAGACTACGATCTACGCAATCTTAAAAACTAGTCTTAACTAGTCTTCAATAAAAATAATAAAGCAAATTGTGTTTTTTTTTTTTAATAAATCCATCGCATTTACAGTAAAAGTATGAATTTTGAAAAAACTCACGTGAGATTAGGGGAGGGTGGAAGGGGGTCGAGCCAAATCTCACCAGGGGGAGGGAGGGTCAAAAAATTGTCAAAACCGCCTCACGTAATTAATGAACGCCCCACAACCAAGATTCGTATGTAAATGTGTTTCTGTCAGCGAAAGCACAACGCGCTCGAGCAACGTTGCATACAGCGCAAGCAGCGAGAACATGGACAGGCCCACCATGGTGAGGGCGTGGAAGACACTGCCGAAATCATCGGGAAGCCATAGGAAAACCAAACCGAGATTTTTGATCTATTTCAATAGAATGTTTTTAACTGTATATGTACTTTTTGAGATTTTATATTAATAAAAAGTATGGAATTTTGATTAAATATTAATTAATTTAAATATTATGACCAGCAAAGCGGGTAAAGCCTGCTATAGCTGAAAATATAATTTGTTATTGACTATTAAAAAAGAATTTTTTTTTTCCAGATAATTCTACAGCAGCATGAAAGAGAAATCGCAGTCTTTAGAATTTGCTCAAAGTACTCAAATTTTGTACAGATTTACAATAAATGTTAAAATTTTCTTATATCACAAGTGTACTTTTAATAAATTAGTTATTATTGTTCATTTATTGAAGAATACATTCACGAATTTCATTCAAACAACATACATAAACCTGAGCTATTTAACAATCTTTCTCCACATTCAAGTAATCGGCAAAAAAAGAAAAAGGAATTTTGGAGAAATTCTAAGTTTAAATATATCTTTTACAGAATTCTGACATTTAACTTTTTCGGTGTTCGTGTTAAAGTTAAAGCCAATTTCCAATGTGAGGTTCTAAACCTGTATGCAGTGTATAATGCATAGGAGGTCTGTTTTTCTAAGGAGTCTCAATCCATATTCATGTAAGTTTTTTTTTTTTTTTTTTTTTGTGAAGTAAAAAAATTCCTGATCTGCATGGTTGTAGAGAGTCACATCACAAAACCTACTTCCATACCATTATATATATCAGTGGCGTATTCTCTGGGTATGCTAGTCATGCGCCGCATACCCACTAAAAACTATCTGAACTTTAAACAGAATTTATTTAAAAATAAAGTATTTGAACTAATTTTGTTAATCATTCAGTTTCGAAAAATTATAGTGAAAGGAAATTTCTTTTGTTAGATTATTCCTGGATAAATCAGAGTGTTTTTTTTTTTTTTTTTTCCCTTACTATTGTCGTTAGTTCCCTCCCGCTTTGTTTAAGAGACATCTGCTGACCAGTATCGTCCCGGAGATACCGTCCCTCTCCTCTGCTGACCGGTTATTGCTTAAGTCATGCTGCCTTTGTAAAGCATGCCCTGATATAGGGATTTTTTGCTACTTGAGGGAATATTCAACGTCCCTCTAATTTTCAGTCGTATAAACTACAAGGGGAGTTCCGCTGTGTAAACGACCCAAGGCATGCTACCCTAGGAGAGCATACTCTGTAGTTTGGGGGTATTTTTTAAAGCGTAGGGATTTTGTTACCTTCGGTAGAGATGCTCGCATAGAGGAGAGTTGGCTTTTCCGACTGATTGATAAATTAAAACTTATACTTTATTTTACAATAATGAAAAAAAAAAAAAAAAAAAAGAATTGATTTGAAAATGATGATTAAATTGCAAAATAAAATTTGGATAAATTTCCAAAAGTTGTTTTATGTGCCAGAAAAGTTTTTTTTTTTTTTTTTTTTTTTTTTAATTATTATTATTATTATTATTATTTTAAATCTAAATAGCTTATTCTAAGCGAAGACTTCCGCCAGAAATAAAAGTATGTACAAATTTTGTTTATTCAATAATATGAATAAAGCAAATGTCTTCTTCATGTGTGCCTGTATGCGCTATGAAGGTCACGGTCAGGCCACTGATCGCAGATTTACAAAAAAAAAAAAAAAAAAAAAAAAAAAAATGGCAGATGCGTAGCTTTGATCGTGCAGGTGTGCATAGAATTTTTTCTTTCTTTATCTTTACTTTATTTATTTCTTTATTTTGTGTGTGTGTGTGTGTTTTCTTTCCTTATTTTCAAATCTGAATTTCTTAAGTTAATTATTTTATTTATTTATTTGTTTTGGAATGTTCCGTTAATTTTTCTGCTTTATTTTCTTAAATTTTATTTAAATTGCGTGTTTTTTTTTTTCATCCATATGCATTTTTTAGAAAAGATCGCTATTCTATTTATTTTTCCTTCTTTCGCATTAAGTCATGCGATCAAATAGTTTTTATATGATAAAATTTTAATACTGTTTCTTTTTCTTTCTTTTTTTTTTTTTTTTTTTTTTTTTTTTTAAATACACATAATAGTTGCGTTTTCAAAAATTGTTTATGTAAAGGCGTAATACCCTCTTTTGAAGAAGAATGTTTATTATTTTTAATGTATTGTTTCTATCGAAATCAAATGGTAATATGATAGAGAGAATTAAACTTATTAAATTTTTAACTTTATTAAAAATTGTAACAATTAACCATGAAGGTAGAAAGAGAAGGAGGAATATCTCCTATGGCGTTTCAGAATCAAAACCGGTCCTAAAATTCTTTTCGCCGCATCGTGACGCTAGTATCGATACCTGCGTCCATTTAACATTGTTGGAATACGAAATCTTTATTATTTTGTTTATTAAATTAATATTTTTAAGTAATATCAGCTCACAAATGCTAACAAATTATTCACAGAAGTTAAGTGCAGACAGGCAAGTGATAAACACTTTCAATTCCGTTAGAAAATATTAAATTAAAAAAAAAAAAAAAAAAAAAAAAAGTTTTATTAAGGGGGGGGAAAATTGTATAAAATATTGTTTAATTGATTTTTTATTAACTTTTTTTTTTTTTTTTTTCTTGTGTGCATGTGTGTGGACATACGTTTTAATAATTATTTAATTTTAATACATTATTTAATTTTGAACATAATTATTTTAATTTAATTTGATTTAAATTAATTTAAAACATGTTTAATTTATATTAAACATAAGTAAACGATTTATTCTCTTATTTAAAATATATTAAAAAAAAAAAAAAAAAAAAAAAAAGTTAAAATGCTTTTTAAATTACCACAAACTAATAATAATTACTATCAGAATGATATGAATAAACAATGTAAATTTGAATAATTAAAATAATTTAGAATTGTTTTCCAGAACTACGATTTTTTCTATTAAAAGGCCACTTTGTAAAAGTCCAATACTTGAAGGTATAGTTGGTATCCTTTTTAGAAAGGTTTCGCTGTATTTTGTTGCCTAGTGATATAGTAAAAAAAAAAAAGAAAGTTTTTAGTCCCCTCCAATAGCCGAGGAGTTTTGCTCTCGAAGCTAGAAGACGGGAAGTGCCGGGTGCGATCCCATGTAGCACTTGCCAATCTAGCCGTTCGGAGTTTTCCGTGGTTTTCTCCTAAATTCACGGATGATAACCACCTAGAAAGACCACCACCAGAATCCATCTTCCCTTATGCACAAGTCCCTAGTGCAGACAATAGGTCTTAACCTATATACCATACCATACTTGTAATTTTTATCAAAATATTTTCACATTTAAATTGAACATAAAAAAAATGATTTATTCTCATATTTAAAATAATATTTTTAAAAACTTAAAAAGCTTTCAAAATTATCATACACTAATAATAATAATTATCAGAATGCTATATTCATAAACAATGTGAATTTGAATAATTAAAATCATTTAGAATTTGTTTCCAGAATTCCTATTTTGTCTATTAAGAGATAATCTTTGTAAAGGTACAATATTTCAAAGTACGGCTGGTGGCCTTCTTAGGAAGGTTTCGATGTATTTTATTGCCTGCCAGTAATTTTTGTGATAATTTTACACGAGAGGTTCTGCTATCGAAGCTGGAAAACGGGAAGTACCGGGTTCGATTCCATGTAGCATATGTCAACCTAGCCTTTGTGAGTTTTCCGTGGTTTTCTTAGAAATTCGCATTAATGCGAGCTAGAACCATACAAAAAGACCCCAATCAGTAAGCATCTTCCCTTATGCCCAGGTCCCTAATGCAGACAACTGGCCTTAACCCGAATACCATACCTGTATTTTTTATCAAAATGCTTTTACATTTGAATAAAAGATAAGTACTTCAAAAAGGAATATAAAAAATGTATATATATATATATTATCAATAACTTATCAGAGAAATAATACTGAAATGAAAATAAAACTGAATATGATACAAATAATATTGAAAGTTGAACAATTTGTTCTAGTACGAAAAATGTTTTTTGGAAAACAAAATTATTCTTGAAAAGCTTTTATGATTGAAACAAATTAATATTAATGATTGTTAGAAAAATATATAGAAAAATTATGCAAACTTCAATAGTTAAAATCATTTAGAATTTGTTTTATAAATTAAGATTTTTTGAACCTATATTAAAAGGCCTCTGTATAGGTACAATATTTAAAGGTATAATGGATGGCCTTTTTGAGACATTTTATTGTATTCCATTTCTAATCAATAATTTTTGTGATAACTGTAATTCTTTCACCCCACCAGTAGTCGAGAGGTTCTGCTCTCGAAGATGGAAGACAGGAAGTGCCGGGTTCGATCGCAAATAGTGCTCATCCATTTAGCCGTTCGGTTTTTGTCGAGGTTTTCTCTGAAACTCACATAAATACGTGAAACTTAGAAAACTAACTAATTCAAAAAACTAACTAGATAAACTATCAGCATTTTAAGTAATTGTAGTTTATGTACAACATTTACGTATATGTTATATGTGTAAATAAGTTAAAAATGACATCTTAGTAAACATAATTGCAACTTATGCATAACTAAAAAAACAATGTTAGTTGCCATTTGTCATTCAACTTGCTGATTCTAATTTCGACCCCTGTTTAGATGCTATCGCAGTTTTTAAAAAATTTGGCTTATATAGACCATAATCATAAAGAATTATTCTTTGTGTCCCTGTAAAAAAAACTATAAACTCTAGATTCACCAAAATTTATAGAGTTCGCGTGACGGTGACTCGTAATACGTGTATAAATTTTCATCTCAAATGAATAAGATGTTTAGACACTATCACACTTTACAAAATTTGGGCCCATAAACCATAAAGATAAAGAATTTTTTTTTTTTTTTTGGTGTTCCTATTAAAAAAAAAACTATAAGTGCTAAATTCATCAAAATCAATAGGGTTTATGCTATGGGAACCTATAACATATGTACCAATTTTCAGCTCATTCAAACAAAGCCTTTACACGCTATCGTCTTCACTCACATACATCATTAAAAAAAAAAAATATGAATTTAGGAGACCTCAAAAAGTGTAGATCACACCAAAATCTCAAACTCGTTTTTTTTTTTTTTTTTTTTTTTTTTTTTTTTTTAATTGATTACAATGCATTTCTCACTATAGCGTTTAGAAATTAAAAAAGTGTTGAAATATGATCAAGAGAAATACCCTTTTCAGTCCATAATGTATTTGAATTATTTTGTCTGTCTGGGTATAGAAACCAATTTTTCTACAACTTTCAACAAGCAACATTTTGCAATAAAGCTGAAAATTTTAAATAACATAATATATGTGACTCATAATATGTGTATAAATGTTCATCTCAAACAAATAAGGCATTTAGACATTATCACACTTTGCAAAATTTGGGCACTCAGACTATAATCACAAAGAATATTTCTTTGTCTCCCTGTAAAAAAAACTATGTACTAGATTCACCAAAATCAAAATGTTTTGTGCTATGAGGAACTGTAACATGTGTACCAATTTTCAGCCATTTGAACAGAGCGTTTAGACGCTATTGTGTTCACCACATCATTTTCAAAATAGTAAACATGAATTCAGGAGACCTCAAAAGTGTAGAAACACTAAAATCTCAAACTCGTATTTTTGAAATGATTAAAATACTTTCCTTCTGATAGTTTTCTGAAAGTAACAAAGTGTTGAAATGTGATCAAGAGAAATATCTTTCTCAGTCCATAATGTATTTGAATTATTTTATCTGTCTAGATGTAGAAACCAATTTTACTACGACTTCCAACAAGCAACATTTTACAATAAAGTTGTAAAATTTAAATAACATACAATTTTTTAAAAAATTCTAATAAAACTTGGAGGCACGTGAATAGCCTTTGCAGGGAGATTTCACTCTCTTCTATTTCCTACAGATAATTATAATTTTTTAGCCCCCACCAGTGGCTGATCCAGTGATTCTGTTCTTTGAGCTGGAAGACGAGAAGTACCAGGTTTGATCCCAGATCATGCTTGTCGACCTAGTGATTCGAAGTTTTCTGCATCCCCCCCCCCTTTAATTTGCATGAATATGAGCTAGAATTCTTTAGAAAGATCCCCACTGAGGCCATCTTTTCTTAGGTCCAGGTCCCTACTATAGACAGTCTTCCTTAATTCAAATACCATATCATGCTTGTAATTTTTATCAGAGTATTTTCAAATTTAAACAAAACATTAGCATTTCAAAAATGAATTCAGAAATCTACGTTATCAATATCTTATGATAGAAATAATACTCAGCTGAACTGTTGTTCTGGTATATAAAATATTTTTTGAAAAACAAAAGTATTCCTGAAAAGATTTCAAGATTAAAAGAATATTAATGATTAACAGGAAGCTATATTGACAAATTATGTAAATTTGAATTAAATTAATTATAGTTAAAATCATTTAGAATTTATTTCCTAAATTAAGATTTTTATTAATGTAGAAGTCCACCACTATAAAGGTCTAATATTTAAAGGTACAGTGGGTCGGCCTTTTTACAGAGGTTTTACTGTATTTCATTTTTAATCAATAATTTTTGCATTCCACCAGTGGTTTAGAGGTTCTTTTCTTGAAGCTGGAAAACTGGAAGTGTCGGGTTCAATTCCAAGTTGCGCTTATCCCTATAGCCATTCGAATTTTGCCACGGTTTTCTCCGAAACCCATGTACACCCCCCACATAGGACATCTTCTTAAAAAGAATTCTCTACTATACACAATTGGTAGTAATCCGAATAACATGCCTACCTATAACTTTTATTGAAATATTTTCACATTTAAGTGGAACATAAGTACTTCAAAAAGGCATCCAAAAAACCTTACATTATAAATAACTTAGGAGAGAAATAATACAAAGCTAAGCAATTTTGTTATGTTTGGTATTAAAAAAAAAAAAAAAATCCCTAAAAGCTTTCAAGATTAAAATAATATTAATGATTATCAGAAAGCTATACAGACAAATTATTTATAGAGCTAAAGTCTTTTAGAATTGGTTTTTTGCATTTATGATATTTTGAACCTCAATTTAATGACCACCTATGTAACCGTCCAAAATTTAAAGCTACAGTTTGTAGTTTTTAACAAAATATTTTCACATTTACATAACAGATAAATACATAAAAAAATTAAAAAAAAAAAAAAACTTTATTTCTTTTATAACTGATGTTTTTGTTAAATAAATTTATAATAAAAACCTCTTGAATAATATAGCAAAAAAATTTTTGTTACTTATAAACTATAATTTTTGCTAAATTAATTTTACGTGAAAAGAAGATATTTTAATTTGTATTCGGTATTAAAAGCAAGATATTAATATTTTAATCTTATTTAACAAATATAATAAGCAGAATAATTAATAGGAGGAGGTAAATAATTCCAACAAAATTTCTTCTCCTCATAACAACATGAGTTCAAAGAAAATAAAATAATATTCAATATTGCTATTTTAAATTATGAAAACGAAAATCGAAATATTTACATTCATGTACGTTCGTGCGTATGCCTGAATCAAATAAATAAATAAATAAGACTTTCTATTTGCGATAACAGATGGCAGCAGCACTGATATATGCGTCCCGAATAGTTCGTATTGGGACCGAATTTTACACTACGCCGTTATCGTACCTGAGGATTGCATTACCATGCAATTAACTTCTTGTGTAAGAACTATCAGAGGTCAGATAAGCACCTACATTGAAACGCTCGCTTAAGGCGCTGCCACTAGCAGTGGGGTCCCCAATCTGACATAGTGCAGTCGTGGAAGACACAGCAGAAAGCAGCGAACACCTGAAGCCAAGTTTTCAGCTATTTCAGTGGATTTTTTCTTGCCGGTTCTCACTATTTTTTCTTTCTTTCTTTTTTTTTTTTTTTCTCTTTTTTTTTTCTAAAGTGATATAAAAAATTGCGATTAAATTTCTTTGAAAATTCATTTAAATACAGCGATCAATGAAGCGACCAAATGGGCCTTCAATAAGTTAATATAAGAGTCCTTTAGATGTATGATATAAAGTTAAAGCGGCAAAATTTGCATATAAAATTTTATATACGATTTCAAGAAATTGGAGGCCCACCAGCGGCCGAACGGTTCTGCTCTCAAAGTCTGTAGATGGGAAGTGTCGGGTTCCATGGTTTTCTCCGAAAGACGCGTAAATAAGGCTAGGACCCCTTAGAAAGACCCGCAACGGACGGCATGCCACCCATAGGCCTAGGACCCAAGTGTAGTCAATCGGACTTGAATTCTACCAACCAACCAACCAAGAAACTGGAAAAATGGAAGCTTAAATTTGATGCAATGATATCGTCTTGATCAGTAGTATTCTTTCCATAGTTTGCTTCAGAGCATGCCCAGATTCAAATGTCACGCTACGCCACTGATATATATATATAAAGTGTGTGTGTGTGTGTGTATATATATAAGCGCTACATAACGTTTAACATGCATAAAAATTTAATCATTGCTTCCTGCAATAAAGATTTTACATATGGAGTGTGGTACAATTTTAACGAACAGATGCTGGAATACAGCCCGGTGAAAAATCACAGGTGAGTAATTGTAAAATTGGTTCATTTATATGCCACAAAAGTTCAGATTCAACTTTCTATTCACAGAAGGAATTGTGCGTCACTTGTCGGCTGATATGAACTTAAATTGAATCAGTATTTCATAACAGCCTTTTCAAATACCAAGTTTTGTGCATTTATGCACAATAAAATTTGAGATACATGGCGTTTCCGTTCACGAGGAATACTGCGATACAGAAGTCCCATTTAGTTGCCGATGCACCCAAATTAAATCAGCAAATTGTTTCATAATTCCTATCTCAAAGGGTTTTTTTTTTTGTTGTTGTTGTTCAATTGTAGATAGAAGCCGAAATAAAGCATTCCCTTAAATGGGAGAACTCGCAATGTATCAATGCTACTTGATGGGCGATTTACGAAAAAAGTTGATAGGCTAGGCACTAATTTATATCAAGGAGCAACAACATATAAATTTATATGAAATTCTTTACATTTTTCTTGAGCTAGAGCTGACACAAAATTTTTGTCACAGACACATTGCCCTTAATTTCAAAAATGTAAAATTATTAGCGGAGTAAATGGGTTGGGAGTGTTGTTGTTGTTGTCGTGTCTAAGCAAGTGAAAGCTAAATGGAGCCAAAAGCGTCGAAAATGAGGGCCGCCAGGCCTGCAGCCCGGAAGCTATAAAGGATGTCCTGTGGCGGCTCGCCACGCTGAAAAAGAGAGGCAATAATGGTCTGGCAATCAGAAATATGGTCTGGTGTTAATTGAGTGTCGGGATAATTTCTGCAGAAGGGATAGGATCTTGAGTTGTCATCGGGAGATATTTTCGTGCCTCTAAAATGTCCTTATACCGAGTCTTGAAATAATAGATGACAGATTTCTAGTGCAATTAAGATCTGGGATAGAAGGCTTTTTAAAAGGCTGATCAAAAATTCTACGTTTGGCAACCGCATTTGCATCTTAGGAAGTGACGGTAAGAGACTGATCTAAGTCCCAATCTTCCTTAGCAAGGATATCAGCGCACTCATTTCCCTCAATGCCCACGTGGGTAGGGATCCACTGGAGCGTACAAGGTTAATTTGGCTGAGAAGAGAATTAATGCCTTGGGTTAAGTTTGTTTCACCATTTCGTATGGCCTCAAGTGCAGATTTTGAATTTGAGAAGACAACTAGACAATCTGCCGAATCATCAGAATACCGAGAGAGGTAAAAGGAGAGGGCTTCTTTAATTGCAATCAATTCGCTAGTGAAATTTAAGGCAATATGGCCTGCAGGAATTTTGAGTTCAGTTTTAGCACCAGAAGGGTGGAGGAAAAGGATACCTGCACCACCTCTATGAAAAGAATTATCAGAGGAACCACCTGTAAAGATAATTACTTTACCCTCTTGGGAAAGCGAACGGATTGTGTCAATACACTTCTGTAATAACACTTGGGTTAGTTCTTTCTTTGAGCAGGGTTCCAATAAGTACAAAGGAATCTTGACATTAGCAGGTGGCTTGATGGAAAGAAGAAACTGTCGAAAAATGTCAAGAGAGGAATGATGAAGAAGGATCTCTCTTCTGATATCTCTGTCAAAATGAAATATGGATGATTTGTGAAGCCTTGCCAATCCCGTCCAAGCACTAAAAGCGGGTGAGGAGTGTAAAAATGTTAAAAATTAACACTTTCCGACCCGAAACATTACCTTAAAACATTACATTCTTCTGTTTTTACAAACTGAAAGAAAAATATTGACTATAACAGACATCTGTTGATTGAAAATTGTACTTTACACTTTCTGCTAATTAGCTCGATCGTTCGTTTCCTGATTTTATTACATACGACTGTTCCAGATGCAAAAATGTAAGTGGATGTCTAACCCGCACGATCGTACGGCCTCGGTCGGAAAGGGTCATAAAATAGGTCCACGGTAGAATCCTGCATCGGGTCGGGTAACCCGATTTTATCCGTATTCGTATCTGGCGTATAAGCATAATATATAGATATATATATATATCCGTATACGTTTTCTTTTCTTCAACAAATCTCATACGGATCTTTTGTAGAAACTGTATGAAAATTAGAAAGTACTATAAATCTTTATTGACTACTAGCCGCCTTCGGCGACCAGCTGGTTCGCGATCCTTGAAAAATCCGACGTCACGAAACTCCCGCTCGGTGACGTCGCTCGTTTCAGGTCCTATAACAGCTTGTTGACATATACTGAAAATAGATTTATTAAAAAATTTAACCGCAGTAAATTCACGCTCCGTAGCGCCCTATTCTCGTTTCAATATCTGAATCAGTCTGTTCGCTCACCGTGTTATGATCTTTCAAAATTCTGACCTTAGCAAATCCCCGCTCGGTGGCGCCTGCGACGCCCTATTCCCGTTTTAGAACTTACACCTAATTAGGACACCCTAAAACATGTAAATCAGGTGAAATCTCGAATTCCACTTTCGATAATATAAAAGTACTTTAAAATATCTTTTGAATGATGTATTAAAAATAATTTAATCATAATTAGAATTTGAAATATTAAAATATTACAGCGCCACTGACGGTAGAAATTTCTGTAATCTTAATCTACTGTTCAATTCCAAATCAACAAAGCTTTCAAATGATGTATTATTTATGAAATCATTTTAATTAGTAGCTGAGGTACAAAAAAAAACCCTAATCAGGACACCTTAAAACATGTAAATCACGTGAAATCTCGAATTCCATTACCTACGGTAGTCGGTTAATGAAAATAAAATGAAAAGGAAATATTTTTTAGGCCCCCAAAACCTATATATACCAAATTGCGCGTATTAGAATAAAATTAAATTTGCAATTAAAATGTAAATTTGTTTATTGACGGAAATCGATGAAATTTCAACTGCAAGTTTGTCTTGTGATGTTAGGGCTGTATACGTATAGTAAGTTTTGTGTGTGACAAAGAAAAATTGAAGAATTTTGAAATTTTTAATCCCACTACAAGAACACAGGAAGTAAAAACATTTTTTCTTTTATCTCTGTGAATGGGAGTTGCCATGGTAACCAAATTATCACGTATTGTAATAGGAATCGAGTCTGAAACGCGGTATGCTGAATTGAGAATTTTATGAAAATCAATGGCGTTATGCAGTAAATTAAAAAAATTATAGCTGATTGAGTTTTTGAAGTAATCTCTCTCAATCTTTTGAGATCTGTTTCGTTTCATCGAGATCTATATGAAAAAAAAAAAATAATTTATCTCTAAAAGATTGAGTTATAAAATGTTTTGTGCAAAAATCGATGTTTCGTAAAATCTAAAAATATGGATCGCTAATCCGTATTTTGTTAAAATTTTTATATGGTTCGAAAGAGGATGAAACGACATACCGGTTGTTAAGAAATGGGACAATTACTCTTTCCTAGAGGGCGATTCAAAAAAGACGATTGAGAAAAAGAGAAATTTTGGACCCTTTTTAATACTTTTTTTTATAAATATAAAATATCCGTATTTTTTTTTAAAAAAAAAAGTTGAACCGTAAGAATCGGTAATAAATGCTCTTTCTCGTGGTACAAGCGTATTTTCAATATCTCAAACCATTGAAGAGGGATCGCTTTACAAAAACGCACGAAATTTTCCCTCTCTGCTTTTTCTTTTGAGGAACGTGCTCGATTCTACTTGGAGGATGAAAAATACGATCCGCTCGCTTTTTAATTAGACATAGGTTGACGTTTTAATTAATATCTCCGGAACTAATTGAAATTTTTAAATTCTGTTTTCAGAAGCCCCTCAGGAAGGCTTCTGAGCATCCGTATGTCAATTCTTGTACTTCTGCGTTCACTAAAAACTGAGCGTATAGATGCAGAGACATAGAGACAGAGAGACATTTTTTATCATTAGAGACTAGCCGCCATCGGCGACCAGCTGGTTCGCGATCCTTGAAAAATCTAACTTCACGAACTCCCGCTCGGTGGCGCCTTTTTCTCGTTTCAGGTCCTACAACAGCTTATTGACATATAGTGAAAATAGCTTTATTGAAAAATTTAACCGCAGTATATTCCCGCTCGGTAGCGCCCTATTCCCGTTTCTACGTCTGAAACAGCCTGTTCGCTCACCGTGTTATGAACTTTCAAAATTCCGACTTTAGCAAAGTTCCGCTCGGTGGCGCCTGCGGCGTCTTATCCCAGTTTTAGAACTTACACCTAATCAGGGCACACTAAAACATGTAAATCAGGTGAAATCTCGAATTCCACTTTCGATAATATAAAAGTACTTTAAAATATCTTTCGAGTGATGTATTAAAAATAATTTAATCATAATTAGAATTTGAAATATTAAAATATTACAGCTCCATCTGGCGGTAGAAATTATTTCTGTAACCTACTGTTCAATTCCAAATCAACAAGGCTTTCAAATGATGTATTACTTATTAAATTATTTTAATTATTAGCTGAGATACAAAAGAAAACCTAATCAGGACACCTTAAAACATGTAAATCACGTGTGATCTCGAATTCCATTACCTGCGGTAGTCGGTTGATGAAAGTAAAAAGAAAAGTTGTTTAAGCCCCCAAAACCTATATATACCAAATTACGCGAATTAGAATAAAATTAAATTTGCAATTAAAATGTAAATTAAAATGTAATTTTTTTATTTATTGACGGGAATCGATGAAATTTGAACTGCAAGTTTGTCTTGTGATATTAGGAATTTCTCATGAAAAAAATTTATAATTATCTTATTAAAACACAATAAAATATATGTATACTATCGAACCTCGTTACCGTGAATTACTTTTAACACGAACTGTTTTCACAATCCCCGTTAAAATGAAGATTTTTTTAGTTATATAAAGATTAGTTACTGATAGCATGAACTACTGATAACATAAAAATTTTATCCCCCTTCAGATTCACGTTAACGAGGTTCGACTGTATATATACACATTCGTATATATATACATATAAAGCAAGAAAAAACAGAGTTGTTTGTCAATGCAAAGAAAACTATGTGGCTCGAGGAATGTGAAAAATAAATAAAAATCAAATTAAAAAAAAAAAAAAAAAAAAAAAAAAATCTGAAAACTTTAACAGTGCAACACTGTTAAGTAATGTAAAGGGACAATAATTAAAAATATTTTATGAAAGTCTATTAAATGTGAAAAATTTAATAAAGCAACAGTAAATAGTTATTAAAATCCAGTTTTCTGCTGCACAGGGCAAATAAACAGAATTTTTGAATATTTAAAGTGTATAACTATTTAGTTTTTAAAAACTTCTTTATAACTTAATCATAGAAAGACTTTAAAAATTAATTATTTTAAATTTTCATTTTAATGAATAATTAACATTTAATTTTTTTAATTGACTTATTATGCATGATACACTCAATGTTAAAAAAAAAGAAAGAAAGAAAAATATTTCTGAGTTCGCTGATTAAAACAGAAAATAGTCTGAAAAAACCCTGATTAAACCCAAAAAATCCTGATTAAATTTGATAAAACTCGAAAAACCTGATAAACCCCAAAAAAACCCAATGGACTGGGTTTTTTCTGAAGAAAAAAAAAAGGAGGAGGGGGGGGGGGGGGGAGGGGGTTCCAACCCTTAAATAAACCCACCTTTTTCTAGGAAAATAATAATAATAACACTTTCTTTCTTTCTTTCTTTTTTTTTAAGGTTTCATAAGAAAAAATACGGAAAAAAAAACAACCCTGTTTCAAATCCAACATTATCCCCCAGTGGCAGAAACACCGCGACACGGCGACATAGTCGCGGACACTTAAAAAAACGGCTTGCGGAGTTTTTTTCTTTTTTTTTTTTTTTTTGGTCAGCAATGCAAAGCAAAATTGCCTTGTCCTAAACGGAATTAAATTGCAACACAGCTGAAGCAATTGTTTGCCGCAGCAGTTTGCAGAAAATCCACTTTTTTAAAAAATAAGTAGTCAATTTCAGTTAATTGAAATGCAAGAAAGCCTCAAAACGTGTAAATTCATCGAAAACCGGAAATCAAAAGTTTTTCCGTATCTTTTACTTGCTTCTAATACACGCAAAAGCTAGCAATAAATCCACTTTTTTAAAAATAAGTAGTCAATTTCAGTTAATTGAAACGTAAGGAAAGCTCAAAACATGTAAATTCAGCGAAAAACGGAAATCGAAATTTTTTCCGTATCGTCTACTTTCTTATACATGCAGCAGTTAGTAATAAATCAACTTTTTGAAAAATAAGTAGCTATTTCAGTTAATTGAAATGCAAGGAAATCTCAAAACGTGTGAATTTATCGAAAACCGGAAATCAAAAGTTTTTCGATATCGTCTACTTTTTTCTTACAGATTCAAAAGATATACGTAAGCGAAGTGTGACGTCACTGTCCGTTGTTGGGGCTAAGTAAAAGATTTTTTGTGTTAATCGTCCATTGGATTGTTTGTAAAAAAATATTAAAAATTGAGGAAAATTATTTCCCGATATTAATACTCATATTTGGATATAATTATAAATTAATTATCGTGCACATGTGCTAGATTGTCATCTTGCTGTCAAATTGACAAAAAATTTAATTCTAAATTTCAAAACTATGTCGTCCTTGGCGTTTTTGTACTTGGCGATCAGAAACGTAATACGAAAATATGCATACCAAATGTATATTTTCGTAATATCTGTTGTATGAAATATTGTTTCATATTATTGATTGCTCTCTTAATAATGATTATTGATTGCTCTCGTAATGATGGCAATCTCATCAGCCATAAAATGGCTCATTAATTCAGAATTCAGTTCCTGTGTCTTGTTCTCGGATAGCCTTTCTTCTATAGAAAGTTTAAAAAAATTGGTGCCTAAGTCTAAAATTGCACAGGATATTCTGTTAGACCTACAAAAATACGATGGACAAATTTTCCTAATGTGGATTAAGGGACACTCTGGAATTGTTGGCAATGAATTGGCAGACTCATTGGCTAAATCCGCGGTTCTTTTCGGTCAGTCTCAAATTGTTCCTCTGCCCATATCTTACTTGAAAAGAATTTTATTGTATAATGTACTTAGTGACTGGCAGGTTCATTGGAACTTATCAGATACTGGCAGGTGGACTTATGATATTTATCCTAATGTTTCAACGGATTTCAAAATTAAAAATCAAGTATTACTGTATTTTATAACTGGACATGGAAGTTTCCCGAGCTATCTTTTTAGGATTCATAAGCTTGATTCAGACTTGTGTCCTTGTGGCTCCGTGGGTAATGCAATGCATTTCATTAGTACTAAATGTAACTTTTCAAAAGTTTATATTAAAAGATATACCGCAGAGACATTGGAACATTACTTTAACAGAATTGATAATTCTAGATGTCAAATTAAAAAGGTTGCGCAAATATATAATCTGCTAAATAAACACTATTCTCGTACTAAATATAACTTTTAATTCAAAAATTTGCTATGTATACGTGTTTTTATATATAGTATAGTTTTTTTATGTATTGGGTGAATTTATATTGGTCTTTATTCAAACGTAGTTTATTTATTTATTTTTCTTCAGTCATTGTTGCAACAATGTTTTATAGAGTACATTGATTGTTTGTGTTTATTGTATAATAATTGTACGTGATTAGTTAACAGCTTTAACTTATTACTTATATTGCTTTACTTTGTCAGTATATTTATAGTTTATTGTTCCTTTCTTCTTCTTTTTTTTTTTTTTTTTTTTTGGGTTTATTTGCTGCTCTTGAGGGTTGTGGAAATTATTGTGTGTTAGGTTATTGTACTGGGCTAGTTAATTGTTAATTGCTTGTGTTATATAGTTGCATGTATCTTAGGTTTGATCATTAGCTGCTTGCATAACTGATTTATTTTGGTATGTAATTTCTGTAAATTTTGCAAGTTTTTGTATGATTTGTAGTTATTGTATATTCATATTTATATTAAGAGGTGCAATGTGTTATATTCACGTTTAGCTAGAGGGTAAATTTTAGCTGGATGTACTTATGTTGTAATGAGTAAACTATTGTCTGCATTATACATTTTAGTTATCTAATAATTGGTACATTTTTATGATAACTTTGTTCGGCCGGTTCATTTATGATTCGTTATTGTTTGAGTTGTAGCTTCTTATCTTAGGGTGCACAACGTTACTTTTTGTAAAATTCTGTATTGTTTATACTTTTTGTTAATATCTGTATAGTTTTTGTTACTTTATTTGTTCGTGTAACTTTTTTTTAGCGGCTACATTAGTTCTATCTTTGTAATTTGCTAGTTTGTGACTTTGTAATAGTTTAGTTTCTGTTTATTGCTCGCTGTTCTCCGAGTTCGTTTCGGCGGCTCCGGTCGGCGGGTTGTGGATGGGTTTCTTCACTCCCACCTCCTCCCAGGCTTCGGCCGCCATAAACCTTCGGCTTCGGGTTGGCGGAAGGTTGGGTTGTCCTTGCTCTCTTAACCCTTTAGAGCGCACTACTCTTTAAAGTTGGAATTTCAAGAAAAGAAGCTGTAGACTATCTACTTAGGTCTAAAGGAGTACGCAGGTATAATTTTGTAAAGATTGTACTTACCGTTTTTAATCTGTGGGTGTTCCATCAGCTGGAACACTGCGCGACTAGAGCTCTGAAAAGTGCGTCTAAGTGACCATCGCAGCGAAGCGCGTAAATGAGTAAAAGATTTTGCATATGAATTAAAAAACACTGTATTATACCTGTGTAGCAGATTTCGCATGACCCAGGGAACACACGGGGAGGCCTGCTACTCTACCCCCCCCCCCCCCAAAAAAAAAAAAAAAAAAAAAAAAAAAACTTGGTTATGTGATTTTTTATGAAATAATTTGATATTTACAGTTAGTATACATATATACAAGTCCTATGTGCAAAAATATTTACAATTAGTCTATTTTTTAGCTTCATGAAATTTTTAGAAGCACGTCACACCCTTTTGGTAGAAGTTTGGAAAGTATATTTCTAGGTTGTTTATTTAAAAAAAAAAAAAAAAAAAAAAAAAACTCTTTTCGCAGCATTTGATAGCTCGACGTCATTCCCTCCAAACAGAGGAAAACAGAAAACGTGAACACAGCTGTCTTCTCAAATCATTGCTTTCGGTTGCGTAATGAAAAGCGCTAGTGTCGCAGTGTTCCAGGAGATAGAAAACACCTTATTTTATTCAACAATTCCTCGTATGTTTCCTGTATAAAAAGTTAAAAATAATATAGAATAAATAATTTAGAGTACAGCCAACGATATCACATGGAAAAATTTTTTCAAGCAATCTTTTTTGTATCACAAAAAAAATTTACAAAATTTCTTGTAAATACGAGGATTTAAAACAACGCGTCTCAGTTAAATATCATGGATTGTCTTGTGTAGTGGTGTCACCTATAGGTGAAAAGGAAAGTTAAAAATAAACCTATTTTTATGCATTTGCAAACGAATTTAACAGTTGAAGAAGCTAGCGAAGTTAGGTGTTCCATGTAGTGGAACACTGAGCGGCAAAGGGTTAATATACGTTGTTAAAAAAAAACATGATTTTTGAAAGTAATTAAATATGTTCGCCAGATAATTTGGCGATTTTTTTTCCGCCAAGAACGACAGATATCAAACCTCTTCAGCTACAACATATTGGTATCTTAAATCAGATACTTTATTTAGACACTTGAAAACAAATTGAACTTCAAATTATGATAGAATATTTACCATTTTCCTTTTATTTAGTATATTAGTTGGATATTTATCACAATGAATATCATCTTTTGAAATAAAACGTTTATGTTTACATTCGAAACTGGAAGTTTGCGATTTTTTTTTTTTTTTTTTTTTTTTTTTTTCTGCAGTTTTTTAATTTTAAATTAAAAGTTTATCAATTTTACAGCAAAAATAACTCAATCTAACACATGTAGACAGTAACTTATATATAACTATCCGCGTTTGTAATGATCGATAGATGGCACTTTCTCAACTGCAGTTGTTAGTAAATTATAATAGCCACGTGCATTTATTATTGTTCTTTCTTGTTGTTTTATCATTGTTTCAGCGTGAAAGCTATCAGTGGTGTGATAATTTCACCTTAGCCCACCAGAGGGCGAGCATTTCATTACAATCGCGGATACCCAAATATGGGAATTAAAATTGGGAGATAATTTCCGTTAATTTTTAATAAAATTTCTACAAAAAATCCAATGGATGATTAACATATGAAATATTTTTCATGGCTCCAAGGACGGCCAATGACGTCATCACTTCGCTTGCGTGTAGCGATGCTACATTATACAAATTACTGTGTCTATGGTTTTATTTGAGTTTTATGAAATTGCCAGATTTAACAACTTTCTACTTTTACGTATTTTTTAATGTAAAGGAATACGTGTATAAAAGGGAAAAATGGGGGGAAATGCATAAAAAAATAAAAGTATTTTTAAATACCTTCTTGACATCGTAAGAAAATAATATTTGTATTCGCACCTTCCGGCTAACCATACCTTTCGAATACCATTTTCAACCCTCTATTCCCATAATTAATATGTTAAAAAGGGACTACAAATTTTATGCTTGCCTATTAATATATAGATTGTTCTGCAGTAAAACTGTATTCGTGTATTGTGTTGCACGAGATCACCACTGATGTTAAGCACTAGATCGTTTAAATTTGGTATATAGAGGTTTTCGATACTTACAAATCGATTGCGGATATTTTCGAATTCGTAAAATTATTAAGAGGTGCGGGAAGAGGGTGGAGCTTTAAGGGGGGGGGGGCTATGGGCAAGAACAAATAGAAATACAGTTTGGCATTCAAGATTGGTACAGATAGGTTTTAAAAGCCTGCAAGTCGAATGGGGATATTTTCGAAAGTGTAAAGTTATTAGGAGGGGCGAGAAGGGGGAGTGGATGGGGGGGGGGGGCAAAAAAATAAAAATAGAGTTAGATCATTCAAAATTGGTACACAAATGGTTTTCGATACTTAAAATCGAATGCGGACATTTTTGAATTTGTAAAATTATTACGAGGGGCGGTAAGGGGGGGCTATGGGCAAAAACAAATAGAAATGCAGTTAGGCCATTCAAAATTGGTACAGATTGGTTTTAGAGGCCAGCAAGTCGAATGGGGATATTTTCGAAAGTGTAACGTTATTAGGAGGGACGGGAGGGGGGCAAAAAAAAAATAAATAAAATAGAGTTAGATCATTCAAAATTGGTAGATAGAGGTTTTCAATACTTACAAATCGATTGCGGATATTTTCGAATTTTTAAAATTATTGGGAAGGGGGGGGGGAGTGGTGGGACAAAAAAATAAAAATAGATCGTTCAAAACTGGTGCATAGAGGTTTTTGATATTTACAAATCGATTGCGGATATTTTCGAATTTGTAAAATTATTAGGATAGACGGGAGAGGGGGGCGAAGGGGGAAAATAACAGAAATAAGAGTTAGAGGATTTTGGGATTTTTTTCCGAAGGCAGTGAGAACCCGGTGCGACATTTTTCCTAATCAGATTTTGTTTCGTTTTTTTTTTTTTTTTTTTTTTTTCACATGATAAAAATTAATGCAATTTTGAGAATTCAGTAATTATAGTGATTTATTTAAAAATAGGGTCCAGCAAAGCGGGCGAAGCCTGCTAGTCTCCTTATATTATTAAAATCTGTACGCGTGTGTGTGTGTCTGTCTGTCTGTGAGAAACGGCTTGACGCAGCAAAAGCTCGGCCACTAACGGTCGCACGGACTTCAAACAGGCACCGATGGACAGAGAATTTATCGCAGATCTGGGTTATCTAATTTGCTAAACGATGCGACCCTAATTAGCGGAGATATTAATTAAAATATCGACCATTGTCTAACGAAAAATGACCCAGAATTCATGATTAAATGCTTAAAAGGCGATATTTTTACGGAAAAAGTGGAAAATAAATTAGAAATATCAGTCGTATTGTTACAAACAAGATACCATTGGAAAGGGCTTTTTTTTTCTTAAACCGATGGTTTAAACGGCTTATCGATCGGACAATTAGATTTTTTAAATTTAACTAAACTATAGAAAAATATTGGCAATAAATCACAAGAATCTTAGCTTTCCAGACGATAAGTCTACAGCAGTCTTCAACGGAAACACATCTGGTATTCAATGAGGTCACGTGTTTCGTACTGCGATTAAAAATTGCAATTTTCTATTTTCTTCAATTTTTCAAATTTTACACATTTTACTTAGTATACAATCTTAACACCACAAAACAAACTTGCAGTTTAAATTTCATCGATTTTGGTCAATAAACAAAAGATTTACATTTTAATTGCAAATTAAATTTTATCTTTACACGCCTCGCATTTTATCTGTCGAAAGAGGATGCCAGTTTCAAAACGACACAAATACACTTAAGGTAAAAATATTTCTTTTTCTATTTACTTCCATTAACCGACTACCGTAGATAATGGAATTCGAAATTTCACCTGACTTACACGTTTTGAGGTCTCATGGCGCTGTAATAATTTAAAATTTCAGTATTTCAGATTCTAATTATGTTTATTATTATTTTTTTTTAATACGTCATTCGATACACATTTTAAAGTATCTCAGATACTAATTAAAATAATTTCATAAGTCATGCATCATTGGAAAGCTTTGTTGATTTGGGAACGAACAGTGGAATACAGAAATTTGTACCGCCAGATGGCGCTGTAATACTTTCAAATTTCAATATTTAAATTTCTAATTATGATTAAATTATTTTTAATACATCATTCGAAAGATATTTTAAAGTTGTTTTAAATTATCGAAAGTTTTCACCAGATTTACACGTTTTGAGGTCTCCTGAATCAGTTTTCTTTTATGGGGCTGTAATATTTTCAAATTTCAATATTTCAATTTCTAATTATGATTAATTTTTTTTTAATACATCATTCGAAAAATATTCTAAAGTTCTTTTATATTATCGAAAGTTTTCACCAGATTTACACGTTTTGAGGTGTCCTGAATACGTTTTCTTTTGCATCTCAGCCAATTGAGTTAGATCGTTAAAAATTGGTATACGTAGGTTAATTAAGAGGGCATGAAAGGGTGGGGGAAGAAATAGGCGTGCACTGCGCGCGTATCCCCTAAAATGTGCGCGCGCAGAACGCACGGGACTGCGCTGCCGAAGGCAGTGGGGACCCGGTCCGAATTTGTACCCGATGAGAAATGATTTTTTAAATTTTCATAAGAATAAAATTTTGACTTGAGAAGGAATATGTGCGCGCAGCGCGCATGGATCTGCGCTGCCGGAGGCAGTGGGGACCCGGTGGCAGTTTTTTCCCGATCAATTTTTTTTTTTCAGGCACGAAGGGTCAGGGAAGGAATACGCGCGCGCAGCGCGTGTATCCCTTAAGTTGTGCGCGCGCAGCGTGCACCGGACTGCGCTGCGGAAGGCAGTGGGGACCCGGTCCGAATTTTTACCCGATGAGAAATGATTTTTTTAATTATCTTAAGAATAAATTTTTGACTTGAGAAGCAGTATGTGCGCGCAGCGCACGTATACCTCCACACGTGCGTGCGCAGCCGGAGGCAGTGGGGACCCGATGGGAGTTTTTACCCGAGCCGATTTTTTTTTTTTTTTTTTTTTTTTTTTTTTTTTTGGAGCCACGAAGGGTGAGGGAAGGAATACGCGCGCGCAGCGCGTGTATCCCTTAAGCTGTGCGCGCGCACGGGACTGCGCTGCCGAAGTCAGTGGGGACCCGGGCCGACTTTTTACCCAAGCACAAATTATTATTATTTTTTTAATTTCTTTTCTTAACACTAAAAGTTACTGTTATTGATTCATTAATTTTAGTGATTCATTTGAAAATACTGACCCGCTAGCGGGCGAAGCCAGCTAGTAATAAATAAAATAAGTAAAACTGAAATGTAAAACAATGTGTTATTTAACAAAAACTCAAGACTACAAAATTTAAGAATAATATGGAGTATTTATTTTAACGATACAAAAATCAACACTTCAGATCACTGCCATTATGATCCGAATTTCTCATGGCTGACTAGCACAATTTTTCTAAATCATCAGTATTACTAGCATTAATATGCAAAATTGGTTTTTTAAAATGTTCTTGGATGGATTTTAGAACTTGATCATCTCGTTCACCAGAGATCAGATTGATAGCAATTCCAGTCTTACCAAAGCGTCCTGTTCGGCCTATACGATGCAGATATGTTTCACAGTCAGCATTTCCGTTCACAAACACGGGCAAATCAAAGTTTATAACTAGAGTCACCTGTTCAATATCGATACCACGAGCTAAAACATTCGTTGTAATCAATACCTGGAATATAACATTAATATAATTATACACAAAACATCTCACTTTCAATTTCAATTTACTAAATAAAAATGTACGAAAAAAAAAAAAACAAATAATAATAATATAATAAATAAATAAACCCTCAAATTTAAATGAATATATATATATATATATATATACATACATTTTTTTTTTTATCTATAATTTTCAAACAGCAAAAACGCCAGCTAAAAAATTATAAAATATCAACTCAGGACTAGGCTTGAATTTAATTATAAATATTATTTTTCTTTAAAATTCATAATTTTCAAATGAATTTAGAAGATTTTTGAGCTGTGAACTCATAATCGCTATTTATCACAATCAGCGCCATTTTAAAATTTCAGAACAAGTGCATTAAAAATTCGAAATAAAAATTAATATAAGAATATGTACTTAATAATTCAAAATGTGAGTTATCATATTCTTGAACCCAAGACAACAATTGATGAGGAATTTAGTTGGCGCTTCAATATTTTCGTCCGAGAAATTCAGACTTACTCTGAGATTTTCTGTTTCTTTACATGAATAGATAAAAGAATGTAAAAAATAGGTTGTGGGTAAACTGCTGTGAAAAGTACTTATTTTTATGAGGGTTGCAACTTGTATTTCTTTCTTATTTTGTATAGAAAAATACATAAACAATGCAAAATTACTAGAAGCCATACGGAAATTTTATTACCTCTCTTCTCTCTTGGACTGATTTACCTAAATTGTCATATATCCAAATTTATGCATCTCCAATGGATTTTTTCAAACTTGAAATTATTTAAAATGATGCAAAAAAATGCTTTTCTTCTACAACTTTTAGTAAACAACAATTATTAAGCTACCAGACAGCAAGAAATCTTATTAATCAATCTTAAATCTTAAACCAATTTTTATTTTTCGAACGACAGATTTGATAAATGTAAGTGAATTTTGGAGCAATTCTTAAAAATCTCCCCCAGTTTATTTTAATTTAATCCTTTATTTAAAAAATTGTCGCTGTTAAGGATTTAAAATAATGATACATAATTAAATTCAACTATTTAAGGGGGGTCTAGGAATTTAAGTTTAAAAAAAAAATGGACTTTTTGAAAAAAATATACGTTAAAACAGCGGTCGCTAACCTCTTAGACTTCATGGACCACCAAACTCAATTTAAAATCCCTCTGTCCAGTATATTATTGATCAAGCTGGGTTGGGTTTCTTCCAGGACAGTGGAAGAAACTGGAAAAAAACCCGGAAGAAATGGAAGAAACCAACCAGAAGACAAAAGAGATGTTCAAAATTAAAATTTATGAACTATATACACTCAAAGCATAAATATAATGTCAAATCTAAACTATAATCTAATTAATATTAAAAATATTTTTAGAAAAATAAGTTATTTGGTAACAAACACTAAATATATACAGGTGATGGGTTTTTACTTTTCAATGCTAATATTTTTAGAACTTTTTACATAGATACTATCTCATAATATTATTATACGTTCCAACAGTACAAGTGATATAATAATTATGGAATTTTTAGCCATAATATTTGCAATTTTTTTTTTTTTTTAAGGATACAATTTTTTGTATAAACTCGAAGCTGATACCCAATGAACTGTATCAATAAATAAGTAAGATACCTACTTTTAAACTGTCCTGCAAGCTCTCTAGGATTAAAAAAAAAAAAAAAAAAAAAAAAAAAAAATACATAGTTTGTATTTATCTATTTTAAGTTGAAAAGTAAAGTGCAGCATTGAACTACGAAAAAACTTTTCATTTATTTTACAGTCAACTCCCTCTAACTCAAAATTTTAAAATTGATAATGACGTCAATTCTTGTGAAATGCATAATTTAACTTTTTCACATTCACGTTGAATTAAACGTATTTATTTTTATGCCGAAAGAAAATGAACTCGTAATTTTTTTTTTTTTTTTTTTTTGCAACAATTAAATTATAGCTAATTTTTTAATGTCTATTTTATTGCTATTAAGAGCTTATTATTTTCATATTTTAATTAATTAAAAGAAAACTATTCGAAAATCTGACTTCGAAGTATTTGGTTGTCACCGGCTTCTGAGTTACTGTGGAAGCTTCAAATGTCTAGCTAATAGGGAAATTAGTTAAAAATAGATTGCAAGATTTGTACCAAACAAACAAACAAGAATCGAAGTTAATAAAAACATGGTAATAAAAAATAAAAAATCTGGAGTGACTCCACTCGACTTTCCGAACATTGAGTAATTAACAGTTTTGTAGATAAAGTAAAGAAAGAGGAGTTGTTAAACAAACAAAAGAGAGAAAACCATAATAGAGTGTTTGAGTATTTTTCTCCATCTATTACACGATGTTTTATTTAACGCTACTGAACTTTGAGCCCATAGATCATAATGATAAAGAATTTTTCGTTGTGTCCCTGTAAAAACCTATAAATATTAGATTAACCAAAATGCTTATAGTTACTGCAACAGTGATTTATAATACTCATATAAATTTTCAGCTCAATTCAATAAGGCGTTTAGATGCTATCGTACTTTTAAAAATGTAGTCCCATAGGCCATAATGATAAAGAATTTTTCTTTGTGTCCCTGTAAAAAAACTGTAAGTGCTAGATTCACCAAAATCTATACAGTTAGTTCAACTGTGATCTATAACATGTGTACAAATTTTTTGCTCAGATTAATAAGGCGTTTAGACGCTATCACACTTTTAAAAATTTTGCCCCATAGGCATAATGATAAAGAATTTTTCTTTGTGTCCCTGTAAAAAAACTATAAGTGCTAGATTCTCCAAAATCTATACAGATTGAGTATTTGTGACCTATAATATGTGTATAAATTTTTTGCTCAATTGAATAAGACGTTTAGATGCTATCGCACTTTTAAGATTTTGCTCCCATAGGCCATGATAAAGAATTTTTCTTTGTGTCCCTGTAAAAAAACTATAAGTGCTAGATTCACCAAAATCTATAGGGTTCGTACTATGGTGACTTACAATATGCGTACCAACTTTCAGGTTAATCGAACAAAGCGTTTAGACGCTAGCGTGTTCACTCACAGACATACACACATACATACACATACACACATACACACACACACATACATACATCATCGTAAAAATAGTGAAAACGGACTCAGGGGACCTCGAAACGTATAGAAATATCAAAATCTCGAATTCGTATTTTTGACATGATTACAATACTTTCCTCACTATAGTGTTCGGAAAGTAAAAATGTGAGAAATGTGAATTTTTTTTAAATATGAGATGTAAATTTCTTTTAGATTAAAAAATCAATTACGGACTAGAAGGATTTGCAGATTATAAATCTGCAGATTAGAGGGAGTTGACTGTACTGTATGCGACTATAAGAAAATAAAGTTTTTGATGGCATTTTGTAATACAATAAATTGTAATTATTGCATACTGGTTCTTTTAATTAACTGGATTACGTTAAGAGCGGTTTTATCAGAAAGTATACGCAAGTGATCCAAATTATTATTTATCACCAGTTAAAGAAATAAAATTGTCTAAATTATAAAACTTTATACTGTTTAAATTGATATTGATTTTTTTACTGGTGTTGAAGCAATCGGAGTGCGGGTGCCAGTACAGGAAACCAGACGGTCACGTGATGAAAGAGAACCTTTTTTTATTATTGTTATTATTATTTTTGCTCTCTCGGAAATTCGGGAGTCAAGTAAAATCGTTCAGGTATTCATAATCTAATGGAATCATACCTGATAATTCTAATTTTATTCGTTAATCATTATTCGTTAAATCAAATCAAACTTTTGTTTAATTTGTAGTCGATTCTAAAACCATGTGCAATCATGAACTATTCTCAGTAAAACTTTATTCTTTTACTTTGTGACAATTCATTTAAGTCATAAAATAACATTCGAAATTCTTTAAATGTTATTCGATTAATTCTGTGAAATAATATTGTGTGTTTGTTTCCACAACTCTTCTGAATAAGTTGTCATCTGTCTTACAATTCGTGAAGTCAAGAGAAAATGTGTTTAAGATTTATGTCGATCACATATTCTGATCTGTTGTCTTGATATTCTGCAAGTCTGTTATTAAATTCCAGTATATTAGTAATCAATGATTTAATCTTTATTTTGTATGGGGCTTAAAATCTATTCCAAGCGACCAGAGGAAATGCAGGAGAGAGGTGAGTTAGCTTTTCTTAATATTATGCATGCTAAAAATTAGTTTCGTTTTACATTCAAACTGTTTTTTGATGCAGGTCAATTCTTTATGCATGAGTCTAGTTAGAATTTAATCAACATGTTTTTGGTCCGTCCTAGAGCCATGAGTCTATCGATGATTTATATAGATAAAGAAAAAAAAAAAAAAACTATATATATTTAATATGTATTTGATATTCTTATTCTTATTCGTAATCATTTATTCTTAAAATGATTTATTTTTGTTCTTGAATGTTTGTTCTGTAATTCGAAGGCCTATAGTTATGTGTATTTAAACTTATATATTCTAAAATGCCGAAATTATCTAAGCAAGTTTTATTATTTGAAAATTTATGTAAGGAAATCGATAGTTTTAGAGATAGAGTAAAGGGGTGTAGTAAAGATGAACAATCTAAGGTTAAATTATTAAAAACCAAAGTTCAATCGTATGATCATGAAATCGCGGAAATATTTAAAAATTTATCCGCTAAAGAGAATGAGGATTATATGGATATGTATTTGAGATATAAAGGAGTGGTTTTTGATTTACTGGTGGAGTTAGAGGACAAAACAGAAGTACTAAATGCGTGCGATTCAGATACTCACGCGGAAAATAAAGATGAGAAAAATGGTAAATCGTCTCTTATTAAATTACCTAAATTTGATCTTCCAAAATTTTTTGGTGAAACCGAAAATTGGATTTCTTTTAAAGAAATTTTTAATTCGACAATTCTACAAAATAATCAATTATCCAAAATTGAAAAATTGCAATATTTACATTCTTCAGTGCGCGGAAACGCAGCTAAATTAATTCGAGGATTCGCTCTAAAAGAGGAAAATTTAGATCAATGTTGGGAAATATTAAATGAAAGATATGAAAATAAAAGACAATTAGCATTGAGTCAAATTAACAAAATATTTTCTATGAAAATTGTAAAAGCAAACAATGCTAAAACTTTACTTGAGTTATTAGATACTTGTAACGAAGCCGTCAGAAACTTAAAAACTTTGGGTTTAGATTCTAATGCGTTAAGCGACTTAATTATAATAAAATTCATGATGGGGAAATTGGATGAATCGTTAAAACAGAGATGGGAATTAATGTTGGACAGTGATAAATTGCCTGATCTTGATCTTTTTAGGAAATTCGTTGAGCGCGAAGCGCGCGGTGTTGAAGAGATAAAATGTAAACAAGACGTAAAATTCACTAATTCGAAAAATATACATAATGTACTGAGTACAATTGTGAAAAGGGAAAATACGTGCATTCTTTGTAATGAGCATCATCCGTTATTTAAATGTCCGACATTTAATTCAAAACCGGTTAATGAAAGATGGAAATTCGTTGAATTAAATAAATTATGTCAAAATTGTTTACGCCAAAATCATAGGCTGGAGAATTGTAGGATAGACATTAATTGTAAAAATTGTGCAGAAAAACATCATACCTTACTGCATGTTTATGGTAGAAATTCAAATTCTGAAAGGGCGAATCATGTATCGCCAGATATATCAGTCTCTAATAGTGCTCAGTTTTATTCTAGTAATGTTTTGTTATCTACAGCACTAATTAAGGTTAAATCGAATAAAGGAAAAATTATGCATTGTAAAGCTTTGATAGATAATGCTAGTCAAAATTCATTAATTACTAAGGAATGTGCTAAGCGACTAAATTTGCCCTTACGGAGCACGTCGCATAGTATAATAGGGATTAATTGCGTTTTAGCAGAAACTGCTCTTAACAACACAGAATTTAAATTCACTCCGCATTTTTCGTCGGAGTCATTTTCAGTCAGTGCTTTTATAGTTGATAGGGTTACCTCACCTCTCCCTAATTTCCAACTACCGCAACATGATTGGCCACACATAAAAGGATTGCAACTAGCGGATCCAAATTATCATATTAGTGGTCCAATCGATATTCTTCTTGGGGCAGAAATAGTCGCCTCAATCTGCAATGGCAGTCCCATTCAAGGGCCAGCTGGAACTCCTACAGCATTTCCCACTAAATTGGGTTACCTCCTTTCAGGAAAAGTCGAAAGTCTTCATTTTACAAACTTAAATTTATGTCACATCACTGTTGATGATGACTTAAATAATACATTGAAAAAATTTTTTGATAGAGAATCCACACAAAATGTAGATACAAAAAATTTAGAAAATGATCCTGTGGAAAATATTTATTTCACAAAAGCAAAAAGGAATACGCAGGGAAAATATGCAGTTCATCTACCTTTTAAGCCAGATAAGGCACTAGGTGACAGTAAGTCAGGTGCTATTTCAAGATTTCTTTCCATTGAAAATAAATTTAAAAGTAATCCACAATTAAATGTGGAGTATTCGAATTTCATGAACGAATCTTTGGGTCATATGACAAAATTAAATCAAAACAAATTTAGTGAAACGCCACATTATTATTTACCGCATCATGCTGTGGTAAATGAAAACTCTGAAACAACAAAATTACGTGTAGTATTTGACGCCTCGTTTAAAACAACAAATAACAAATCTTTAAATGACATTTTATATATTGGTCCTAAACTACAGTCAAATATTTTTGACAATTTAGTAAAATTTCGAGCCAACCCTGTAGCGTTCAGTGCAAACATAGCTAAAATGTATCGGCAAATCTTAATTGAAAGGAAACATAGAATCTACCAAAGAATTGTTTGGAGAGAATCTCCCAATGACCAATTATCTTTTTACGAATTGAATACTGTCACCTACGGAACAGCTTGTGCACCCATTGTTAACTTCTGTATCCGAGCAGCTCCTCCTATCCCACCTACCAATTCTATGCATCATTCCTGTCCCTCACTTGTGGGTTTAGTGCAAAATGCTCGCTTGTCTGATTTAACCCTTCACGGTGCCAAAAAAGGTGTCGACAATGTTGATCATAATTCTACATCAATACAAGGTGAAAAATGTGATAAAACTCTGTCCCTGGAACCAGTCTCTACTCTTAAATCATCTGATATTCCAATTAACTGTCAAAAATTATCTGCTTATGAGTCTAATGTTTTCATAGAGAAAAATCTGCCTGAAAATACTTCGATCATTGACTTTCCTGTGAATTCTCATTCACCTTTTTCAAGCCCTGTTAAAAGAGTACCGATTTCTGCGACTTTGAGTCCAAATCGTTTTATTGATATTCGAAAACACCTCCTGAGCTACAAAGTTGAAAATACCCTAAAAAATGAAAATACGATGTTAAATAAGGAAAATCTCGCACTTCAGAAAACTTTAGATAATCAAGATTCCCCTACTAAAGACCTCCACATCCATAAAATACCACCCATGTACCCTCTACATTCAGTTGCAGTTCAGGAACAATCCTTTGACAATACCCTTGTAGGAAGCTCTAAACCTCCACTCGCTCTCAATCTCCAAGAAAACCAGCAAATTTTGTTACCGGAATCCCACCACTTTACATCCTTATCCACCACACATTATCACTACTTAAGTGCTCATGCTGGTTCTAATTTAGTCTTATTTAATCTGGTTCTTATTCCAAAAAACTTTCGGATCTCTCACGGGCGATCCACTGTTAAACCAGTCATGAGACAATGCTTGATTTATCTTCGTTTGGCAGTAAAGTCTATACTACCATTAAAATTGCCAGAAACCTCACTAACTTTCATGTTTTTAAGTCTCTCTTTTAGGTGTAATTTTCTTATACAGGCTAAAAAGACATTTTGGAGAAGGTGGACTAAACAACATATGCAGAGCCTCAACCAACAGCAAAACCAAGCCAATATGTCAAGCAACTTGTCATCCCTGTTCCAAGTATGTCGACTCCTGCCCCGGTGCCTTCCCCGCCCGCGCAGTATGTTGAAGCAATCGGAGTGCGGGTGCCAGTACAGGAAACCAGACGGTCACGTGATGAAAGAGAACCTTTTTTTATTATTGTTATTATTATTTTTGCTCTCTCGGAAACATGTTCGTTTTCGGGAGTCAAGTAAAATCGTTCAGGTATTCATAATCTAATGGAATCATACCTGATAATTCTAATTTTATTCGTTAATCATTATTCGTTAAATCAAATCAAACTTTTGTTTAATTTGTAGTCGATTCTAAAACCATGTGCAATCATGAACTATTCTCAGTAAAACTTTATTCTTTTACTTTGTGACAATTCATTTAAGTCATAAAATAACATTCGAAATTCTTTAAATGTTATTCGATTAATTCTGTGAAATAATATTGTGTGTTTGTTTCCACAACTCTTCTGAATAAGTTGTCATCTGTCTTACAATTCGTGAAGTCAAGAGAAAATGTGTTTAAGATTTATGTCGATCACATATTCTGATCTGTTGTCTTGATATTCTGCAAGTCTGTTATTAAATTCCAGTATATTAGTAATCAATGATTTAATCTTTATTTTGTATGGGGCTTAAAATCTATTCCAAGCGACCAGAGGAAATGCAGAAGAGAGGTGAGTTAGCTTTTCTTAATATTATGCATGCTAAAAATTAGTTTCGTTTTACATTCAAACTGTTTTTTGATGCAGGTCAATTCTTTATGCATGAGTCTAGTTAGAATTTAATCAACAACTGGATTTTGAGTATTTTAGAACGTGATCATCAGATACCGAGACTCATTAGCTCATTTTCATTAAAAGAAACTCATAATTATTAACTAAATATGTTATTAAATTTGTATAGGCATATTTAAAGTTACTTAAAGTTGTTTATAAGATCAATGCATCCATTGTATCTTACAAATCTTCAATTTATAGGATATATTAAAAAAAAAAAAAGTTTTTTCCATTTCTTCCGGCCGGTTTTTTCCACTTTTTTTTTTTTTTTTTTCGCCTTGGAAGAAACTTGCCAACCCTGTGATCACGAAACGTAAATATATTTCTCGAATAATAAACAGCGAATGCCCACTTTATAAATATCAAATAAATCTATTTAATAAATAAAACATTACAAATTCTTATTTTATTATAAGAAAAACATTTTTGTAAATCTATATATTAATAGGCAAGCATAAAATTTGTAGTCCCTTTTTAACATATTAATTATGGGAGTAGAGGGTTGAAAATGGTATCATTCGAAGGGTATGGTTAGCCGGAAGGTGCGAATACAAATATTATTTTCTTACGACGTCAAGAAGGTTTTTAAAAATACATTTATTTTTTATGCATTTTCCCCCATTTTCCCCTTTCATACACGTATTCCTTTACATTAAAAAATACCTAAAAGTGGAAAGTTGTTAAATCTGGCAATTTCATAAAACTCAAATAAAACCATAGACACAGTAATTTGTATAGCATCCTTATACGCAAGCGAAGTGATGACGTCACTGGCCGTCCGTGGAACCACAAATTTCCTAAGGATTTGATTTATGAGAAATCATTTTTACTTTCCGAACACTATAGTGAGGAAAGTATTGTAATCATGTCAAAAATCCGAATTCGAGATTTTGATGTTTCTATACGTTTTGAGGTCCCCTGAGTCCGTTTTCACTATTTTTACGATGATGTATGTATGTGTGTGTGTATGTGTGTATGTCTGTGGGTGAACACGCTAGCGTCTAAACGCTTCGTTCGATTAACCTGAAAGTTGGTACGCATATTGTAAGTCACCATAGTACGAACCCTATAGATTTTGGTGAATCTAGCACTTATAGTTTTTTTACAGGGACACAAAGAAAAATTCTTTATCATTATGCCTATGGGGCCAAATTTTTAAAAGTGTGATAGCGTCTAAACGCCCTATTAATCCGAGCAAAAAAATTGTACACATGTTATAGATCACAGTTGAACTAACTGTATAGATTTTGGTGAATCTAGCACTTACAGTTTTTTTACAGGGACACAAAGAAAAATTCTTTATCATTATGGCCTATGGGACTACATTTTTAAAAGTACGATAGCATCTAAACGCCTTATTGAATTCAGCTAAAAATTTATATGAGTATTATAAATCACTGTTGCACTAACTATAAGCATTTTGGTGAATCTAACATTTATAGGTTTTTACAGGGACACAACGAAAATTTCTTTGTCATTATGATCTATGGGCTCAAAGTTCAGTAGCGTTAAATAAAACAACGTGTAATAGATGGAGAAAAATACTCAAACACTCTATTATGGTTTTCTCTCTTTTGTTTGTTTAACAACTAAGGTAACGACACCAGTGCTAGTCACTCTTAAGGCCTTATTTTTAAAATGTTTGTTTTTTTCGCGTGGCATTTGTGTGGAATTTATGTATCAATATTTTACTTTGGTCTATTTTATACACTGATTCTTCTAGTTGTTGTTAGACACTTTCAATTTTTCAATACGTTAAGCCAATTTTTTTTTTAAATAAAAATTAAACCTATAAAAATGCACCAGTGCTCGTCACTTGAAAACTGCGTTTCACCAGTAGTCGTCAGGTGTTTGCACCAGTGGTCGTCATGTAAATAAAACGCAACAATTTGCCCAATAGTTTGATTTTAATTGCGTTTTTGAAAAATTAAATGAAACAGAATATCTTTGGAACATATTTAGAACCCAAATCCATTCTTAGGGTTTAAAACACAAAACATTAAATGGTAAAATTCAAAATATTGCGAATAAAACAAATTCATGTGTGAAATAATTTGAAAATTTTTTGCTTTTAAGAAAAGTTTTCAAAATTTTATTCATTCTCAAAAATATCTTTACTTAAAGCAGAGGGTAAGTAGCAAGGGAGGGGGTAATAATATGGTTTTTAAGAGTGACTTTGTTCCAAATTATCGCAGTAAGATTGATTTTACCATGCTTTTTATTAACGCGTATTCTTGTTTGTTTGTCTAGTACAAATCTTACAATTAATTTTTAACTAACTTCCCGACTACCTAGACATTTGAAACTTTCAGAATAGTTCCGAACACGATAAAAATGCATTTTTTAAATACTTTTAGCCAACTGCTCCGGGTCCCTGCAGCCTTCGGCAGCGTTATCAGTATAAATCTTGCAATCGATTTTTAACTGACTTCTCGACTAGCTAGACATTTGAAACTTTCAGAAAAGCTCAGAATACGGTAACAATGGATTTTAAAAATATTGTTAGCCAATTGTTTCAATTAACTGCTGCCTTCGGCAGCGTTTATATGGTTCAACAGAAAATTTATTTAACTTTTTCCCCGACTAGCTAGACATTTGAAACTTTCAGAATAGCTCAAAACACGGTGATAATGCATTTTTAAAATACTTTTAGCCAATTGTTTCGGGTCCTCGCTGCCTTCAGTAGCGTTTATATGATTCATCAATCATATACTCGTCTCGATCATCAATCTTCCCGACTACCAAGACTTTTGAAATTTTCAGAGTAGCTGAGACCACAGTGACGATGCATTTTTAAATTACTTTTAGCCAATTGTTTCGGGTTCTCGCTGCCTTCAATAGCATTTATATGATTCAACAGAAAATTTTAAAACACGGTATATAAAAAATTCTTTTTGTATTGCAATTTTTTTTTTAAACGTATGGGTTGATTATGCGTACCTAACACATACTATAAAGGAATTTTGAGAAATCCTTCGTTTGGATGCAAAAACACGTTTTCAAGTGTAATTATTCTCCAAATTATATCAGGAAAGCAGCTTTTTGATGCGTTGATTGGTTATGCGTACCCAAAAATACTGTAAAGGTATTTAGCATAATTCTTTCCGACCAAATTTTGAGAAAGGGTAGCAAAAACGTATTTCTACGCATAACTCTGCTCTAAATAATCTTACAAAGGCGATTTCTGATGTGTGAGTTTGTCATATGCATCCGACACCTAGTATAAAGAGATTTTGCGACAATCTTTCGTCTATGTGAGGGTGGCAATATATATATATATATATATATATATATATATATATATACAAGGTTTGGCTATTAAATAACGAGACTATTGCTGCTACAGATGAACTAAATATGCGCCAAATCCGAACGACCGACAGCTGTGTAGCGTAAAGCCTTCTCTTTCGATTGCAGCACCTCCCGTGTTTGTAGAAAAATCAGTCTGGCCGTAACTTTCATTTGTGTAAGAGGTGTTTGTTTCGTTTTGCCGAAAACGTGATACGTAGAGCAACAAATTGTCGTGAAATTTCACGTGAAACTTGGTAAAACCGCTAGTGAAACTTATCTTTTATTAAAACAAGTTTATGGCGATGAATGCTTATCACGTGTGCGAGTTTATGAGTGGTTCAACCGTTTCCAAGATGGTTGAAAAGACTTTGGAGATGATGACCGAAATTCAAAGCGATGATGATCCTTTTTTTTTCGACATTCATGGTATTGCGTACCTTCACTGGGTTCCTGAATGTTAAACTATTAATCAACATTACTATCTTGAGGTGCTTGCTCAACTCCGTGAAGGGGTAAGGAAAAAACGACCCGAATTGTGGAAGAACAAGTCATGGGTTCTCCATGAAGACAACGCGCCGGCTCACACGTCATTGTCTGTCAAGACGTTTCTTGCCAAATACAACATCCCAGTTTTAGACCATCCACCTTATTTGCCTGATCTGGCTTTATGTGACTTTTATCCGTTCCCCAAAGTTAAATCTGCATTAAAAGGAACAAAATTTGTGTCAGTTAAAGCTGTGAAAGAAAAAGCGGCACGCTTCATTCAGGAGCTCACAGGACAAGACTTCCAGCACTGTTTCGAACAATGGAAAATTCGCATGGAGCGTTGTAGGGATAGAGGGGTGTATATTGAAGGTGATAATAATTAAATATGTATAAATTTAAAATAAAATGTTTTACAGCAATAGTCTCGTTATTTAATAGCCACACCTCGTATATATATATATATGTTTTCAAGCTCAACTCTGCTGCAAATTATTTTCGGGGGGGGGGATTTTTTTTATGCGTTGGTTGGTTGTGTGTGTGTATACCTTACACGCATTATAAGGCGATTTTGCAAGATTACCCTTCCTCTCATCCCTCGGCCGAGCGGACCAAAAAAAAAAAAAAAAAAAAACGTTTTTAACCTTAGCTCTACTCCAAATTAACTCAGAAAGGCGAGTTTTGATGTGTGGGTATTGATTAAAAGTACGCAATATGTAATTTGATAATATTTCGTCAAAATTCTAAATTTACCCGTGGAAGAGGGGGGGGGGATGAAAAGCGGTTAAGTCTATGCCGAAGGCAGTAGAAGCCAATCATCATATTGCGGGACGGAAAGCTATTACAAAAGCCAGTGGGAACATTAACTGCGGTTTCGACTGATTTCAAAGTTTATTTATTTATTTATTTTTTTTAATTTTTGATAAGGAGAGGGATTTTTTCCTATTTTATTTAAATATAGGGACCAGCTAAGGTGGCAAAGCTTGCTAGTATTATTCTACACATCAAGCTAATGTTATCAAATATTATGGATATTAATGTTATCAAATGTTAATGTTAATTAATGTTATCAAATATTATCTTACAATTTTAATTATTTAAGAACATCAGTCAACAGGGTAATTTTGATCAACATTTTAACTATTTGTTTATCTTACATAATTAATATAATGTATAAACAGAAAACTTGCTTAAGAAATGTTTTTAATGTTTAATATTTTCTATATAAATTTTTATTCACCTGCATCTAACGTAACAAAAAAGCCTTAACATAATTTTGAACCGACTCACAGTCATGCTAACTATGAAATTAAGCCTTTGTATTTTATCATTTTCGAAATATATATGAATTAAAATTAAATTATCACGGTCAGTAAAAAACTTAAATATCACTTTAGTACATCTTCGCAAAAGCATGAGATCATAAAAATTTAAAATACATTAGACAGGTATATGGAGTAATCATGTCTGTTTTTCTAAAATATATAACAGAAAACTAGAAAATGCTCTTTATAACTAAATATGTTTATGTGCCATTCTTTAATTTTTCCAGCAAATTAATATGGAAAATTTTAGGTGGTTTAAAGTCAGTCATAGTGAATAAAAGGTATACCATGACTGACTTTATTTAAACAAGCTATACAGAAGTTACAAGTGCAATAAAGTTCACGTTCTTGAGGTTAAAATACATTTGTTTACATTTACGAATACCCCTGACGACTACTGGTGCCGATAGTCAAATTAAAGTAAAAATTATACCATCGTAATTCTAAACGAAAATATAGTATTTTTCATCAAAAAAGTTACCCAGTTATTAAAAATGTTAAAACACCAGTGTTCGTCAGGGGTGACGAGCACTGGTAAAACATGCAAAATATGCACCAGTAGTCGTCATACCATAAAAACCTTTATATTATGTCAAATTTTAAAAAGTTGCACATAAATCGTATTCTGCATTTCATAAGCATTACATACAATGCTTTATGAGCAATGTCAAATGCAGCAAACAACAAAATATATCAAGAAATGCATATCTATTCCCTTAATCATTTGCTTTACGTTGACTCAATTCAATTGTCATTTAACGTATACTTCCCTTATTTTGTTTATCCCTATTCTTCCCCAATAGTTGAAATCGAACTTTTTATGTCATAAGAAGCAGAAGGCTTTGAAGAATCTAATGGTGGCGGATTAAAACTCATAGATGTTAATTAACGCTTATTTTAACACTTCTTTTAAGAGGGTGACGACTACTGGTGCAGATTTTAGGGGTGACGAGCACTGGTGACTTTACCTTACTCTTTCTTTACTTTATCTACAAAACTGTTAATTACTCAATGTTCGGAAAGTTGAGTGGAGTCACTCCAGATTTTTTTATTTTCTAATTTATTTATGATCTAATTTCTTTCTTTTTTGTTTTATGATTTCTGTCAGCTGTAATTTAAAGAGATATTAGCCGTACGATAAATTTCATGTTTGTGTATTAATATGTAAATAATATATATTATTTAATTTTTGAAACTTCAAATGTTCTTTGTTATTTGTCTTTTGGCAACAAAAAGTGACTATTTATTTATTTAAATATTTGGTTCTTTTATCGTTTGAAATTGACTATTCATTTTTTTAAGTGCATTTTTTGCTAGCTTTTGCGGGTATAAGAAGCAAGTAGAAGATACGGAAAAACTTTTGATTTCTGGTTTTCGATGAAATTACACGTTTTAAGATTTCCTTGCATTTCAATTAACTGAAATTGACTATTGATTTTTATTTAAAAAAAAAAAAAAAAAAAAAATGGATTTATTATTCTTTCCTTTGCATATATAAGTAGAAAATATAAGATTCGGAAAAATTTTAGATTTTCAGTTTTCGATAAAAATACACGTTTTGAAATTTCCCGAACTCAATTCGACCATTTTTGGGAAAAACTATAGTATTTCCCCTCAGCTAGATTTGGCGATTTTTCGTTGGCGATTATGGCTAAATCATAAATCTAAAAATCATATAGCATATAGCATAAATGATAAAATCGTAAGCTAAATTATAAATCATAAAATCATAAATCCAAAATAAATAGCATGTAGGCTGCCATATTATATCGCAAACAATCCAGAACGACATCATTATCGTTCAAATCGGCGCCAAAGAAAAATCGCCAAATTCAGCTGAAGGGAAATACTATAGTTGTACCCATTTTTGCAAAATATCTTTCTTTTTGAGTTCAAACTCTGTACTTTATGAACCAATCGAATTAATTTAACAGAATTTGATATTTGGTTTGACCTTGGTTTGACATGGTACCTATTAGCTTTTGGGCTGTATTTTCCAACAAGGGGCGTTTTCACGTTGCGATTTTCTCTCATTTCAGGAAAGGCTAACATCTACAGAGAGAAATAGTTATATTAAGTAAAACTCTGCTGATTCAGTTAGAGTGAATATCGGCAAACAATTGCCGCAGCTGTGTTGCAATTTAATTGCGTTTAGGACAAGGCAATAACTTTGCTTTGCCTTGCTTTGCAAAAAAATGGTCGAGTTTCGACCACTGGGCGATACTAGTATTAGATTATTAGACGACATACATTTTAAACCTTTGAAGAGCGTCTGTACAAAAAAAAAAAAAAAAAAAAAAAAAAAAAGACGCAATGTGTGCGGCTGGCCCAGACGAGATAACCGAAAAACCAGGGCAAGTTTCTTCCAAAGTGGAAAAAAACCGCGGAAAAAACCGGCCGGAAGAAATAGGTTTCTTCCAGGTGGAAGAAATGGAAGAAATTGTTTTTCTTAAAAATGTATCCTATAAATTGCAGATTTGTAAGATACAGTAGATTCATTTATCTTATAAACAACTTTAAGTAACTTTAATTATACCTATAAAAATTTAATTACATATTTAATTAATAATTATGAGATTTTTACCGAAGTGATCTTCGGTATCTGATGATCACGTTCCAAAATACTCAAAGTCCAGTAAAAAAAAAAAAAAAAAAAAAAAAAAAAAAATTCAATTTAAACAGTGTAAAGTTTTATAATCTAGACAATTTTATTTCTTTAACTGGTAATAAATAACAGTTTGGATCATTTTCTTATACTTTCTGATAAAACAGCTCTTAACAAACATCCAGTTAATTAAGAGTACTAATATTCAATAATTACTGTATTACAAAATGTCATCAAAAATTTTATTTTCCTTATAGTAATATACAGTACAGTCAACTCCCTCTAATCCGCAGATTTATAATCTGCAAATCTTTCTAATCCGTAATTGATTTTTTAATGAAAAAGAAATTTACATATATTTTTAAAAAAATTCACATTTTTACTTTTTTTAAATAAATTTTTAGCTTAATCCTTACTTTGAAACACAATTGGGGAGGAGAGGGAGTAACATTCTTGTATTTATTATCCTCCAATTCATACAGACTAGTGCTTAAAACAAATCACTATTGAATCAACATTTAACTAAATTAATCAAAGATGAATATTATTTACGAACTTTCAAAAATATTTTATTTCGTATTTTTTTAATTTGTTCGTTTACATTTTATGTGTACCTATTATTTGAATGTGCGTAAATTATTTACCATCATATATGAATTGTGATAGATTAGTTTTATTAATATTGAAGAAATATTTTATCCTAAATTTATTTGAAATCGTCTTTCCATTTTGATGTCTATTTATGAATTAATAATAACTAGGGCTGTGCCAATTAATAGATTCGGTTAATCGTTCAATGCTTAGTCCCGATCAATTTTTTTAATCGAGTTAATCGGATTGATTAATTCGATTAAAATTTTTCAAAATCCGATTAAAATTTTCAAACTACGAAATAAGGTAAATCTGCCTACAAAATATTTTTTCACATATTTTGCTAAATAACGTTCTAAGAAACATCCATCAAATAATGAAAAAGGAAAAAAAAAAAAAAAAAAAGAAACAAATAAAACCTCTCAAAAGAAGTTGTTGCATTTTTGTTGATAGAGAAAAGGGGGAAGACAGTTATTAAACAAAATGCCGCTTCATGTACATTCTGGAGCAGCACCATCTGTCTTTATCCTTCTACAGAAAGTGTTGGCTAGGGTAATAGTATTCTCAGAAACAAGAAGCTTTCAAAACATGGAAATGCTAAAGATAAAAGAAAAGAAGGGATTGAGAATTCCACTATCCCTCTGATGGGGAAATGTCAACAGAGTTTCACAGTATCTTCAAGCGTTTATTGTCTGTTCAGAATTGCTGATAGTAACTATTGAAGTAGAAACAGAAAATAACATTTTGTGTCCTAATCCGAAGTGACAAAGAACTAAAATATAAGAATTTGAAATTCTTGTGATAATGATATGGAATTTTGAGAATTCATTTAAAAATAGTGACAAGCGAGATGGACAAGGCCTGCAAATATAAAACTAAAATATGTGTAAATTCATTTAATGTTTCTTTCAAAATGAATTTAAAAAATAATTTACTTAAAAAATATATAAATAAATAAAATAAACAAGTGAAAATATTCATATAAAATAAACACTTAGTCACCATTTATTACTCTAAAAATTGATTTAAATTTCAGCTATGAAACAGATATAATTGATTAGACAAAAATTTTTGAAAAACAATTTTTTTTTTTCATTCAAACTTATGAATAATAAGTATATATATACACAATATCAGAGTAAATTCATCATTGATACAAAATTATATAAAGAAAAATGAACACCGATTAAAAATTCGATTAATCGATTAATGATTTGCGATTAACCCAGTTAAAACTCTTAATCGATTCCCACCCCTAATAATAACTGACTCTGTATCTGCCAAAGAAAACTGTAAACAAAGGCAATGATCTGTAATATGCATCTGCAAATTCCGGTAATCCGCACAGCGTCTGGCCTCTCTTTTTGAGAGTTACAGGGAGTTGAATGTAAATCAAATTAAAAGTTTTTTAGTAGTTCAATACTGCACTTTATTTTTCAATTTAAAATAGATAAATACAAACTATGGACTATTTTTTTTTTTTTTTTTTTTAATCCTAGAGAACCTGCAGGAAAGTTTAAAAATAGGTATCTTAGTACTTATTGATACAGTTCATTCGGTACCAGCTTCGAGTTTATACAAAAAATTGTATCCTTAAAAAAAAAAAAAAAAAAAAAGTGCAAATAATATGGCTAATTCCGTAATTATCACTTCCACTGTTTGAAGGTATAGTAATATGAGACAGTATCTATGCAAAAAATTCTAAAAATATTAGCATTGAAAAGTAAAAACCCATCACCTGTATATATTTAGTGTTATCAAATAACTTATTTTTCTAAAAATATTTTTAATATTAATTGGATTATAGTTTAGATTTGACATTATATTTATGCTTTGAGTGTATATAGTCCAAAAATTTTAATTTTGAACATCCGTTTTTGTCTTCTGGTTGGTTTCTTCCATTGCTTCCGGTTTTTCCCACTGTCCTGGAAGAAACTGGTTTCTTCCGGAAGAAACCCAATCCTGCAAAACACATGCAACGAAATTTTCAAACTCGCTATGACAAAAAGCCACCAGATGTGACATTTTCCAAATTTTTGCATCATTGAAGTTCTAAAATTTCTACTATTTTTTATCGAAAACTCCTGTATTTTAAAGTTATATAACTTTACATCTGCTGGCTATTTTGCCATTGCGAGTTCGAAACAGGAACACACTGCGACTATTTTTTGTACAGTAGCCATGTTTTCAGATTAAATATCAGTAGCGCACCCCACGGATTCACTTGCATGTTAAATTTCGGATTAATGTTGCTATCCAACGAACAGAAAATGAATAAAAACTTAAAAATCGATTGAGGGATTTTTTTTTTTTTTTTTAAAGGTTAAATGTTTATTTAAAATCAGTGCAATCAACTAAAGAGAAAAAATGTTTCAAAAACAGCGCAATCACTTGTGTATACTCTGCATTTACAAAGACAAAGTAAAGTTCACTTTCGTTAATAATACTTCGTTTTAAAAATGGTAAATTCATTTTCAGATTTTTTTTTTTCTTATTTTATTTCTTTAGATGTCAAACCTATAAATTTATTATTTTTAATTAAGGTTACTGTGTACCCGCCATCTTAAATATTCAAGGTTCCATGTTAATCTATGGGGAAATTTTGTCCTTTAATAATTAATACAAAAATACTTAAAAAAGAATAAAAGTGGTACGACACCAAACAACAAAAAAAAATTTACATCTCGGTGGAGTTTTTCTTTTTAGATTTTCCTCACTGAAATGAAGTTATCGATGTTTAAAGTAAAACATATGCAAATTCTTTCAGAATAAATTCAATTTAAATGTATTAAAAATCATTCCTTAAAAAATAAATAAAACTGTAGAAAGATGTGAAAGTTATCCTCTACAACACTGACAAATATTTTGCAAAACTATCGGTTTTTGTATTAATTATTAAAGAACAAAATTTCCCCATAGGTAGTACATAACGTTGAAAATAAGTCTGAATAGTGAAAAATTAGTTATAACAACGTTGAAACAACGTTATGTGCTACTGGGGATAGGAACCTTGAATATTCAAGACGGCGGGAACACAGCAACATTAAGACTTGTGAACTACAGTTATCTAAAATTTTAATGACCAAACTGCAGAACATATATCAATTTTAAAGGAAAAGGAACTCAATAACATACCTTTTCTTTTCCTTCTCTGAAAGTAGTAATGACAGCATTTCTTTCATCAACATTCAAATCACCAGACAGATAACCAACACAGTGACCATCTTCAGTCAACTTATTTCCCAGCCACAATGCAGTACGCTTCGTTCTACAAAATATTATAGTCTGTCCAATAGAAACAGCTCCATAGATGTTTTGTAACGCTTTATACTTGTCTTCGGGAGATGGACAAGGAATGTAATACTGCTGAACATTATCTAAAATTTCCTCTTCTTTTCGCACTCGTATGATGACTGGATTCGAAATGATCTGTTCAGCAAAATTCATCACTTCTTTGGGATAGGTGGCTGAAAATAAGAGCATCTGGCAGTCGGGAGGCAACAAACTATGTATACGTATACACTGATCATGGTGACCCTGAGTCGATATCATAACGTCTGCTTCGTCCAAAACAAACACACTAATTTTTTTAATATCGAAGTGTTTATACTTCCTGACCCAATCAAAAGTCTTGCCTGGTGTTCCGATGACGATGTGATCTTTTACCTCTTCCCCTCTTTTCAATGTCGTATGTCTAACGGCAAATCTAAAAGTGATATCGGGGCAGAATTTTGCCATTAATTTTGCGACTTCTCCAGTCTGAAGTGCAAGTTCATAGGTAGGAGATAATATCAAAACTTGGGGATAATGTTCATTCGGGTTGACTCTATAGAGACTTGCCAAAAGAAATGCAGCAGTTTTACCAGTTCCATTTTGAGCTTGTGCAATCATATTCACGGGAGGATTTGCCATAAGCGTAGGCAATGAAACTTCCTGAATTTTCGAAGGTGTATTAAATCCCATTGAATAAATGCCGCGGAGAAGATTTTTAGGAATATTGAGTTCTTCAAATGATTTGACCGAATGCAAAGGAGAATTGTTATTTTTTCTTCTGATTTCAATAACGGAATTTGTTTCTAGCAGTCGAGTACGTAATATTTTTTTTAGTAAATAACTCTCAGCAGTAGTTAAACTAACTTCCTCTTCTTCATTTTTCTCATTAGATTTTGAGTTTAATTTATAAGAATCTTTCACGGGTGATACTGAAGGGCTACTGTCCCTGTTCATGGGTGTTATTGAGTGACTGTTATCCACGGAATCTACTGAATTATTTATATTTCTAAATAGCGCTGAATTTTTACGAATAATTACATTTTCACAAGCTTGAGGAACTGGCAATTTTTTCACATCTTTTCCTATTCCGGACAGTTGTAACTCGGCCATAAGGCCCCAATCTTCATCTGCCATCTTTAACAAACCTTTGAAAAAAAAAAAAATTAGAATAACAAAAAAAGTAGTTCTATAAAAGTATAAAAATTATTTATAATTTTTGATTAAAGTAAAAAAAAAAAAAAAATCTTTTACTTAACGGCTATATTCAAAGCCTCATTTAAACATATATTTTAGAATATATCGATATATCGCAAGCGTTAAAATAACAATGTCAAAAAAAATTTTTTTTTTTGTTGTTGGGAGGGGGAGGGGGGGGGAGCATTTAAGTACTTATTGAACAAATGAAATTTTGTTTATTTTCAAACTTGTCTTACGTGGTTTGTCATAATAAATTTTCAATGAACTTACGACACACTTTGTTCAATTAACGTTAACCCTTTGCGGCGCAAAACAATTTGAAATATTTAAATTATACTGCCATCGGAATTCATGAACTAAATTAAACTAAAAGAAATTTTAAATTTTGAGGTTTAAAAAACCGGCCTTTTCTGATATGTTATAAACGTGAATTTTTGCTAAACAAATTCCGGGATGAATTTTTGCAGATGGATCTTAAATTTTGCGTCCTCGCAGCGAGGACAGCGCGCGTTAAGGGGTTAAGCAGAACATGATAATAGTAGCATATTCGTTACTACACTATACCAAAAGACGGTGAAAAAGCAGCAGAATTCGCTGGCAAAAATTAGTGCCAGCACATTCTGCCAAAAATAGAAAAATTCATGTAAACAGACGTGAATTACGCGTGGAATGATTTTTCTATAATCATTATCAATTCGTTCTAAATTGCGATTTGCAATAAATTATTCTTTTATTTATTTTCGTCCTTTACTTTGTCTTACCCTATATACGTATATAATAAAGAAAGTATTTTTTTTCGAGTCAATTTTTTGAAATTCAATTTGTTATATTTACACGTTTTGAGGTCCCCTAAATCCGAAAAACATGTTTTTAGCTGCTGATCTTGGTGTATGTCTTTTATAAGCTAATCTCAAGAACATATATCAGCAGGAAATCCAAACTTTGTATTTTAAATCTATATCATTTAGGGATGCTATCAGAGGTTGATCCAGGCAAAAATTGGGTCCTCTTTGCTGCCCCTTCACAAAATTCCACACCATAAAAGAGGACCCTTCACAAAATTCTAGTTCATAAAAGGGGACCCTTCACAAAATTTAAATCCATAAAAGAGGACCCTTCACAAAATTCAGATTTATGAAATGAGTCCTTCACAAGATTTGTTTTAGAAAAGCGATTTTTTCAAAAATGTTTCCATTTTTTCTGCATATTATTTTTAATTAATTGGTTCAATGAAACTATGTTAATTTGATATTAAACATTATTTAGAATGGCAGTTAAAATGGAAGGTTTTATACACGATTTTTTTTTTTTTTTTTTTTTTTTTCACAAAAATAAATAAAAATTTCACAAAAATATTCTGTTTTTCACAAAAAGGGGACCCAAAATTTAAAGCCTGGATCGACCCCTGGCTATACTAAACTACTTGTTGAGATTAAGAAAATGGTTCTGGTACACAGACATCCAAGACAATTCAAATATAATACATCTATGGGCAAAATTGCAGGTAATAAATATAGTTCAACACCTGTTGGCTGCACGTACCTCAATGACAAAAACATATATTTTTATAATGTTTAAAGGCATGTTTCGTGTAGAATATAATATGAAAATCATTCACCATTCGTTTACAGGGCTACCTAAAAGAACTAGAATACGGTAGGACTATACTCGGAAATTAATGGAAGTGCATTTCAGGTCGGGCTCTGTGTTATCAATATAGGACTATAATTACGCAATGTTGCGTGTACATGAATTTTAGAACACATACAGGATTACCAATAATTAAGCGAAAACGTTCTTTTTTATTGAATGTAATCAGTGGAAGTGCTTTACTATAACATTTCACCATATGTCCAGAAAAACTTCATAACTTAAATACAAATAATTGCTGGCAATTAAAATGTTGTATTATGAAGTTTATATGAGGTTACTACTTGAAAAGTTTAATCAAATCTTGATAAGTTTCAACGAGTGGTGCGGCTGAAAGATGTCTGAATAATTTGGAATGAACTTTTAAATTTAATATGTTTTAAATTCTATATTAAATAAAATTACAATATTCAAAAGTGGGATTAATGACCGTGTGCTTGTTACCTTGTCCCTTAATCTGCAATCCGTCTTTATACTATTGGCAAGGAAAGAGAAAGTCGTGTGAGTGTCACACCAGATTATCTGGTACAGTGTAGGACATTTGTGAACATTCATACTACAACTATCACTCTGACGCAATAAATTACCTGCTGACATATTAATGTTATCTTATATTTCAATTTATAGCATCTCTCTCTCTCTCTCTTAACGGCCCTCTTCACTCACCGTCGCCGGAAGCCCGAGCCAATGTTATTCTATGGGGAAATTTTCTTTACAAATAACTTATTAACTAATACATATTTTGAAATTGTGTTTTCACATTCAGAAAATTCCCAACTGTGAAATTGACGCACCTTTTTTAAAAATGTATTTTTTTAAATTTTAATATTTTATTTTGAAATTGCAAAATGAAAAATTTTTACATATTGAACATTCGTATTTTGCAGCTTCAAAATAAAATATAAAAAATTTAAAAAATATTTTTTTAAAAAAAGGTCCGTCAATTTAACAGCTGGGAATTTTCAGAATGTGAAAACAGAATTTAAAAATATGTATTAGTTAATAAGCTATTTGTAAAGAAAAATTTCCCATAGAATAACATTAGCTTCGGCTTCCGGCGGCAGTGAGTGAAGAGGGCCCTTATGTGTTCAATCTATTTCTTCTAGAGATTTGATCCAAGATACTTCTCAGTTTTATTGTGGAATGGGTTATTAGAAAAGAAAAGACTTATCATCAGAAGAGAAAGTCATGGGAGTGGCACACCAGATTGTTTTACTTGAAGTTACAAATCAAATTACTGAAATTTCCATGTTTTTAGTCTTTTTTTTTCTAAACTTATAGGTACAATTATATTATAAATTAAGACTATTGTAATAAATTTCGTTAGAGATACAATTAAATGATTTTATTCCATCATTCTAATAACACGTAACAGTTGTTGATTTTGATTTGCAATCAATTTGGCGACAAATATTGTTTCAGGAGAACCAGAATTAGTCAACTCTTTCTCAGTTTTAATGGAGTTAATTGTTGTGTTATAATGTATCTTTCTCGCCACTAATTTTTGCCAGAGAGAACAAAAGTAGACCATCTGCACTCAAGTGATTTTCATTGAACTCTAAGCCTGTATATTTGCCAATGAGAGATTCTGTAATAAACCGTGGTGTATTCCTGAAAAAACTATATCTGCTCTCCGCAGTATGTATAATCAAATTATCGTGACTTTTGCAGTTAGAGCAGCAACAGTATTTTTTTTTTTTTTTTTTTTTTTTGGGGGGGGGGTTAAGAGGCATGTTTTCAGGAATGTTTGTAATCTAGAACCTGCCTGCTCATTTACAAGTCGGTTACCTCACATACAAATGTCAATGTTTCCACAACAATATGTATATTCCAATGGGTGTATACGGAAATCATGTGGTGTCCACATCAGATTTTTCTTTTCTAAAATATTTCCAGCATTAAATAAATATCGAACAGCTTTAGCGTAGGCCACCCTCGACGAAATTTGAAATTTGGTATCGAAGTAGGTGGGATATTTCTCTATAAATAACACTTAAAAAAATGCGTTTTCATAATTGGTTATCTCCATATTGAGTTTCCATCAATTATATGCCATAGAAGTTGAGATATAACCTTCCCGTTCTCGGAGAAAATTGCAGCATATCAGCGCCACCTATTGGCCGATATGCATCCAAACTGAATCAGCATGTCCTCATAATTGCCTTCCCACATATAAAGTTTTGTTTGATTATACGCAATATAACCTGTGATATAGCTTTCCCTCAGATTACAGAAATCGCTATATAGCAGCGCCACCTGTTGACAGATTGGCACCAAAAGTTAAAGGCTTTATTCTTCAACCACGTTTTTCGAGACCTTGGAAGTATCTGATCAAGGCTGACTCAATGAGTCCAGTATTAAAATAGGGGTAATAACCCTTGTTGGTCAGACAAAATCGCGATAAGGGAACGCCGAATGTCTACATGTTTAACAAATTTCAACCTGTCAGCCAATTTAGAACTCCTTCAAGCTTTTGGAATCATCAGGGCCGTGCCTACACTTTTAGCCGCCCTGGGCGAAAGATTTTAGCCGCCCTCCTAGGCAAAAGATTTTAGTCACCATACTAGGCACTAAAATTATTTCCCTCCTTCTGCTTCTGAAAACTATCCTTTAAAGCTAAAAAACTGCCAGGTTGCCACAGATGAAAAGTTAAGGTATTTTTCTCTGTTTTTAAAATAAACCTCCAGCGGCCAAATGGTTATGCGCTCAAAGTTGGTAGACATGAGGTGCCGGGTTCAATCCCAAGTCGCGCTTGTCGGCCTAGCCGATCGGAGTTTTCCATGGTTTTCTCCGAAATTTGTGTAATTACGGGCTAGGACCTCTTAGAAAGACCTCCACGGAGGTCACTCTCCCTCAGGTCTAGGACCTACAGCAGTCAATCGGCCTTATTCCCAAATCCAATCCAATCTTGTTTTTAAAAAAATCTAACAATTTTAGTAAACTTAATTTTTAGCTGAAATTTTGTCATTTTTAGACGCCCCTAGCTGTTAGCCGCCCTGGGCGATCGCCCCGGTCGCCCCCCCCCCTAAGCACGGCCCTGGGAATCATCCTCAAAGCTAGGCGCGAGAAACGTGGTTACAAGTGGTTTATGTCAAGGTGCACCTACATATAAATTTATATGTAATTCTGTGCAGTCATTCATGAGCCATATAGAATAAGTTGTATAATTTTTACTTGTGAATATAATGTTTATGGCTTGTTTACAGGGACACATAAAAGAATTTAGTGACATCAGGCCGTACGGACAGATTTTTATTAAAGCACACTTTACCGCGTTTATGGTTTATGCTGCATTCAACATAGTGGAATTAGCATACATTATTCAAGTCCTTAAAAGTATGTCTTCTCTAAAAAAAATATTATGTATAAACTACATTTATTTATAGGACTACACAACCGATGACATTCTGCAATCATCTAAATTGTGTCTAATTTGGTTCAAATATTATAATGAATTAGCTGTATACTTTATATTGGTATATATAATATTTGTGGCTATTGTACAGGCGCACAGAAGAGTTTCGTACCATTAACAGTCTATAGACGGCATTTCTTATAAGTGAATTAAAACATAATGAAATAGACATACTTAATTATGATGTTTAAAAGTATGTTTTTTTGTGGAAAATGGTAAATATAGAACAGGTAACACTGCTCGGCATGAAAATTGCTTCTGACACCATTTCAAATATTCTTATATAAAATGACCTCCTGAATCCGAATACGACGCCCATTTTGCCCTATAACCCACCGTTTTTTAGGAACGGTTCCCTATTTTTATCATTTTTCGGTGATTTTATGGCTATAAATTTGATTTTTAGGAGGGGGGGGGATTATTTTAACCGTTAAATATATTCTGAGGGGCTACAGAGTTGGAAAATTGTAAAACATGGACATTTGCGTCAAGGGATTTTTTTTTTTTTTTTTTTTTTTTTTTGGGGGGGGGGGGGGATTTGCCACTGAAATTATGTATTACATATCTTATATTTTTTAATCTGTTATTAATGTTATTTTTTATTATTATTTTTTTTTATAAGCTTTTAAATTGATTCTTTTTTCATTCTTCAAATCAAATTCACGGTCATAAAATTATCGAACAGGGGAAAAAAAATAGGGAAGGGTGGTGTTTATAGAAAACGGTGGGTGATTGGGCAAAATGGGAGTCATATTCGGATTCAGGTGGTCATTTTACATAAGAATAAGCAAGAATAGAATGGTATTAGAACTTTTTTTTTTTTGGGGGGGGGGCACAGCAGTGTAATTACAGGGCTACGCAAAATAATTCCGATAAGTTATGCAATCATTTGGCATCAAATTGATACAAGTATTTATGCGCTTGTAGCTGTGTGGGATAAGACTTACTGACTGTGCTAAGGTCCATGGCCTATAGGTGGAATGCCCTCCGTGTGGGTCTTTCTAAAGGGTCCTAGCTCGTATTTACGCAAGTTTCGGAGATAACCACGGAAAACTCCGAACGGCTACGTTGGCAAGCGCGACATAGGATTGAACCTGGCACTTCCCATCTACTAGCTTTGAGCGCAGAACCGTTAGGCCACTGATAGGGGCCACAAGTATTTATGAGTTATAAGGAACTATACATATACAAATAGATATAGACAAACAGATACAACGGGGGTGGAGGGGGGGGGGGTTGTGGCGGCGGTAATGCCCCTCAGAAACGCACCTGGTTATTTAGGGAGTTAACCATATACTTTTATACAATCAGCATATATAGTTACGCCCATCAGTGCCCGACTCTGTCACGCTTTAGGCTTAAGAGATTTCCTTGGACTCTGTCTCCTAATTTTCATACTTTAGTTAATTTTAAAAAATCCAATTGTCCGATCGATAAGCTGTTTAATCCAAAAATACGAAAATAACAGCTTTTAAATAGACATTTAAATTTTTAATTGTTGCCTCCCCCCCCCCCCTCCAGCAGAAAATAAAATATGCTTTCACGTGAAAAAAAAAAAAAAAAATTATAAAATATTAAATTTGCTTATGCATGCGAAAAAAAATGACGTCTATAACATAATACTTTTAAATTTTAAAGGTAACAAAGAGATAAAGTCAGGCCCTGATTAACGCCAGGGCATACGGGGCAGTTGCCCTGGGCCCCCCTTCTCGAAAGGGCCCCCCAACAGAAATTTTGCAACCTAAAGACCTCTTATGCCACTGCAAGGAGGCCCCCCCAGAATAAGCTTGCCCCGGGGCTCGAGGTAGTCTTAGTCGGGCCCTGGATAAAGTGCAAAAATTTCGCACAGGCAAATGAATTATTTGAAGTGAGAAATAAATAAAATGAAATGATCATTTTTCAACGGGCGCCTTAGTCGCCCTACAACTAACTAGTTAAATTATATGGAATAAATAAATAAAAAATTATCTGCTGAATATTGATGCAATAGGACGTTGAGGCTCCTGATCTGCAGAACCACTACTTTAAGAAAATAAAGGCAAAAACAATTTGCGATCTTTTAAATACATAAAAAAGTCGATTTAGTACAGTTAAAGAAGTATTTCGCAACCTCATCTTTATCGACCCTACCGAGAGAAAACTAATACCTTTGTTAGTTAAAATTAGGGATGAAAACGGACAGTCATTTTGTCGGATACAGGATCTCTTGTGCCTGCCGGATACGGATAACCAGCACTAGTTTTGATTTTGTTGTGTTGTATATTTCTTTTCTTTTTCATATTTTAAAACAAATTATAAACATGTTTCACACACTATTCTTTTAAAAATATTTTAATTATAATTTATAAAAACTGTATATTTAAATAAAAGAATTTCATATTAACAAGGCTGCTTAAAATAATAACAATAATTATTTAAACATTAAAATTTTCTATTCATTTGTGCAATATTGCCATACAGATTAAAATTTTAAGGGCCCTCTTCATTCACCGCAGCCGGAAGCCGAAGCTAATGTTATTCTATGGGAAATTTTTCTTTACAAATAACTTATTAACTAATACATATTTTTAAATTCTGTTTTCACATTCTGAAAATTATCAACTGTTAAATTGACGGACCTTTTTTCTTTCTTTTTTTTTTTTTTTTTTTTTTTTTTTTGAAGCTGAAAAATACGAATTTTCAATATGTGAAATTTTTTCATTTTGCAATTTCAAAATAAAATATTAAAAATTAAAAAAATACATTTTTAAAAAAGGTCCGTCAATTTAACAGTTGGGAATTTTCTGAATGTGAAAACACAATTTCAATAGTTAATAAGTTCAATAGTTAATAAGTTATTTGTAAAGAAAATTTCCCCATACAATAACATTGGCTTGGGCCTCCGGCGACGGTGAATGAAGAGGGCCGTTAAGCCTCTATACTTGTGACTTGAGCTGAAAAGTATCGTCACAAAATGATAAGTTTCGTACAAAATTATATAAATTAATTTTATTTACTTAATTTTACCAAATAGTATTAAAAAATATGAAACACAAAACTTTCTTCTATATTTTCCTTTTTAAATTCACAAAATACAAATCATTATTTTTTTATCCTTTATAAATACAGGCGATTTTCATCTCAGAGAGATGAACTATTATTACACTAGACGTCCAACGGAAGTGAAATTTTTCCATGCAGATGACATACTTTCCGCTCTCGAGGGGAAAAATTGTAGTGTAGCAGTGCTACTTACTGGTGGATATGGCAGTCAATTTAATCAGCATAATATCTCATAATGGCCTTTTCATATATCAAGTTTTGTTCGGTTAAACATAAATGAACTTGAGATAGATATATATAGCCTTCCCTTAAATTGTGAAAATTACTGTATAACAGCGCCACATATTGAGCAATTGGCACCAAAAGTTGACATGACTGTTAAGGTTCATCTACATATAATAAATATAGTACCCGCCGCTTATTAAAATCACATTCGTTCTGAGCAAAAGTGATTTTATTAAGCGGCTGATTTTTATATACGGCGAACGTTCCTGCATTCGAGAAAAAAGTGTTACTTCCCTGAATTTGAAAAGAAATTTCAAAAGATACCAGATAATGGAATTAATAAACAGTATTAATTTTTATCAGGTAATTATTTAACTGTTCCTTTAAAATAAAAGAAGCACATCCCAAGCTCCGATGCGCTTTCCTTTGAGGTAAATCATCATTACTTCGATAAAAGTTCACGCCTTTCAAAATTTAAAATCTTCCAGTTTAAACATCTTGCTTCTTAATTATTTCAGAATAAGAATTAGATATTGTCTTTTAATTATTAAAAATTAAATAAAAAAATCACTGGCGAATTAAACTAAATTTGTAACTTATACCGCACGTAACTTAACCGCGTTTTGAAGAATACATTCCTTGAAACTGTTCCTAAGACAAATGATGGGGCGTGTTTAATTGCTGCAAATGTAAAATTTAATGTTGTAAAATTTAATGTTGTAAAATTTTCGACAAACAGAGATAACGGAGGGATTTCTGTATTTATTTATTTATTTTTTTTTATTTAAAAAATAAAAATTCACACTGTAAATAACAATTTGCCCAGCGTGCATAAATATTATTTTGCTTCTGACGAGAATATTTGAGTTTATTAACCGGCGATGCTGATTTTATTAAGCTGCAGTTTTAAAATTGGTTTGCATTGATTTGATTCCGGTCCTGGCAATTTGATCAGATTAAGCGGCTGATTTTATTAACCAGCGATTTTATTAAGCGGCGGTTACTGTATATGCAATTCTGTTCGGTAGTTTCTGGGATATAGCCTTCCATGAAATTGCGGAAATCTATGTAAAGCAGCACCACCTGTTGAGGGATTAGCACCAAAAGTTGACAGGCATTAACATAAGTCAAAGTACATCTGCATATAAAATTATATGCAATTTCGCATCGTAGTTGTAGTTCTTCAGATTTAACCTTCCTTGAAATTGCGAAAATCTTTGTATAGCAGTGCCACATGTTGAGCAACTGGTACCAAAAATTTATAAACACTCAAGCTGCATTTGCATATAAATTAATATGCAATTATATGCAGTAGTTCCTGATATAGTCACCACATTTTTTTTTTTTTTTTTTTTTTTTTTTTTTTCACTGACAAGTCACAACACACAGACATTTTCTAAAAGTGGTCAAATCCTGTTCTGGACCTCTTCAAAACCTGTAAATTCCTCGAAAACCGGAAGTCGAAATTTTTACAAATCTAATATTTTCTTACATTGAAGATAGAAAAAAAAAAGGGGGGGGGGGGTTGGGGGTTAACTCATTCATTTATTTATTTATTTTATGCTATTTAAGTAATATTTAAGTTTCATTTAGAATTTAATTGTTTTCAGAGATTCATGAGAAGCACGAAACCAAAAGCTTTAAACTAGTATGTTGTAGCCGTCACAAAACATTCTTCTATATCCCTTTACATATCAGCACTACATACTGTTTAACATGCACAAAAACTTAATCATAGCGCCCCACAATAAAGATTTTAGATCTGGAATTTGGAGCAATTTTAATAGCCAAATGATGAGATGTAGTCGTGTGGAGAATCACAGAAGTTGACTAATAGAGGCGCCACCTGTTAGTCAAAATATACCCAAATTAAGCCAGCATTTGTTTTTATTATAATAATATGTAATAATCTCCGTAATCAAATTTGGTGCAATAAAATTCTGTAGATGTTCAGATTTAGCCTTCCTATTCACACAATAAATTGTACAATAGCAGCGCTACCTGTCGGCCAATATGCACTAAAATTTAATCAGTATAGCGTTTTATAATAATAGCCTTCGCACATACCAGTTTTGTGGAAATACACAATTAAATAGTCTTCCTTTAAATGGGAAAAATAACACAGAGTGCTATCTGTCAGTGATTTGCACCAAGTTGATAGGCATTTTTTTTTTTTTTTTTTTAATGAAGGTGCAACTACATATACATTTATATGCAATTCTGTACATTAGTTTTTGGGCTAGAGCTGCAACAAAATTTTTGCCACAGGGAGACCATTTTTTAAAAATTGACAAATTATGTTCTGGAATCCTCAAAACGTGAAGATCCATCAAAAACCAGAAGTTGAAAATCTTTATCAATCCAACACTTTCTTCAATTTAATAAAGATGAAAAGAAAAATTGAAAACAAATTTATAGTTTTTTTTTGCACATTTTTTACTTATTTTATATCTTTGTGTTCTGTACGGATAAGAAAAAAAATAAATCTTTATGTATTAAAATTCTTTAATTAAAAGTAAGTATAAAGTTTTTCTAATGTACAAAACCAAAAACTTTAAATAAGCAAACAAACATGAAAGTGCGAAATTATACAAACTGGTGGGATTTTTAACCTTATGCAGAATTCAGTTTGTAAGTAGCCAATCAGTCAGGCAATGCCAAAAGGGTCTGCTAGTATAAACTTATGGTCACAAAAACAACTTTGTGTATGGAAAAGTGGATTGTAAGTAAATAAGCAAGTTCTAGACAATGAATGCACATTGTTTGGCTCACATTCTTGAAACAATCAAATAAAACTTTTACTCATAATATAAAAGTCATGAAAACAGGAGTCATATGCAATGCACAGCATGAATATCACTTGTTCAGGAAGATCAGTCAATGCCTCTTTTTACAGTCATGGGAAAAATTAGAGGACATTTTATAAATCATTCTAGAAAAATCAGCTAATTCAGTACTAGATTGAAATAGGGCTTCCATATTTCTTAGCCCTAAAGCTATTTACTTTTGGCCAAATTTGTTTGCTAAATTGGCCAAGTTCAACTTGCTTCGAAGGCAACTTTTTTTTTTTTCTACCTTTACAAGCTATAAGTTAAACTATTTAATAAAAAAAAGATTTATTTTTTGTCGCAATAAATCTTCTGCGAGGAATTTGACCGCTGAATTTCCTCCTCCGAATATCTGGCTTAAAATTGTTGGATATCTGTATCCGGAATGCTGATATCCGGTACCTTGTCGGACATTTAAAATTCAGCCGGATACCGGATACTTACTGGATATCCGTTTCATCATTAATTAAAATTATATCTTACAAATGAAAAATAACAATCTCGAAAAAAAATTTAACTGCCAAGTGCCAAGCCAAGATCAGTGTTAAAATAGTTTGTAACAATGGTAAGCATTTTTTACAATAATGTGATAAGCTTTAATTAAAATGGTTATAGTGAGGAATAAGACATTAAAATAATTGCTACAATTTTAAAATCTAGTGCGATGTTTGTTTACATGCACTAGATGATGACTTGCATGTTTTATTATTTGCATGTTAATGTAATCAAAAACGACGGCATTGGATTATACGTAGCTGATTTCTTCTATTAATAAACTTCAATAAAATAAACACATATATAAAAACAAATCAAATAATTCTAAAAAAAAATATGATTTAAAATAACCTCTCCCCCTCCCCCCCCCCTGAAAAATAAATAAATTAAATGAAATAAATAATGTCTTTAACTTATTAGTAAAATAAATTTCATAATTTGTAATCTGTAGAAAAAATATAAATCACACTATTCAAAACTCAACAAAAGCACACACCCCCTTCCCTCGTTTCCAAAAATAAATAAATAAAAACAGAGAAGAAGGATTCGATAGAGAGCTTTTACTTCGCATATTTGTCTCACAATACATGCGTACTGCAAAAATAAAGAGCATCTATATTTGGTAGAAACAGTATTAAAATCCACACACTTCTATCTCATCAACATAAAATTAAATTGAAAAATATGAACACTATTTACACAGAAAATTCACGATTTCTTTTCATAAATACTAACTTAAACAAAGGAAAAATATAATGAAATTTTATATTTTGACCATAAATATAGCTTAACAAAAAAGAATTGAAGCTTTCACTTCGAATAAATTTAAACATCTTATCAAATGAAATTCTTAATAAAATCAATCATTATTACCTTATTAAATAAAGAACTGGAATAAAACTTAGAGACGATGCAAATAAATGAAATGTATTCTATCTTGATTTACAACTTAGATTATTAGATTAATCATGAACTTCAAAATATCAAAACACAATTTGCAGCTGCAGCAACTTTGAAAATGAATAATGTAGGATTTATTTACCACTTTCCAGCCAATTCTAATTGGTACAAAATAACCACGTGATTGGATTACTGGCTGCAAAATTGACAGGCAGGTGCCGAAAAGAAAATTGCGTAAGCAAATTAAGATATCAAAGCTATCAAACAAAGAAAACCCGGACTTTCCGTCCCCTGTTACCCACACCCATTACGCAGTACTAGTGCGACGTTAAATCTAACCAACCACCAACTTTTGTTCTGAAAAACATCGAGACGAGGTTGGTTGATATTTGCGGACATAAAAAATTCTAATTTTTTGATATTTGTACTTATTTCCCCTCGACTATTTTTTAAATAAGTAAGTGACGATTTCTCCCCAGATAGCGTAAGACTAATGCGATGTAAAACTCACTCAACTCAACTCTGCTAAGCAGAAAAGTATTTTTTCAACTTCTTCCCCTTTGTATTGTATTGTTGTCAGACAGTGCTGCCAGATTGAGAGAAATTTCCCTCAAAGTGGGAAATTTCGATGTGATTTAAGGTATTGAGGGGAAAAGGGATATTCCATCTCAAAAAGGGAAATTTTACTTTATCCATTTTAAACCATTATTTATAAGATTTTTTCCTCGAACTTAAATTTTCCGAACCAATTTCTCTACATGCTCAGCGCTTAAAAGCAGTTTTTTTTTTTTTTTTTTTTAATCAGTGCAGTTTTTTTTTTTTTCATTTTTTGTAATAAACCTAAAGTACTCAGAAGAAATTTAGTAATTTCATTCGGACAACTCATTCAGAGCGTTCCCTGATTTTCTCAGAAACACGCACGAATATTGACTATAATTAGGATTTAGGATTTTATAGGATTTCTTAGAAAGATACCTATGCAGGGCATTCTACCCAGGCCTAGGTCCAACACGTAAGGCTTTATCCATCTCTTAATTGAATACAATATTTTTTAATAGTCAATTTGCAGTCTTTTTTTTTTTTTTTTTTTTTTTTCGATTAAATAATTAAAGTTATTTTATTTTATTTTTTTAAAGTGGTATTCAGTTAAGGGACCTCTAGGACGTGCGAACAATTTGCGTTAACCTTTACAACAATATCATCACCATATTCAGGGGTACATACAAATGAAACACTTCCAGTTGCAAAGTCGTTTGAAAGCGTTCCAAATGTATGACTGCAGTCGGCAGCAAAATTATCCGAGCACAAACAAAAATTCCTTTGTGAAAAAAGCACACTTAACACTGTTTTGTTAAATAAATCCTTGTCGAATCATGTTCTTAGACTGACTAAGAACAGGATTCGATAAGGATTTATTTAACAAAACTGCATTAAGTGTACTTTTTTTTACATAGGAATTTTCGCTAGTGCTCGGATACTTTTACTGCCGACTGTATTTGCAAAAAAATTGCAAAATTTACGTCATCGAAATTGCAAGCGTTCCGTTTGTATGTAACCCTCAGTGCAAATTGTTTAACACATAATTATAATGGCGTTAAAGCCTTGCATGTTGCGCAATTGAGGTAAATTTTATGCTAAAAAGGGAAATTTTTAAGCGAAATGAGGGAAATTTTAAAGTTTTCATCTGGCAGCACTGCCCTCAGACATCTTACGGACTCATGCGACGTTCAACCGTTAAACCCAACCAACCGAAATTTTCCGGATTTCTCAAAAAATTTTGATTTTAAGTTATATGCTCGTTATATTTCATCTTTTAACACTTTTTCAATTCCTAACTTCCCGATTAGCTAAAAATTTGAAACTTTCGGGATTGCTCAGTACACGGTAACAATACATTTTTTTAATACTTTTAGCCAAATGTTTCGGGTTCCTGCTGCCTTCGGCAGCGTTACTAGTACGAAGCTTGCAATCGATTTTTATTATAACTAACTTCCCGACTAACTAGGCATTTGAAACTTTCAAAATAGCTCAGAACACGGTGACAATACATTTTTTTAATACTTTTAGTCAATTGTTTCAGATCCCTACTGCCTTCGGCAGCGTTTATATAATTTAACAGAAAATTTATTTAACTAACTTCCCGACTAGCTAGACATTTGAAACTTTCAGAATAGTTCAGAACACTGTGAAAATGCTTTTTTTAAATAATTTTAGTCAACTATTTCGGGTTCCTGCTGCCTTCGGCAGGGATACTAGTACAAAGCTTGCAATCGATTTTTAACTAATTTCCCGACTAGCTAGGCATTTGAAACTTTCAGGATAGCTCAGGACATGGTGACAATACATTTTTTTAATACTTTTAGTCAATTGTTTCAAGTCCCTACTGCCTTCGGCAGCGTTTATATGATTCAACAGAAAATTTATTTAACTAACTTCCCGACTAGCTAGACAGTTGAAACTTTCAGAATAGTTCAGAATACGGTGAAAATGCATTCTTAAAATATTTTTAACCAACTATTTCGGGTCCCTGCTGCCTTCGGCAGCGTTACCAGTACAAACCTTGCAATCTATTTTTAACTAACTTCCTGGCTAGCTAGCTAGCCGTTTGAAACTTTTATAATAGCTCAGAACACGATAACAATGAATTTTTTTTAATACTTTTAACCAATTGTTCCGGGTTCCCGCTGCCTTCGGTAGCGTTTTATATGATTCAACAGAAAATTTAAAAACATGGCATATAAAAAGTTCTTTTTATCTTGTAATTATTCTTATTATATCACTGAATTGAGTCCACGAGCTTAAATATTGCCTATTTATAAATTTTAATTTACTTTTTAGTTGATTTTGCACGCGCACTTTTTATTTCTATTTATTAACTGAAATAATTTTTTTCTTTGTTGAACTAAGTAGGAATTGACTTTTTTTTTTTTTTTTTTTTTTTTTAATTATTTGTTTGTTTTTTTTTTGGTTCAGCACATTTTTTCCCCTCTCATTTTGGCGACTTTTAAAATTTTATCACTATTTGGTGATGAATTTTTTGGTATAATTGTTTGTTTAGAAAAAAAAATCTAGTACCGATCTTTCCTGATGCCTTTTCTTTTTACTACTGCATATTTTAGTTAATTTAAGATAATATATAATACTCTATATATATTTCTAATATACAGCTAAGTTTACAATGACACTTGCAGTAGTAAAGTTGCAATATTTAAAATGCAATTTTTCTACAATATGATCTCATCAGACACATTGAAAAAAAAATAATTTATATGATTATTATAAATATTTCATTACTATTATTACTATCATTATTATTTGCAGTATTTTATAATTTATCTAAAGTTTTATCCACGGGTAGAGTTATGCCTATCGCGGTCGCGTAATTGAAGCCTTTGGCTACAGTCGGCAGCAAAATTATTGAAGCACTAGCAATAATTCTTACTTAAAAAATGGGCATCTAATACTTTTTGTGTTAAGTAAATATTTGTCGAGACATGATCTCAGTCTTATACTGGGGCCGCGGTAGCCCAGTCGGTAGAGCGGCAGCCTCGTAATTGGAAGATTGCGGGTTCGGTACTCGAGCCGACCAAAGACCGTCGTGTACACTAATGGTGGTTGGTGCACAGAAAATCTGTCGTGGCCGCAATGTCCTCCATGTTCCCATCAAAAATTATACCTCTGGGGGTCACCGAAGCGGGAGAGCCATCCCTTCCGTGGAGGATCAAAATTGTGATGGCATATCTCCGGACTCCGGACCTCTAGGGGTGTGTACCAGACCATTGCCAATTGCCCATCTGCGCAGCACTAGTGCGACGTTAAAACCCAACCATCCATCCTTTTTTTTTCAATACCTACTAACGGCTGATGGCAAAACTTTTTTTCGCTATCAAAAATGTTTGCTCGATAACATGGGGATGATAGATCTCTCTCTCTCTCTCTATATATATATATATATATTACTATATCTATGGTCCAAATACAAGCTTTACTTCTATACGCAAGCGAAGTGTGACGTCACTACAGCGTCGAAAGCGGCGAATAAAATTGTACTAAAAAAAATTAAGCCTGTCACCAGATGTCATTGTAATCGAAGCTAGGGTCACGACAACAAAACCGAGACTCCCTATTGGTTAATTATATGCTTAGATCACGTGATTAAACTGACGAAACTGGGAAAAGCCAATCAGGTCTTCGATTTGAGCAATAGCTTCGATCACAGCGCCATCTGGGTAAGCTTAATTTTTGTAGCATCATTTTAACATCACGGTTATAGGCGATTGCCACACTGTTTATTCTAGACGCTGTAGCGTCACTGACCGTCCGTGGATGCAAGAAAAAGATTTCCTATGTTAATCGCCATTGGAATTTTTGTAAAAAATTATTAAAAATCGACGAAAATTATTTCATGATTTTAATCCCCATATTTGGGTATAGATATGTATTAGTTATCGTAAACATGTGTTAGATTGAGTTATTTTGCTGTTAAATTGACAAAATTTTAATTTTAAATTTCAAAACTCAGCCATCGTTGGCGTTTTTTGTATTTGGCGATGAAAACGTAATACGAAAATATACATGCCAGATGTATATTTTCGTAATATGTATTGTACGAAATATTGTTTCATATTATTCATTACACTCTTAATATATGTTGTTAAAATAACCATGATTTTTGAAAGGAATTAAATATGTTCGCCAAATAATTTGGTGATTTTTTTTTTCCCTTTAAGGATGACAGATATGAAATCTATTCCACTGCAACATATGAGTATCTTATATCAGACACTTTATTCAGACATTTGAAAACAAATTTGACTTCATACGATAGAATATTTATCATTTTTCCTTTTAATTAGTATATTAGTTGGATGTTGGATATTTATTGTGTAAATATCATCTTTTGAAATGAAATGTTTATGTTTTTAATCAAATGTGGAAGTTTGCCATTTTTTTTCCCCTAGAAATTTAAAAATTAATATTTTTGAAATTTAAAATTCAAATTTTATCAATTTTACAGAAAAGCAACTTAATCTAGCACATGCACACTATAACTAATACATATCTATACCCAAATATGGGGATTAAAATCGGGAAATAATTTTCGTTGATTTTTAATAAGTTTTTTACAAAAAATCCAATGGGCGATTAAAATAGGAAATCTTTTTCTTGCATCCACGGAATTGCCCATCTGCGCTGCACTAGTGCGACGTAAAACCCAACCAACCATCTTGCATCCACGGACGACTGGTGACGTCTTCACTTCGCTTGCGTATTGCAACCTTGAATACGCAGGCGAAGTGATGACGTCACTGGCCGTACGTGGATGCAAGAAAAAGGTTTCTTATGTTTATCGCCCATTGGATTTTTTGTAAAAAATTATTAAAAATCGAGGAAGATTATTTCCCGATTTTAATCCCTATATTTGGGTTGGGTATAGATAGGTATGTATTAGTTATCGTGTGCATGCGTTCGATTGATAAATATTCTATCATAATTTGAAGTCAAATTTATTTTCAAATGTCTAAATAAAGTGTCTGATATAAGGTACTCATATGTTGCAGCGGAATAGATTTCATATCTGTCATCCTTGGCAGAAAAAAATAAATATCGCCAAGTTATCTGGCGAACATATTTAATTCCTTTCAAAAATCGTGGTTATTTTAACAACTTATATTAAGAGAGTAATGGATAATATGAAACAATATTTCGTACAATACATATTACGAAAATATACATCTGGCATGTATATTTTCGTATTATTACATTTTTGATCGCCAAACACAAAAGTGCCAAGGACAACAGAGTTTTGAAATTTAAAATTAAAATTATGTCAATTAGACAGCAAAATAACTCAATCTAACAAATGCAAAAGATAACTTTCCCCAACTTCCATATCTTTACCCAAACACGTGGATTAAAATCAGGAAATAATTTTACTCGATTTTTAATAATTTCTTACAGAAAATCCAATGGGCGTTTAACAGGAAATATTTTTCTTGCATCCACAGACGGTCAGTGACGTCACACTTCGCTTGCGTATTCTTGGGACTTGTAAGATCACGTGATGCTTCAGTGCCAAGGCCGGTATCCAGATTGGCTGTGTACATAATATTAGTGACGTCAATTCTTTAGATTGCAGGTAAATCATTTGTTGTTAGACATTTATGGAAAAAAGCAAAACTGAATTGATCGTGTGTTGAAAAACAAAAGTACTGTAATTAATGGGCTCTTCCCACCTGACGTCAGAGGTCACATGACAGAGAAAAAACACATAGCAGACAAAGTCTTGTTTATCTATAGTGATTGCTGAAATATCATATTTTCTATTCTTATTTTTGATCAATCGTATTTAATCTGTGTTATTTTTTTTTTTATAAATCATCATTTTTAATCCATTTTATATCATTATTCATCATCTTTTGTTTGCTGTATACATTTACAATCATCATTTAGTTTATGTTTGTTATTGATGTTCATGAAGAACATGTTTAATACTCTGATTTTTGGTACTTAAATCAGTGACAGTGTAATATCGTACTGCGTAAATCCATTTAGACCAGTAACTAAGTTAATTAACTTGTTGTAACACCTTTATGAAATTAAATTAAATGAAAACATTTTAACATTTCACAAGAAGCTATTATTTATTGCTAGATCAGTTAATGTTACAGTTACACTACAATATACAAAAATCGATTCTTATATGTAAAAATAAATAAACACATAAAATGTTTTTTAAAAATTATTAAATTTACAAATACAATTATTCTACTGTTTACAAATGCACAATATTACTTTTATTTTATTTTATATTAAATATTAAAAGTTTTGTTCTTAAGAACAATATTTAATTGAATTCGATTCTCAGAATTCGATTATTCGTTTTCCTCTATCACGTGATTGAGCAGACGACGGTGAGAAAAGCCCATTTCAAAGAAAAAATAGTTCGTTCTTAGAAACATACTTTTTTTTTTTTTTTTTGTTCGGTGAGTGAAATGTTTTATTATTCTGTTACCATTTTTAAGATTAGTATGGAATATAATCCGCGATTGTAATGAAATGCTCTCCCTCTGGTGGGCTAAGGTGAAATTACAATTAACATGCATAGCTTTCGAATTCATCTAGACGCCATTGCCGGCCGATATTTAGTTTCACATATATTTACTGAATAAAAATGAATAAATCCGGTAAAAAAGATAACACTTACTGTTGTGTGCCACAGTGTAAACTCCAAGAATAAAAAAATCCAGAATTAAGCTTCCATTTATTTCCAAATGACAAATTTAAAATTTCAGTTGATTCGGCTAATAGAAGTAAAAAATTAATCAGATGATTTGAAACTAATATTTGTTCAGCTTCAGTTAAAAATCTACTTCCGAATTCCGATCGAACGTTGAATAAACTGAAATATTTTTTCCAAAAGCAATCAATTTTCCATGATGTAATGGCGGAGAAATTATAGCACGAATATTAAGTAGTAACACATATAGAACAAAAATTAATACACGTGGCCATTATATTTACTAACAACAGAAACTGAAAAAGCGCCATCTATCGATCATTACAAAGCGGATTAAGAAATTATTCAATTTCAGTAACGAAATGCGAAAGAATTTTTGAATATTTCAGAAAAATATTCCAAAAGTTTTAGATATAGCTACTTTTCACTAATTTTAGACGATTACTTATCATAATTATGCAGAACTTGATTAAGGCTGAAAAGGACCCACTTAAAAAAAAAAAAAAAAAAAAAAAAAAAAGCCTTAAATTCCTCCTCTCCCCATTAATATACTCCCAAAATGCATATTTGTGAAAAGTTCCCTTAGTAAAAATTTTCAGTTTACTTATAGAAATAAAATTTTCATGAAGTGTTATTTTTCAGGAACATTTGCATTTTTAATTAAATATCAATTGGATGAATGAGAAAAAATATTTGAGGAGCAAACATTCAAACCGTGTTTTCTCCTTCGAATGCAATTTTTCAGAAAACACAAAAAACTGATAAATTAAAAAATAACCCTTCTTAGACCCTAATTATCATTTGTTTAGTTGTATTATTGGTTACTAGGAAGATCTGTAGGCCTACTTTACCTAATAAACTTAGAGTTAATTAGAAAAATGCATTTGAAATTTGGAGAAAGCATGTTTTGACCGAAACACAGAGGAGAAAACATGTTTTGAATGTTTCCAATGTGGACAAAACATTTTTTTAATGAAAAAGTATGTAGCTCGAATATTGATGAAATAACATTCTTAATGTAATAAAGTAATTAACAGAGCAGATTTTGTTATGTAATTATAAAATTAAATTAAATATTTACGCTTGAAAAATCATCATACAACTTGTAGGGAAGAACTAAAATTTTTAAGCCAATTTGAAATTTAAATTTTTAAACCAATATCTTCACTTAAGCAATTTCATGCTTCCTCTGTTTCTTCATATTCTACATGAAAGTTATTAGTAATGATATTTTTATACCATTTAAAATCAGGCTGATTTTTTCACTCTTCACCATACAGTAATTGTAAAAGTTTGTCTACGTCATTCTGATGCCTTTAAGTTTGAGATGAATTCTCTTACCTTGTTTTTTTATTAATGCTTAAGTGACTTTTTCTATCACCTCCTCTCTTTTCCTCAATAGGTTCACCAGCATGTACCTTAGTAACAATATCGGCTAGCATTGTACGACCTATTTTAGTTATAGCCATGAAATTGTTTTTACACACAGGAATTCTCCTACCACTGCTACTAGTAATAAAATAAGAAGCAGAAAATGCATGCTGTAAGCCAGATGATTGCGATTTATTTTGGGTTGGGTTATTAGGTCTACGTCGAGTTACATTTTTTGTAACAACCAATGAGGCTATAATAGAATCTTGTCGCTGTTTGTCCGGAATTTCGTAAAGTCTATCTCGAAACTTCTTAACGTCATTAGGTCTAACATCAGTGCATGAAAAAGTATTAATAGAATGTTTGCATGGAGCATAAATGTTGTTATCTAAAGGTGCTGAATATCGTTTCTTTTTCGCTTCTTTTTATTTTCCACCAATTCTCTGTCTTTTTCTAGTTCCATAATTAGAAGTACTCACTAATACACCATCTATTAATTCTTCCATTTGAAAATAAATGAATAAATAAATAAATAAAATAAATAAATAAATAAATAAATAATAATAATAAAGTACACTCCTCTAAAATGAAGAAAACAAGATAGAACTAACGAAAAAACAAACATAAAAGCTAGTACATGTACGAGTCACGCGACCAGAAAGAGCAGTACTGACTGGTTGGCTGGAGAAATCACAGTTTGACTGAAAACAGGCTCTGGAGGAAACACTGTTTGATTGAAACCCTAACTTTCTAAGAGCATTTATAATGCGATAAAAATTATTTTGGTTTAAAATAATAGTATAATTTTGTGCTATTTAATGTTGAGTTCACAGAAAAATCCCTAACTCATTTTTTTTTATTTTTGGAGAAAACACGGTTTGAATGTTTGCTCCTCATTTATTTTTCATTGCCATTTTCTTGATTTCAGATTATGGAAGTAATCTGGTGTTAAAAAATGCGTAAATTGTGGAGAAAAAAATGGCTTTTACCATATCGGCTAAAATAAAGGATATGAGACCTTGTGCCTAAAAATCGACTTGACAGGTTATCATTGAAAAATTCCACATTCCGACTGATTATCACCAGGAAGGTTTGTTTTCACCGATAACCCACTCCTCAAACAATGAAATAACATTACAAATAGTAAACAGCTGTAATAATTTTAATGAAAACAAAGGATGAAGCGTTTTGGAGAGTTAAAGAAATTGATCTGACAGGTTCGGTAGTTTTCGGGATAATTAGTTTCCCTGATAATTCTATTTCCAAAAAGGTGAAAATTATTGCAATTAATCATCTAAATATAAATGTAAGATTAACGATTTTATTGCGCATGGTTATTGATTTGACAGATTGTTATTATGAGAAAAATTAATTTTTATTAGTTACCCGCTCTTCTAATGAGGGAAGATATATAAAATAAAGTGCTTTGGCTAATTCGACGACCTTCGCTTTTCGAGAGGTATCAATATTTACCGAATGCTTCAAAGAAGACATTTCAGCTGCTTAGACATTTCTATCACCTTAATTAACGAAGTTATTAATTAAAAACGTTGAGTTTATAAAAGTACTCTATTTGCCATTTATAAAAAAAGTTTCTCTTATGACGTTGATTTTCTATTATGACGTCATTTTCCACAGGAAAATTAAAATGTGACACATGGTGTAAATAAAATAAAATAAAATAAAAATAAATGTCAATGTTACTAAGGAATTTTCGCCATCCCCCCCCCCCCTACTTTTAGAAAATTTTCTTACTGGCAATCTCGTATGTTGTTTACAATTTTTTTATATTTTTTTATTAGTTCTCTCTCTTTTTTTTTTTTTTTTTCTTTTTGTGAATAATGAAATAATGACGTATCTGAATAACTGACTGCAATTCTTTTTGTCTTTAAAGTGTATTTACCTTTAAAAAATTAAATGCATATTTTTAAATACTTCAGATATATTTTCGCATTAAAAAATCGACTCAAATTGAAACTCGTTTATAAGTCCTCTATTTTCGCACTGATATATATTTTTTTAGCATTACAGAATTGGACATTATGGCAAGAAAAAATTCATCATCTAAAGCTCTTGAAGAAAATCGAGTACATTTTATCCTTTGTTATTTTTAAATGTAGGTAGGAAAGAATTGTAAATTGAAGCTGTAGGAGATTTTTCCAATTAATAATAATATTAATAATAAACTTTATTCTTTCCAGATATTTTTGTATGTTTAAAATTATTACCTAGTTGTGCATTAGAAATACATATAGACTATTATATACTGCCAACCAAAAAATTTAATAATGTATAGGCGTAATGTATAGGTATATGTAAAATGTATAGGCGTTACAAAACACAGGTATTAGTTTTTTTTTTTTTTTTTTTTTTTTTACACGCAGTTATACCTGAAAATTTTCGCCAAATAGTGACAAAAATTTAAAAGTCACCAAGGTGGCCGTATACTAAAGCTGTAACGCAAAATGGTCTTTCTATCTATTGTAAAAAAAAAAAAAAAAAAAAAAAAAAAAAATACTGATTTAATGCATAGTATTTCATTAAAAATAAATAAATAAATAAAATAAATAAATAAATATTAATAATAATAATAATCGTAAAAGTAAATGATAATGATAATCAAAACAATAAAATTTCTTTTTAACCTGCACCCATTACATTAGTTCGCATATTATAAAAAAAAAAAAAAAAAAAATGTATTTGCTTTAATTTGTAAAGGATAAAAATATATTAGAATATTTCATAAAATAAGATTAATAGTGAGTGTCAGACATACATAAAATGAGAGGTATACATAAAATTACTAATAAAGCAAACAAAGCACAATAATGTTATGTGTTATGTGCGGAAATCGGTCGTTCAAAAAGCGATCAAATGTAAAATCGACTGAGAAATGGTCAGCCTAGAAATAGTTGTAGGAAAAGTGGTCGACTAGAAATATGACAACCTTCAGTAACCAAAGAATGTAGCTACTTTGTTTAGGCACCAAGGCCTTAAATAAATATCTGAGAGATTAATAATACATATTGCATAATTTTTTGAAAAAATGAATCCTTAAAGTTAAATTTGCGTCTGAAAATTGAATAAGATATTTGTTTGGGTATTTATCAGAGTTAGTCTATACATTTGGTTAATAAATTTTGCAAAAGAAGTTTTCTCAGGGCTTGTGCATGCGCAGTTAAAAATTATTAATAAAAATATTCATATCTCATTAGATATTTGATATTTTTTGTTTTCTGATTGCAGTATATTGTGTCTTATGTATTATGTCAAGTTTCACCAAAGTGATATTGCTTTGGCTTTAAAACCCTGCATGTTTATAAACAAACTAGTATGTTATGGCCATCAAAAAACTTTCTTCTATATTTTCCTATACAGAATCACCCAGTAAAAATTATTTGTTATTTTTTTTTTTTTTTTTTTTATCCATTATGAATGCAGACGATTTTCACCTCAGAGCGGTATGTCCAATGGAAGCGAATTTTTACAGTGCAGATGATATCCTTCTCATTCTTGGATAAAATTGCAACATAGTAGCACCACCTATCGGCTGATATGCACCCAATTTAATTAGCATAATGTCTTATAAGAGTTTTTTCATAGGATAAGAGATGGATTATGTAAAACTCTGCTGGTTCAATTTGAATGTAAATAGGCTAACAAGTGGCGCTGCGATTTTGCAATTTAATCCCATTTTGGAGAAGAGCTTCTAGTGAGTAAAAGCACAAAACTTGGCCTGTGAGATGGGTATTAGATAAAACTATGCTGATTCACTTATGCCGGAATAAGATATTTGTTTGGGTATTTTTTAGAATTAGTCTATACGTTTGGCTAATAATTTTTTGCAAAAGAAATTTTATTAGTGCTTTTGCATGCGCAGTTAAAAATTATTAATAAAAATATTCATATCTCATTAGATATTTGATATTTTTTGTTTTCTGATTGCAGTATATAGTATTCTGATTGTAGTATGACGGCAGGTGACGCTGTTATTCTGCAATATTTTTCGTTTACGGGAAAACTATAACTCAGCTTCTATGGTAAATAAATGTACTAAATTTGATTTGGGAGATGTATATTATCAAAAATTATTCTTATGGAATTTTGACGTATATAGGCCGAATAGGCTGCGCAGTTTCTCACATGACTATATCTTGACATCTATTGGTGAAAATTGCACCGAATAGCATGTGTACAATGTAATTGTGAAAAAATATAATGCTTAAATTATTGTTCATGCTAACCATAGGTGGCACTGTTATAAAAAAAGATGTAGAAGAAGTATAGCATTTTCGACTTCAAGTTTTTGGTGAATTTGCACGTTTTGTGACTGATGTTCTAAATGTGATTTGCCAATTTTTAGAAAATGATTATTTGTCTGTGTGTGTGCGTATGATGTATTAGCAAAATTTTGTGCATCTTGAACCATTCGACGGAATTTAAACAGTACTGATAATTCGTTAGAACTTGATTTCAATGACGTTGTTTAGCATTTGGAATAGTATGAATAGCATTAGATTTACAGGGTCACACAAAAGTATTGAGCTACAAGACTATTATTGGAAAATTACTGGAATCGCATTTTCATTTACATTAAATGTTTTTAACACTTTCTAACAATTTTTAAGTGTGAATGTGATTTCAATAAGTGTATCTGTCTGTCCGATTGTCCATTTGTCTATCTGTCCCTCTGCCCGCCCTCAGCGTCAGTAAATATTTTCAGAATTTAAAAAAAATGGTACATGTTATTCAAGTTCACTACGGAATGTTCCCTATTTTAAATGGCATTAATAAATTCTGTACATCTGGTTTTGGCAAGGGCACCCAAAATATGCCAATGCATTGTGTTTTGGGGCAGACATTATTATAAATCACATTTTTATAACTTTCTACTGTAAAAATCATACAGAAATTGGTATTTTTTTTGTTAACATGGTAAAATAATGTTTTGTTTAAAATATAAATTACAGGGCTAAATAAAAATATTCAGATACATTAAGGACTTCAATAAGAATATTTTCTTTCGTGTTAAGCATTTTTAACACTTTCTAACAATGTATAAGAGTGAATTCAGTTAGTCTATCAGTATGACTTTCAGTCCTTCTTTGCCTGCTTGTTGTGTGATAACGTAGTCAAAGAACACTGAAAGTTGTACAATACAAAAAGTACATACAGTTGGAAAGTGTTAATAATCAATGCGCACATGATTTTTCGTTCTTGTTATAATTTATATATAGTTTGGTGTATTTTTATAACATTGAATCTAGGATAAAGCGTTCCCATAAATGGAATTAAATTCCAATAGCAGCGCTACTTATCGACTGATATGCAATGAAATTGAAATAACAGAGTTTTACATAATATAATCTCACAGACCAGGTTTTAGTGTATTTTTAGAAAGTTGAAAATTTTCAGGTATCTAGTTTTCTCTTTTATTCTAACGTTCTTTTATCTTTCGTCTTTTGGCAACATAATGGACTGCATATTTTATTGTTATTATTATTATTATTATTATTATATTTGTCTGGCAACAAAAATGAATATAAATATATATATATTTCAACTATTGACATATTATTTCGATATATAGACAGTGTTCTTTGTTATTGAAATGCTCATTGAAATCAAAGAAGAATTTTGATTCAGGTAGAAAGTTCATGGGGCAGTAAAACCTCTCTAAATTGGACACCTACGGTTCCCAAAAAAACTGTCCAACTTAGAGAGGTGTCCAACTTGTAGGGGTTAGACATAATGTTAATGGATACATTCCGTTCCGAGAAAAAGCGTCCAACTTAGAGGGGTGTCCAACTTGAGAGGTTTCAATGTATATATTTTTATAAATAAAGATTCTGTTCGTGATTTATTCATTTATTTATTTTAATTTATTTGTTGAGGGATAAAGTAAGTACTAAGAAAAATTTTTACACGTAAATTTTGAATTTTTATATTTATTATTTAAGTACTTACTTTAAAAAGTTGGTCGAATTTCGACCAGTGGACGATACTAATATATATCAATAGGCAATGCAGTTTATTTTCAAGTTTTTTTACTGGTGTCTTTATCTTATCATATTTTGCGTCGAAACTAGAAAAATAAAAGAAAGGAAACATAAAAAGAAAAAGAGGATTGCGGAAAAAAAAAAAAAGAAAAAAAAATTCTTTAAAATTTTTTTTATTTAAAAATATACATAGTTTAAAAAACTTAAACTTTAGTACAATGCAGTTTATTGTATCATTAATTCTAAAATTTCTTTATAAATCTGTTTATTTCTGCATAGATCACAGTGAAACCTCTCAAGTTGGACACCCCTGTAAGTTGGACGCTTTTTCTCCGAACGGAATGTATCCATTAACATTATGTCTAACCCCTATAAGTTGGACACCTCTCTAAGTTGGACACTTTTTCTTGGAACCGTAGGTGTCCAACTTAGAGAGGTTTTACTGTATTACTTTTAAAGATTTGAACATCGGGATGTCTTTTATTTATTTAAAACAAAAAATAAAGAGAGCAAAATAATTTTATCATAACTTATAGAGTAAATTTAAACTAAACAAATGTGTATACCGTAAAATAGCGCAAAAGCTCTCATCCCTCCCCCCTGGTCCTCTGCTTTTCTCGATTTCTCTTCAATTTCGTTAGTACTGAAAATACCGAATAAGCGTCCCTTAAGCTCAGCAGAGGAGGACCGAATAGGAGACAGTTTTTTACATTATTTATTTATTTTCTTAAAATTTGCCTTTATAAATATCAACATTGACTTGTTCTATAATAAATCGGGTACTGTGATTATTTGAAAATGGAAAACATAAGCTTCCTAAAATAGAAGCAAAAATTTTAAAACAATATACTGGAAGTGGGAGAAAGGGGATCCCGAATTTTCCCGGTTAATTGAATGTCGGTTCACCAAAAACTAACTGTTTTTTCATTTACTTTTTTTTATCTCTGCAACTTCAAATATATATACATATACTGTTTTAAAATATTTTTTTAGGCCACTAAATTTTAGCAGATCAATACATGTCAATTTCTATATATTTTTACCGATTTTTATAGTTTATTCGCCCCTTCCCAAAATATATCCCGATTTTCTTTAAAGTTTGAGGGTGCGTTTTTTAACGGTATTTTACATTATATATATTAATGAGAAATAATGGCGATGGCGAGGAGAAAAATAATTTAATTTTTTTATTATAACATAATGCGCAAAGTTTTTTTTTTTTTTTTTTTTTTTTTCGTCTTTGAAATAAATATTTTTTTAAAACAGATAAAAAGTAGAAGATTGTTTAATATTTCTTTTCGTTATTTACCCTTTTTCTCCGTTTCATTTGAAATGAAAATTTATTTTATCTCTAAGCAAATAAAATAACCTTGAATATCAATCATAAAATACGGCGTATTCCTTATTGATAAAAACACTTGTTTTTGCGCTTTTCTTTACAAATATTTTAATCACTGAATGTACAAAATAATTCCCATTGAGCAAACCGTTTGTAAAACCATATGGCCATCTGTGAAGCGTCATAGGTTATGACGTCAAATGTTCCGATGTTGATCCACCAATGAACATCTAGCCTGAGACCGCATCATATAGTAAGAATGTAGGTTTATAGATTTGGCTATTTATCGCTTAAATAGTGGGGAGAAATATGCAAACACCTTAAAATATTTCGAAAAGCCGTAATCTTACACCGTTTTTATAATTTCAAAACTTCTTTAAAGAGTTAGACATTAAAATAGATCTAAAATTATTAATACATTACATATTTAAATAGTTAAACAATAAAATTAAAAAAATATTTTGACTATTCACCGAAGAAAAAAAACTGTCTCTCTTTCCTTTCCTGAATGTTTCTTAATACGCTTTTTTGCCTGTTGAACGATCTCTTTCTCAATTCAACATTTGGAAATATATATTTTTATTCACCATCACTGATTTAAATTTAATTCACCTTTTGCATACTTATTTGGTTGAGGATGTTGAATAATAATAACAATAATATTTAATGACGAATTTCGCTAGAAGAGTATATGATTAATCTTTATCTGTAAATGCAATATATATGTTCACTTAATCACATTTTATCGTTTGTTAAATTCTATTCTATAGTATAAATATAAATGATCTGATCCAAAGTACATCATTTTTATGCATTGTAAGGGCGAATATGTTAGCAATCAAAATGATAATTTAATTTATTTTTACGAGATCGTAAATACTAACTGGAATAATTCATTTATAATTGCATTTAGATAAAGCTGCAATTTCAGTATTTCGAATCAGAATTTAATCTAAATGCCATATTTTAGAAAAGTTTAGTTATTATTTCTTGAATTCTCTAATCTTTTCCCTGATTCTTCCACCAGAAATTTTCTTTCGGAAATTTTAGTAGTAAGTTTGCACGAACAATTAAGTAAAAAATTATTATATAAATGTACTGGTGGAAGAATCGGGGGGGGGGGGGGGGGGGGGGGGATTTCGTCTGTCGACGCTCTGTATTATATTATTAGTTAAATTCGAGATGAATTTGTCTAATATTTAGTTATAAATTTCTAAAAAAATACATTGTTAAAAGATGAGAGACTAAAATTTAACAAAATCCTGCACATAATAAAATAATAATAATAATAATAATAATAAAAATCAATTGAGGTAGTGAATCAACGAATGCTTTGCCAGCTTCGCTGGTCACTATATTTAAAGGGGACTAATGTGCAAGTTGTACCTGACGGGACTAAATTGAAAGTTGTACCTCACAGGACTAATGTGCAAGTTGCACCGAACGAACAAACTATTTCTTTCAACGAAAATACCTACTAACCCTGGACGATAGGTCTAATATATCGTATCATATTATATATCGTATTTATCGTAATATAACTCAATACTTATTTCGCTTCCTTCTTCGACTCGTTTTAATACGCATTTTTTTATGCATGAGCAGCCCCCGAAAAACAAAAACATTAAATCATTAAATTCATTAAATTCATTTTTTTGCTTATTTTTATTTCATATTATTTCACGCGCACTTCTTATTTCCTAATTCAAAATTATCAAAAAAAAAAAAAAAAAAAAACTTTTTCGATATCGCTTGTAACGATACTGATTATTATTAATTTTCTTTTCTTTTTCTTTCAATAATAATAATAATAATAATAAAAAGATTTTGATGAAATTCTGGCAAAAGCAGAATTTAGTTTAAGACGGAGGACTATTAGTTTTTTTTTTTTTTTTTTTTTTTTTCAAATTATAACATCGCTTTCAAATTATTCCATTATATTTTCGATAAATTTTAGATTTCGACAAATGTCCAACTATCGAAATCGACAACGCAAAAATCCCAGATTGAGACTAATAGGCCCTCAGTCCTAAAATGTATATTATAGCCTTGTTTCTCATTTATTCTTCATAGTTATGATAAAATTTTCATATAAAGTTATATGTTTTTGATTCCTCTCCCCCCCCCCCCCGTGTAAAGTTATACGTTTCTGAATTTTTTTTTCTTCATAGTTATAAAGTAAATTGCATGTAAATTTATACGTTTCTAATTTTCCCTTTCACCCACCAGTGTCCAAGTGCTTTTGCTCTTCAGTTAGTAGACAGGGAGTGACGGGTTCGACCTTAGTTCGCGAGCGTTGACCTAGCCGTTTGGAGTTTTACGTAGTTTTCTCCAAAACTCGTATAAATACGGTCTAGGACTCTTCAAAGGGTCCCCAAGTAAGGCATTCCATCCAGGCTTAGAAACTTCATGTCATACAGACAAACATTTTTCATTCAGTGAGTGTCAAGGTCATCCAAATCCCATATTAACTTATGGGGGAAATAATCCCTATTTATTAATTTTCATTAAATAATGCATAGTTTTGCACTCCGTTTCCACATTTATAAAATTCGTGCGTTTTTCAAAAAAAAAAAAAAGAATTATTTATTTAAAGTTTTTAAAATTTATTTTTAAGTTGCACAATGCAAACTTTCACTAAATGAAATTTCACTTTTTACAGCTTCGAAATAATATATGTATATATAAATTAATTTTTGAGAAAAAAAAAGCCATAATTTAACAGCCGCGAATTTTATGAATGTGAAAACGGAATATAAAAATATACATTATTTAATGAGTAATAATAGAGATTGTTTTTCTCCTAGCTTGAAACGGGATTAATATGACCTTGATGCTATCTAACCTTAACATACACACACACACACACATGTATATATATATATATATAATTATAATTAAAATAAATAATAAAAATAAAAATAAATAATAAGTAAAAATCCTGAGTAAATGTATTTTTAATTCATTCTCCGACCATGGAATATAACTTTAATAAATATTATTTAAAGATAACTTTACAATTAATTAAAAATCTAACAGAAAGCCAATAATAAAAATAAAAATAAAAATAATAAAAATCTGACGGACACAGAATTTACTTTAGTACCACATGACTATTGTAAATTTTTAAAGGTATGTGAATGATAACTGTACACACTCGTATATACTCCCGTTCGCATACCTTTATTGGACAAAATTGGGTCTATTGTCGTGCGACCTCTTGTCGTAAAGTGTTATGGATTAGTTCGTAATTCAAGGTCCATAATTTTTAATCTTTCGATGAATTCTTTCTCGCTTTCTGAATTAAAATTCTTCACAAGAAAATAAATTAAATTAAAATTTATTATTATTATTTATTTAACTGTAAGAACCATAGATATAGTAATAATATATAGATTGATCATTGGGGAGAAAAATGTGATTCCCTTTCGCTTTTGAAAAGACTGCGATTTTACCAAAATATGACCGTCTTTCCCCGAGTGAATACGCATGGAAATACACACGAATATTTTAGCAATTAAAATTTATGAATAATTTATTTACTAAAGGGGATATAGTAATAATATATAGATTGATCATTGGGGAGAAAAAAGTGATTCCCTTTCACTTGGGAAAAGACGGCGATTTTACCAAAATATGGCCGTCTTTCCCCGAGTGAAAAACTGAACTATTTTAGCAAATAAAATTTATGAATAATTTATTTACTAAAGGTGAATGAAAAAATCCAGATACTGTTTCAAATTCATCTTTCTTTTTTTCTTTTTCTTTTTTGCAATACCACTTAATGGTTCATTCCAAAGCTTTTTTTTTTTTTTTTTTTTTTATTCCGGCATCAAAAATCTTTGCACGATAACATGGGGATGATAGATCTATATATATTACTATATCTATGGTAGGAACATGTGAAAAATTGTTTACTCCATGACTGTAATCCGATTGTCTACAAAAAGCTTCTGTTAACGGAAATGGCGCTAGAAAGTAATATTCATAATACATGTAAGAAAAATGGCTAACTGGAATATTTTATCGTCCTTTCTTTTTAAAATCTAAATTTTGAATGGTTCTATATATATATATATATATACTATATAGATAGATAGATTTTTTTTTTTTTTTTTTTTTTTTTTTTTTTTTCCGTTCAGGAATAGGAGATTTGTTTGACTTAAGTATTTTACCACTAGGCAACTCAATAGTTAACAACCAATTTTTAAATATTTAAAATTTTTTATAATTACATACAAAAATTGTAGTTCAATGGTAATAATAATAATAAGTTACTCGTTCTTTTTTTCTTTTTCTTTCTTTCTTTTTCTTTTTTACTTTCTTCTATATGTAATATAGAGAAAGTATTGGATTCGCGAAAATTTTCGAAGTCCACTTTTTGATGGATTTACATGTTTTGGGATATGGAGAACACGAATTAATAGTTTTTAGAAAATGTCTGTCTGTCTGTCTGTCTGTCTGTCTGTCTGTCTGTCTGTATCATTTTTTTGTGGACGCTGTATCTCACGAACCAATTAATAAAATTTAACCAAACTTGGTATTTAGTTGCACCCTGACATAAACTGGTGCTGATTAGATTTTGGGATCACTCGCTCAATAGGTGGCGTTGTAATCGCATTTTATGCAAATTTTTAACATGGCAGCATAGGACAAAATTCCGTATAAATGGGCATAAAGAGAGTTATTTTACACTTGTGATTGTAAAATTAATATGAATTATTGATAATAGTAGTAGTTAGCTAGGAAAAAAATTTTGTGCATGGGGGGGCATCGGTTCCCCCCCTGGGGGGGAAAATCCCCCCCGGGGAAGTAAATTTTCAAGATGGGTATCTTTCGAAAGGTCTCGTTGATAATAGTAATAGTTAACTTGGAAAAAAATTTTGTGCATGTGGGGGCATCGGTTGCCCCCCCACCGGGGGGGGGAAGTTCCCACCCGGGGGGGGCAAAATTTCAAGATGGGTATCTTTCGAAAGATCTCGTCAATACCTTTAAAACGAATGGTTGAACGATGAATCTGTGATAATTTAAACCAAAGTTATCGATTTTTTTTACTTTTAACAAAAAAAAACTTAGAAAAATATCGCAATTTTTTTTTTTTTTTTTTTTTTTTTTAACGAAATTTAACCAAACTTGGTATTTAGTTGGTCCCCGATATAAACTGGTGCTGATTATGTTTGGGGATCAATAGCTCAACAGGTGGCGCTGTGATAGCATTTTATCTAAATTTTTAACATGGCAGCATAGGACAAAAATTAGTATAAATGTGCATAATTAGAGTTGTTTTAAACTTGTGATTGTAAAATTAATATGAATTATTGATAATAGTAGTATGTAACTAGGAAAAAAATTTTCTGCATGGGGGGGCATCGCTTCCCCCCCCTGGGGGGGAAGTACCCCCCGGGGGGGATAAATTTTCAAGATGGGTATCTTTCGAAAGGTCTCGTCAATACCTTTAAAACGAATGGTTGAACTATAAATCTGTGATAATTTAAAACAAAGTTATCGATTTTTTTCACTTTTAACAAAAAAAAAAAAAAAAAAAAAAAACTTAGAAAAAAAAATCGTACTTTTTCTTTTTTTTTTTTTTTTAATATTGTTACTGATTGAATATGTATAGGTAAATATAGAAGAAAGTCTTGTGGTGGCCACAACATACTAGTTTTTTTTTAAATATGTATTGTGTATTTATTATTCATGAGCAAATAATTTTATATCCCTTTTTAATGGAAAAATATGAATGTATATTATTATTTTACTTATTTATCATTATTATTATTTTTTTTTTTTCGCCTCAATTATTTTTTTTTCCATTTTAATAATTTTAAAATTAAACATGGGTTTTCACTTAATATCTTTTGGACCAATTATCCGATTGAATTACAAAATACGGCGTTAGCTAGATTTTCATCAATTTATTTCTCCATTTTAATAATTTAAAAATTAAACATAGGTTTTCACTAAATATCTTTTGGATCCATTATCCGACTGAACTAAAAAAATACGACGTTAGCTAGATTTTCCCCTGTCCTAAAATAATAAATGTACCAGTTTTCGTAGCGATAGGTTGAACAATGTAACTTTGTATCGCAAAAACCCTGACATGTTCAACGCGAAACGTAGCAAATAATGACGATGGAAAATTTCTGACTTAAAACAATAGTTCTGTTGCACTAACAAAAAATTTAATAAATAACTTGCACTGCGGGGATTTATATACGGAAATATAGAAGAAAGTTTTGTATTGACCACTACATATTATTATTATTATTATTATTATTATTATTTTAATACTTCTAATAATATTTCCACTTCTGTCTTTCTATGGCATGCATGATGCAGTTTCAGTTTCAAGCGGAACTGGAAATGCCCTGTAAAAATATTTCACACCACGAATTATTTGTGAGAAATCCATATTGATAACAGAAGTCATACAAATTTTTAAGATAAATTATGAGTAATACACAGATTGCTTACACACTGTTACCAAGATAAAAGTTTTGATAAAGTGAAAAGCAAAAGTAAAGTTTAGATAACTTATTATATTTTTCTGTTTCTTATCCATAAGACCATTGCACCATCCGTAAAATACAGACATGACAAAGAACTGTTCACAAGATTTTTTTCCCCCTGAAATATTTGAAAATTTTTTAAACCTTTTATCTTTAAATGCTGGAAAATAAACGCATTTTTTAATATCTCTACGATAATATTTTTGATTTACAGGGAAACAATTTGGTAGCAAATTTTATATTTGTCTACCAAGGCTTGGAGAAAGGGTTGAGCTCCGTGCGAGTTTTTCTAAGGGGATTTTATCCGTATTAGTCTTAAAAATTTACATACATACATATATATATATATATATATTTAAATATAACAATATTAAGTATATTATTATTATTATTATTACTTTCTTCTATATGTAATATAGAGAAAGTATTGGATTCGTGAAATTTTTCGAACTTTGGTTTTCGATAGATTTACACGTTTTGGGATGTCCTGAGCACGATTTGATAGTTTTTACAAAATGTCTGTCTGTGTGTATCACGATTTTTGTGGACACTGCATCTCACGAACCAATGAACGAAATTTAACCAAACTTGGTATGTAGTTGGACCCTGACATAAACTGGTGCTGATTAGATTTGGGTATCAATCGCACAACAGATGGCGTTATGATCGTATTTCTTCTAAACTTTTAACACGGCAGTATAAGACAAAATTTCGTATAAATGTACATAATGAGAGTTATTTTAAACTTGTGATTGTAAAATTAATATGAATTATTGATCTTGGTAGTAGTTAACTAGGAAAAAATTTTTGTGCATGTGGGGGCATCGCTTCCCCCCCCCCCCCTGGGGGAAGTAAATTTTCAAGACGGGTATCTTTCGAAAGGTCTCGTCAATACCTTTAAAACGAATGGTTAAACAATAAACCTGTGATAATTTAAAACAAAGTTATCGATTTTTTAAAACTTTTAACGAAAAAAAAAAAAAATCTTTTTTTTTTTTTTTTTTAAATATTGAGAATAAATTGGACTTGTTTTTGATATTTAGTGTTATACTACTTTCCTAATATGGAAATCATCTGCATTATCATGGAAGATGATTTTTTTTAAATAATAATTTTAATAAATTACATTTACTCAGTGAATTTCTATAGGAAAATATAAAAGAAAGTCTTGTGGTGGCCACAACATACTAGTTTTTTTTTTTTTTTTTTTTTTTGAAAACTATATGAATTTTTTTTTTCTTATATAATTTTTAAAAGACTCCCTGTTAATAAATTTTTATTCCTTTTATTTATTATTATTATTATTTTCAATAGATTTTACATAGTTATAGTTTAACAACACATTCTAAACCTATCTGAGTATTATTTCGTGTATTCATTGAAATACGATTTTCACATGTATAGCGATGAAATATACCCTCTAGCCCCTCTATACCCTCTATCGATGAAAATTTTAACTATTATTTTTTTATTTACCAAAGAGCATCCACTTTCATGAGAATAACTTTTTTGCAAACCGCGTTCAAATCAACCAATTCCTTCCTCTTTTATGAACTTTTAAAATGTCTACAGACTTATAGGGCACCCAGTATTTGAATTCTGAAATTTAAGACAAATATTTAGCACACTTTGCTAACATTTAACTGTAGTCCCAGAAATTTGCTTAGGAATGATAATACATTTCTCGTATTCATATAGTAGAAAAAGTGTTTTTTAAAGCCCATTTTTTCAACGTTGATTGTTTACTGTAGTTATGCGTTTTTAAATTCCCTGAATACACAAATCAAGTTTTTAGTGGTTGATATGTGTGTATGTGTTTTGTCAGCTTAACTTAAAAACAAATAATTGCAGGAAACTCAAATTTGGTACTTTGAAGATTAATGAAGCTGCCATTTGAAAAGTTTCACCGAGATTGGCAAGTTTCAAGGTTTAGTGTGATGCGTATGCGTGTGAAAGTTGTCTGAATAATTTGGAATTATTTTTTAAAATTTAATAACACTCTTATAAACATCTTATGAATGGAGATACCATATTAACGGCCCTCTTCACTCACCGTCGCCGGAAGCCCGAACCAATGTTATTCTATGGGGAAATTTTCTTTACAAATAACTTATTAACTAATACATATTTTTAAATTCTGTTTCCACATTCAGAAAATTCCCAGCTATTAAATTGACGCACCTTTTTTAAAAATGTAATTTTTTAATTTTTAATATTTTATTTCGAAATTGCAAAATGAAAAAATTTCACCTATTGAAAATTCGTATTTTGCAGCTTCAAAATAAAATGTAAAAAATTAAAAAAATAATTTTTTAGAAAGGTGCGTCAATTTAACAGCTGGGAACTTTCAGAATGTGAAAACAGAATTTAAAAATATGTATTAGTTAATAAGTTATTTGTAAAGAAAAATTTCCCATAGAATAACATTAGTTTCGGATTCCGGCAACGTTGAGTGAAGAGGGCCCTTAAAACGGGAGGTTGAGGGTGCAGCAGCCCTTCTCATACACAATTATATGGCAAATAAAATTCTTTCTAGAACTATTATTAAAGTACGCTGATATACAGTACTTCTTATCTTACCCCTTAATATGTAATCTATATTTATATTATTCAAATGAGAGAGCATTGTATGATTATTATCATTATTGTTATTTATTTTCCTACGTATAGAGATTTAAAAACTTCACAATTCTCAATTTTTGAATACTTTCGTATTTTTGTTTAAGGTTATCCGAGTTTAACTATTTCGCTGGATGAGACACAATGAGCACTCGAGTTACGCAGCCTTGAAATTCAAGCTTGAACTTTTATTTTATTTTCCATCAAACAATATGTTCTTGAATTACAATCATTAAAAATAAAATTTTTATTTAAATTGGGAATTCAATTCACCGAACTTAAAAAGAAAAAAAAAGAAGTCCTTTCATTCATCCAGAAGAGTAAGATGATTTCTTTCTTCTCAACATGTTACCGCCCTTTTTTAAACAAAATGGTGGATAAAATTCCTTAATCAACTTGTGGACACATTAATGTGGGCTATATATATATTGTATATGGAATTTTAAGCAAATCGGTTCATAAGTACCTTTTTTATGTGAAATTAAAATTTTCAAGTGGCGGCACTTGGAAACAAAATGACAGATCAAGTTGGCCAACGAACATATCTAATGTATTTCGAAGATAAGTCTACTGTATAAATTTGGTTCGAATTAATTCAGTATTTCAAAAGTTACAGTAATTGTGATGTTAAAAACATCACTTCTTTTTAAATGTTAAATAAGATCGTTTTCTGCACTTAAATGCATTGTTTCTCTCAGCTGGCTCAACTCACCCTGTTGTGTTTGCTTTACTGCAACACACACACAGGAGAAAAATTGGTTCTTCTTTCCTAGTGGTGATGTCATATCACACCATGCTGAGAACCAATAGGGTGATGGTTCTGACTCCACCTTCTGTTATTCCAGCAGTTTTAAATTTAGTTGGGTTTCAGCAGCTCTCAAGAGAAGAACATGGGGTGAGAAAGATTTGTTTTTCTTCTGTTTTAAAATAGTGACCATTTTATCATTTGGAGAGAGAGTGCCTACTTATTAATAATAAATATATATATATTAGTTTATATGAATACTTATTCAAATTTTAAAAACCATTAATTTTTATATCCTACTTAATTTGGAATTACTAGTGTGGTTTGGAAAATAAAATTGATTAATTTTGATGCAGCAGATTAGTTTTATTACAAACATTATTTTTGTATGCATTTTTCTTTTTACAGCATTCTAGCCAATAAGTAAATTGATTCCTCCTTTCTCTTATGTAAATAAAATTATTTGGATATATATATTTGACCTTTTGACCCAAAGAATAAAAAGGGTTAGTGGCCAGAACGCAATGTACGCCATGAGGTTCTTTGATCCTCACTAAGTAACTTCTGTTGCTATGAAAATTAAAAATATTAGTAAAATTAATTTAAAATATGGAAACATAAAAGGTAAATGAATTATTTACATCACATTTGGTGCCGGTTGTGTCAAATTGTGATCAGATGGGAAAAGATTGAGAAATAAAAGGAAAATGAAAGGAATACTTGATTATTGTTCTTAAGAATAAATGGTACTGTAGAGATTGTTTATTTTGAATAAGTTATTTTATTTTTATTGCTAGAATTACTGAAATTATTTTTTTAAAGTCATACATTACCAATTACATTTTTTTTGGTGATTGAATATGATTGATACCAAGTGACCTATAAGACAATTCCCTGTTTCAAAAATTGTGATATGCTGGAACTTTGTACAAATGAAAATTTTTTTTTGGTTCAATATATTTTGAATAACTGATTAAATAAATAATAACCAACAGAACTTTGTATTGTTGGCTTAAAAAAAAAAAAAAAAAAAAAAAAAATTGTAGGTATCTCTCTCTCTCCTCAACTACGTGAATTTATTATATGCAAATAGCTATCAACACATGTAAAAATCAAGAAATTTAAATAACAAGCTTCATACATCTGTGTTGTTTTTTTTTTAAACCAATATAGTAGTTATATATATATACAAAAAATAATGGCTTCTAACAAAGGATTGACAAGAGGTTTACCATTCAAAACTTTAGTAACGCCATTTTCTGGAGACCCTCATTTATTGGATTTTTTTATTGAACAAGTGAAATTTAAAATTGAGAACAGCAAATGGGAAGAATCCCATGCTTTGGCTTTTGTGAAATCAAAATTGGCAGATACTGCTCTTAAGTTTTATGTCTCCTCCCCAGCTTGCCAAAAAGCCAAAAATACAAAAGAGTTATTTAATATATTTAAGAAATATTTTAAGGTAGAGTCGGCAACTGCAATAGCACAACAATTTAACGAATTTAAGTTTGAGTCCGATGTCAATATTAATATTTTTGCTAATAAGCTTGAAAATTTAGTGAGAAAACGTTTTCCTGATATGGAAGAAAAAGCCCTTGAACAACTACTAATCGCAAAATTCAATGATCTCATTCCGCCCCACTTTAGAATTCATCTACTATCACAAAAAGCCACAACCTTTTATCAGATGGTTGAATGTCTCGAAAAATTCCAGGAAATTTATAACTTGCAAGTAAACCCTGTCTTACCAGGAACATCTTTTGCTACTATTCAGAACTTCAATCATAAAATACATAGTGAAGTGATAGGTACAAACTCAGAAAACAATTTGACTAAGATTAACAATTCATCTTATAGCAAGCGGCCATACAATAAATTTCCACAAAATAAAGGTTCGCACACGATTCAATGCCAATGGTGTGAAAGACCTGGACATTCTGCTCAGAGGTGCTTTGCACTCAGAAAATTACAAAATAATAAGTTTTCTCACAGATATCGTAATGGGCAAACTTTCTCTAGACCTTATAGAGACATGTCACGGAGAGCCAGGGCCCCTAAAACATTTAAATCCAACTCCCCTCAAACCAAAAGTAGTCATTCACAATGACTAGAAGTGGAGAGTGGTAGAAGTGACACTAAACTCCTAAATACAAAGAGTCCTTCATATAGGTCAGGTTTGAATAAAGTCAATTACCATAACAACTTTTCACAGACTAACTCAACATATTCTAATCTACCTAATAATTTTTTTGTAAATAACAATGAAATCATTCTGAGATCTCCAGACACACAGGCAAAGTTCCCTTTGTCATTAGAACGCAAAGTCAAATCTGTTGCGATACAGACAACATCTCCTGTACTGGTAACGTCCCCGAGTGTGGAGGAAAATGGAGACTGCATATTAGTTAATTCACTGGAATTCTTGTTACACACAGACAATGATCTGCCCAATCTCCCCATCATACAATTACTGTTAAACAAAACATTAGAGAATTTTCTTCTCGACTCAGGAGCTTCTGTGTCATTACTCTCAAAACATTACTTCTTACAAAATCAAAACAAATTATATTACAAAAGAATTGCTTCAAGAGTCAAGATATCTACAGTAAACTCTATAGTCCAATGTGACGGATGTGTTTGCATTTCCTTTAAAATAGGGAAAACTTTTTACAAACACACCTTTTTTCTTATTGAAATACCAACTGAATCTAAATTTATTGGTATACTTGGCTTTGATTTTTTAAAGTCCCATCACGTAGTTATCAATTTACACAATAACAAAATACAAATTAATGAAAATGCTTTAGATATTCTAGACACTGTACCCTCTTGCAGTCTTCTATCATCTGAATCTGATATGAATCGGGCATCACATAAGATAGCTAGCTACTCATATGGATTTTCCCCAAACTGGATATAAAAAATCTAAAATTGATGTTCATAAAGAGAACTTACCCTCTTATCAAAAATGTTGGCTTACCCAGAAGTTTATGATTGATCCACAGGATACTATATATGTGCCTGTGCGGTCCACGCTTATTCCAGAAAATCAGTTAGTAATGTTTACATCGTCTAACAAGCATTGTCCACTTGTGTCCTATCCTTCTCTTATGGAGGTACAACATATCAAGGAAAATTCTACTAAACAAGAATTAATTCAATTTTTTATTCCTATGTATAATAATTCGAGCAAGAAACTGCATATAAATAAAAATACCGTTTGCGGATACATTTCAGAGATAGATAAAATAGAAGAAAATTCCTTGGATCTTGCAACAAATACACCTGATCACATGTGTAATCTAATTAAGGCTACACCAGAAGTTTTATCCTTAAGACAGAAAGAATTTAATGTAAATAATTTTTCTATTCAGCATTTAAAACCTACAGAAAGGGTAATAATGCAAGATATTCTTCAGAAATTTAACTCTGTATTTTCATGTTCACTAAAGTCGATTGGACACACCGATCATATCACTCCACATATAAAATTCATTTCAGATATTCCCTTAAAAACTTACCCTTTTCCTATTCCACAAGCTATTCAAGAAGAGGCAAAAGATCAACTTGACAAATTACTGGATGCAGGGATCATTGAGAGAAATATCTCTGAATGGGCATGCCCAATGCTCATGGTTAAAAAGAAAGCTGTGTCTAAGGAGGATAAACCTTCCTTTAGATTGGCCCTAGATTTAAGGTTAATCAACTCTATGATTCGATGCTCCACTTATCCTCTTCCAAGAATTGATACGATAATAAATAACATCTCAAAATTTAAATATTTTACAACATTAGACTTTCCCTCAGCGTATCATCAAATTTCATTGCCTAAAGAATACAGACGACGTCTCTCATTTACTACACAATGGGGAACTTATTCATTTAAAAGATTAATGTTTGGGCTGAGATCAGCCGCATCAACATTCCAAATGCTTATTGACACAATTATACAAGAGTGCAATTGTTCAGGCATATATGCTTACCAGGATGACATTATTATAGGAAGTGACTCTTTCCAGGAAACAACAGAAAAATTACAAACACTTTTAGCTACTCTACAAAAGTACAATCTGACATTGTCTCCAAAGAAATGTAAATTCCATCAGTCATCTATTGAATATCTCGGTTTCAGCATCCAAAATCAGAAAATACATCCTATTTCTTCCAACATTACAAAAATTACTCAATTTCCTATCCCAGCAACCAGAAAACAACTAAAAAGATTTATAGGATTGTGTGGATTCTACAGAAAACTCATTCCCTGCTACTCGCGATTAATTGATTCTTTGATAAAATTAACATCTCCGAAAACTACATTTAAATGGACAGAGGAACATGCTGAAGTCTTTAAACAAATACAGAAAGTTTTTTTCTCTAAACCTTTTCTTTCTTTACCCGATTGGTCAAAACAATTTTTTCTTAATACAGATGCTAGCAAAATTGCTATTTCAGGGGTTCTTCTACAAGAAAAGGAAGGCATTCTGCTTCCGGTTAGTTACTTTAGTAAAACACTATCTAAATCAGAACAGCGATATTCAGCCATCAAGCTTGAGCTGATGGCCATAGCTAAGTCAGTCAGTGCATTTAAATTTTTCCTTTTCAACCGACCTTTCACCATTCTCAGCGATAGCAGACCACTCGAACACTATAAGAAAATTTCCTCTCCTGCTGATCTAACTACTAAATGGCTGATTGAATTATCAAACTATCAATACACATTCAGATATGTAAAAGGTAAAACAAATGTTTTGGCAGACTATTTTTCAAGAGAAGACTTTTCTGCATACACTCAAGATCTTAACTCAAACCCAGAATTAATTAAAGAGGCTAACAATTTACCCATTTCTTCAGCTTCTCCAACAATTGAACTCCATCATTTCAACGTCACACAAAAATCTGATAAGTCACTCACCTCATCAGAGCCTCATCGTTCTTCCTTACCTCAGTTGTTAAGCAACGATGCTGCTCCACTCAGTCGTTCCTTAAACAGCTCTGACGCAGATAATCTTATGATGGAAATCTCGGAAGAATGTTTTTTTAAAGAGCAAAGAGAAGATGACTTTCTGCTAAAAATTATTGTCGATATCACTTCGGAGAAACCTTCTCCTAAATATAAAAATTATTTTGTCCATCCGGACACTGGTCTGTTAATGATCAAACGAAAGTTTCACCAGCCTGAAAACTCTCCAAAAACAAAAATTGTAGTCCCACAGAAGTTAAAACCTAAAGTATTAAAAATTTGTCACATGCCTCACTTTGGAATTAGAAATACATACAGAAGAATACTTAAACACTTTTATTGGACAGGATTATTTGAAGATGTGAAAAACTTAGTTCTGTCCTGTACATTATGTATTCAATATAAACCGCACAGAATTCCACCTGCTCCACTGCAGGAAATGTTTGTTCCTTCTGCGCCGAGTATATTAGTTTCCATGGACTTTTTGGGTCCTTTCTCTAATGGCTTCCATGTGTTAACATTCCTCGATCATTTTTCTAAACATATTGAATTGGTACCAGTAAAAAATGCAACAGCACAAGCTGTAGTTAAAGCCATTACGGGATACATTACTACCTTTGGTCGACCCTCTGCGATACTCTCAGACTTAGGCCCACAGTTCACAGCAAACATCTTTAACAACTTGGCACAGACATTGAAAATTACAATCTCCCATTCATCATCAGGACACCCGCAAACACAAGGCTCATCAGAAAGAATTAATACCAGCATTAAATCCTCAATTTCCACTCTTACCAAGGAAGGATTTGATTTTCATCAGGCTTTGATGATACACAAGAACCTGTATAACACCACCGTTCATTCTTCAACTGGATATTCTCCAGCCTTTCTGCATTTTGGCAGGTCAATAACAAGCATCTTTGACTTGTTTGAAGCTCCTCAGTTAGAAACACTGGAATTTCCATATGAATACCATAAATACATGGAATCAATGAAACAGATCTTTAGGCAAGTGCATCATAACATGAAGTTTTACCAAAACCAACGTAATACTAGACAACATAAAAAAGCAGTTCTCCGGAAATTCAAAGAAAATGATATGGTTTTTATAAAAACCAAAGATACATTTAAACCAAGATTCATAGGCCCATATTCAGTTCAAAAAGTAATATCTGACGTGTTACTCTCCGTCAGAGAATTCGAAAATGAAGGGGCTGAACCATTCACTATTAACATAGACCGTGTCATCCTGGCGCATAAAAGAAAGCAACATCTCATTCCACAAACAATTCTGACAGGTCAACCAGCTGGGATTGTTCAACCGCAGTCTCATTATGATCTCAGACCAAGATGCAAAACTTAATTTTTGTTTTTTGTTTTTTTGTTTCCATTTTCACAAATGTTCTTTTAACATGTTTTTTTTTTTAAAGTTTTTTTTTAGGGGACTTGATAAGCAATTCATTCACCAAAGTTGCCTGTTGTAAACAAGTATGAGTTGGTACAGGTATATTTGATAAGTTGTATTTTGTATATTGTCCTATTATATATTGTGTAATTATATATATATATTTTTTTTTTTTTCCTGTGGCAAATGTTGAGTATCTACAACTTAGGCAGTGTGTATTGTATTTAATATGAATATAAACCTTCTGTTATGCTGATTTATTTTATATATTGTCTTATTTGTTAAATTTGATAAATATACTATAAGTAATTTCTGCTCAAAATGTACAGTATGTGTGTGTTATATGTATCGGAAACTTGCATATTTATATGTGTATACATAATTTTTCTTCTTTCTTTTCATATATTAATTACTGCACATTGTCATGTTTATGGATATATTGGGTTATTAAATACAATTTCTGGAAGCTTCCACACCATTTTCACAGACACAAACATCACTTATACAACACAAGTATACACTACATCCACACTATTACACAATCAAATTAATACACAATCCACACATGATATGTATATAAATGTGTATAATGTTTGATAAAATTTTTTGTTTATTCTGATTATTGACATTGCAGTTTTGTTTTGGTTATATCTGATAGTATGTTTATTTGAGTATTACTTGACGTTTATATTAAGTGCATTTTTGTTTTTGTTTAGTAATCTAACTTGGTGGCCTCAGTAGCCACTCACATTTATTATTTCCATTTATAATATGTATATTCTTTAAATAATAATAATAATAATGGTAATGATAAAATTTTAAAAAATCTAATTCGAATATTATACTCGAGTACTTGGAATGCCTTTTCCGTAATGTAATATTTATCTGTAAGATTATTTTGACATTTGTATTGATACTTATTTTGATTTTTTTTCTCCTTCATAATAATGCTTCAAGAGGTCATCTGTAAATATTTTATACTGAAATACAATAACTGATTTTGTTTTATCATAATGCGTGTATTTAATATCAAGATTATTGGTTAAATATTTTTGTTGAAATTGTACATCCACTAAAATTCTTTTGCCATGTCATGCATTTTTTTTATTCGCTCTAACTAATTATTTTTAAAAATTTATGGGAAAGAAATTTTGCAGCACTTTGTATGATTTTCAATATTTCTGTTTATAATACTATTTTTTTTTAAAAAGGTATCAATATTCTTTTTTACTCATGTCACTTGTTGATAAAAGCTGTGTCTGTTTGCATTTATAGATATATTTTATTAGTTGTCAATATCCTAATAAATATTGTTAGATATGTCACTGACCACTTTTGTATCAATAAAATCTTTTATTTGAGAATGTAACAACAGTGCTGAAATGGTATTGTTTTTGATGAAATGGTGTATTCCTCGCCTATTTTGGTAGAATTGATCACCTACCAGGGTAGGCGTTGATATTGGGTTGTTTGTCGGAATTTTATTGTTTCAGCTTTACTTATCGATTTTGTATTGTGTTTGGTTCAGATTTTGTGTCACATGTACATTGTTCTCAAAATTTCCAAATTTTTTTATCAAGTGCATGTTATTAAGAGTATTGTAAGACCTTTCAGTTGCTTAAAAATTTGCTTTGTTACATTCATGCCTTTAATGGCCGTTCCTACAATATTATGTAGTCAATATGGATATTTTTTTTTTCACATGTAAGGAAAAAAAAAAAAAAAAAAATTGTAATCCTTCATGTAAATGTAGGTATGCACTCTCCATTCACATTTTTAGTCTTCCAAATTTTTTTAATGGTCGTTAGGGGTAATGTGATGTTAAAAACATCACTTCTTTTTAAATGTTAAATAAGATCGTTTTCTGCACTTAAATGCATTGTTTCTCTCAGCTGGCTCAACTCACCCTGTTGTGTTTGCTTTACTGCAACACACACACAGGAGAAAAATTGGTTCTTCTTTCCTAGTGGTGATGTCATATCACACCATGCTGAGAACCAATAGGGTGATGGTTCTGACTCCACCTTCTGTTATTCCAGCAGTTTTAAATTTAGTTGGGTTTCAGCAGCTCTCAAGAGAAGAACATGGGGTGAGAAAGATTTGTTTTTCTTCTGTTTTAAAATAGTGACCATTTTATCATTTGGAGAGAGAGTGCCTACTTATTAATAATAAATATATATATATTAGTTTATATGAATACTTATTCAAATTTTAAAAACCATTAATTTTTATATCCTACTTAATTTGGAATTACTAGTGTGGTTTGGAAAATAAAATTGATTAATTTTGATGCAGCAGATTAGTTTTATTACAAACATTATTTTTGTATGCATTTTTCTTTTTACAGCATTCTAGCCAATAAGTAAATTGATTCCTCCTTTCTCTTATGTAAATAAAATTATTTGGATATATATATTTGACCTTTTGACCCAAAGAATAAAAAGGGTTAGTGGCCAGAACGCAATGTACGCCATGAGGTTCTTTGATCCTCACTAAGTAACTTCTGTTGCTATGAAAATTAAAAATATTAGTAAAATTAATTTAAAATATGGAAACATAAAAGGTAAATGAATTATTTACATCACAGTAATGAACAAAATAGCGGAACAGGTTGGCTAACGAATTCATCGAAGATAACTTTGGTTCGAATTGGTTCATTATTTCGGAAGTTATGCGAAGGCAATTTTTCTATTATATATCATTATCATCATCATCATCATCATCGTTGAGTGAATTCATGCAAGGTTTCTATTTTTGGCAAGCGATATTACGCAAAATACCATATATATATCATCATCATCAATTTCAGCCTTTATCAATCCGCTATGGGATGAAGGCCTCTCCTAGGTGATTCCAAACTGCCCTGTTTTTCTGCAATTCTTCTTCATTCTGCTCTTCCAAACTTCGCAATTTCATCTCTCCAACGACATAGTGGTCTCTTCTTATATCTTGGTATCCAAAATAGGACTTTGGTGGTCCATCTATCATCATTTCTTCTCGCAAGGTGCCCAGCCCAGCTCTGTTTTAACTTTTTGACTCTAGAAATAACATCAATAACTTTGGTTTGCTTCCTAATCCAAGTGTTACGCTTTCTGTCTCTTAGGGTGAATCCTAACATGCATCTCTCCATATTTCTCTGGGTTGATTGAAGCTTTTGTATAGTTTTGCCACAGATATAGTGATATACATAGATCTATCATCCCCATGTTATCGAACAAAAATTTTTGGTGCCGAAAAAACGTTTTGAAATCAGACATTAAAAAGAATTGAAAAAAAAAAAAAAAAAGAAGAAGAAGAAAAATGAATTTGAAACTGTATCTGGAGTTTTTCATTCATCTTTAGTAAATAAAGTATTCATATATTTTATTTATTAAATTATCGTGTATTCCTGCGTGTGTAATTTACTCGGGGAAAGACAGCCATTAGAGAGACTTTTCCCGAGTAAAAAGGAATCACTTTTTCCCTCTCGCTGATCAATCTACGTCTTATTACTATATCTATGAGTTTTACACGTTAATATCCGTTTTTTTTTTTTTTTCTTTTCTTTTAATAATAAGAATCATAAATAATCTGGTGTGTCACTCACAACTTTCTCATACCCTGAAATTTAATACTATAAGTACGGATTGGAGATTAAGGGTTAATATAACGAGTACTGTTATGTAAACCTACGTTAAAACAATTCAACTAAGCATCGAAACAGCTTTATTTGACAAATAATTCTATGTGAGGGGTGATACCGTCCTCTCAACCCCCCATTTCATTATCGTACCTACATTTATAGAGAATTCAAATCTGTTATTAAGTTCAAAAGTTCATTTAAAATTATTCAGACAACTTCCACACGCAAAAATTTTTTTTAACTTATCAATTTTGAACAAACTTTTCTAGTAACAAACGTATTCACTTCAAAATAAATCATTTGGATCGCCTGAAAATATTTGTTTTTAATTTTACTCTAACAGACACAGACAAAGATCAAACTATAAAGCTTGACTTTAGTATTCAGGAAGCCTCAATACGTGTAAATATATAAGAAACCAATCGTTGAATATTTAGCTTAAAAAAATACATTATTTACCATATGGCTTTGAAGAATTAATTTCAATTCCTGAGCAGCTTTCCTGGACATGGTAAAATATTATATGATACAGTATATGATAGTAAAGAACTTCCACTAATAAATAAAAAAGAATGTTATGGCTTAAATATTAGCAGCCCTGTATATTTTCTGAAAGTTATGTACACATCGCATGGTGCACATAAATATAATCTTATATCAATAATACACGGCACACCTGAAATACACTTCCATCAATTTTCACGTATTGTCGCACTATAATAATAGTTCTTTTGCGTAGCCCTGTAAACGAATAGTGAATGATTTCTATACCATATTCTACATGAAACATGTTTTTATGCATATAAAAAATATATATTCGTTTCATCAGGTTTAGTGCAGTCTATTAGATGTTAAATTCTACTTACCTGAAATTTCCCCCATATTCGTAATGTATTTGAATTCTCTTGGATGTTCCTGTACACGAGCCATTTGCTTGATCTCAACGAAAAGCTTAGGGTAGTATCCCTATACGATACACATTTAGAATACTAAGTTTGAATTTTCTGATATAATTTGTTTTTGAGATATGCTTATAAAAGACAGATACACAGACAGACCAACCGCTAAAAACAAGATGTTTAGTTCAGAGGACCTCAAAACGTGAAAATACAGCAAAAACTCACTTTCGAAAATTTGACCCAAAAACAATACTTTCTCTACCTTATCCTTATGGGTAAGAGAAAGTAAAAATGCAAACAAAAATTTTAAATTTTGAAGATTTTTTAATTAAAAGAAATTTATAGATTTAAACGTGCGTGTAAAAAGTAATTCTACATGAATAATATTTATAATATAAAAGCTGGAGCCACTCCACACGACTTTCCGAACATTGAGTAATTAACGGTTTTGTAGATAAAGTAAAGTAAGAGGAGTTGTTATATAAACAAAAGAGAAAATTATAATAGGGTGTTTGGGTATTTGTCTTTATATAGTAGTACACGATGTTTAATTTAACGCTATTTTACCAAACACGTAGATCATAATGTTAAAGAATAATTTATTGTGTCCCTGTAAAAATCTACAAATGCTAGATTCACCAAAATGCTTATAGTTAGTGCAACAGTGACTTATAATATTTATATAAATTTTCAGCTTCATCGGATAAGGTATTTAGACGCTATCGCACTTTAAAGTTTGAGCCCATATGCCACAATTATAAAGAAATTTGCATTTTGTCCCTGTAAAAAGAACCATAAGTGCTAGATTCTCTAAAGTTCATAAAGTTCGTGTGACCGTGACGTATAACATGTATATAAATTTTCAGTTCATTTGAATAAGGAGTTTAGTCGCTGTCGCACTTTAAATAATTTAAACCTATATGTCTTAATGATGAACAATTTTTAATTGTGTCTCCGTAAAACTCGTTAAGTGCTAGAGTCACCAAAATCCATACAGTTTGTGCGATGGTGACCTATAACTCGTATATAAATTTTCCACTCAAACGGATAAGGCATTTAGATACTATCGCACTTTAAATAATTTCACCCCATAGGCCATAATGATACAGAATTATTTGTTGTGTTCCTGTAAAAAAAGCTAGAAGTGCTACATTCAACAAAACCTATATAGATCGTGAAACTGTGACCTATAATATGTGTATAATTTTTTTGTTCTATTGAATAAGGCGTTTAGACGCTATCGCATTTTTTAAAATTTGGTCCCATAGGCCGTAATGATAAAGAATTTTTCTTTGTGTCCCTGTAAAGAAACTACAAGTGCTAGATTCACCAAACTCTATGCAGTTCATGCAACTATTACCTATAATTTTTTTGTTCAATTGAATAAGGCGTTTAGACGCTATCGCACTTTTTAAAATTTGGTCCCATAGGCCGTAATGATAAAGAATTTTTCTTTGTGTCCCTGTAAAGAAACTACAAGTGCTAGATTCACCAAACTCTATGCAGTTCATGCAACTATTACCTATAATATGTGTATAAATTACTTTCTCAGTTTAATAAGGCGTTTTGACGCTATCGCTCTTTTTAAAATTTGGTCCCACAGGTCATAATGATAAAGAATTTTTCTTTGTGTCCCTGTAATAAAACTATAAGTGCCAGATTCTGCAAAATCTATACAGATTGGGTAACTGTGACCTATAATATGTGTATAAATTTTTTGCTCAATTGAATAAGGCGTTTAGATGCTATCGCACTTTTAAGATTTTGGTCCCATAGACCATAATGATAAAGAATTTTTCTTTGTGTCCCTGTAAAAAAAACTGTAAGTGCCAGATTCACCAAAATCAATAGGGTTCGTGCTATGGTGACTTGCAACATGCGTACCAACTTACAGCTCATTCGAACAAAGCGTTTAGACGCTAGCGTGTTCACACACACATACACACACACACATACACACACACACATACATATATCATCGTAAAAATAGTGAATACGGACTCAGGGTACCTCAAACGTATAGAAATACCAAAATCTCGAATTCGGATTTTTGACATGATTACAATACTTTCCTTACATACGTATGTTCGGAAAGTAAAAAATCTACATTAAATTAATGATTCTAAAATTATTCAATTTAAAATAAATTGTAAAACTTTCAAGTAATTTGTTTTTAATTTTGTGAATTCAAGATTTATAAATTAGAATAACTATACTAAAATATACTGATGTAAATGTATTCTCCTGTTTTATCAATTTTCTATTTGAATTTGTTTTTTGTACTTCTCAACTCAACAAATCTAACTTTATTAGTATTCTAAAAAAAGTCGATTTTTGTTTTTATCTATATTTTGAAATATACATAATATATAGCTTGATTGCTACAAGTCAATGGTGAGTACATTTTGCTTCAATGTATAAAAGAATATTTTTTTCTTGTGAAGCTATTAAAAATTAAAACTTTATCAAAATATTTGGTGAAATATCTTTCCGTGTAGTAATCCTGTGAATTTTAATAAAATACAAAATACTGATGCAGGGCGGTAAAGCATTTCATATCTCATAAGCTGAATTTGGCGCTATTGGCGTTGTAACTACGTCACTTGGCAAAAACTTTCTCTTCAACTTGTAACCCTATTTCATACACAAAAGATGTCACCAACGTAAACCTTCAGAAATATCTTTGATTGCCGTAAGTGAATGTTCATTATACTGTCGTTGCGAGTTGACAGCTGAATTATAGGCGTTGAATTTGAAATATTAGCATTTGTTTTCGTTTCATGAAGACTCATTAAAATGGATAGATTGATTTAGAGATGCGAAATTTCTATCTTAAACTGGAAAATCAGAATTACATTTTAGTGCGTTATTAACTGCTCTATTATTTAAAACTTGACATTTTTGTTTTTATTTACCAGCATGAATCTTTCATTTGCTGGATGTGGTTTTTTGGGAATTTACCACGTTGGAGTAGCAAGTTGTTTCAAAGAATATGCCCCCCATGTAATTGTGAATAAAATCGCTGGTGCATCCGTTGGCTCCATTGCTGCTGCCGCACTTATCTGTGATGTATCTTTGGGTAAGTTAACGATTTAATATTTAATTAATATAAATATCCCTTTGTATAATATTGTGAACGATGTGTTTATCATTCAATGTATTTATATATATATATATATATATTATTTATGATCTTTATCCAGTATTATAATTTCAAGAATCCCTAATGTTGTTGTGATTACAATAGTTATGTTGTTATTTTTAATATAGTAAGTTTTGAAAACTGAGAGAAGAAAGATAACATTATTAGAATTTAGCTCTGTTTTGAGTATTGTTTATTTTCATATTTAATTGCATATAATTATTCATTAAATGTATACTTCATCGTAACTGTAATTAATTCTGCTGTAATAAGTCCAAGGTGAAAATCTTAAATGACGATAACATTTGCTCTACATTGCCTTGAATATGTTAATTATGCATTATTATGTATTTTAATTTGTTTATTTACTAATTTTAATACGTAAGAACCTGTCTCTGTTAAATTTTCTGCTTTTATTACTACCTGCTTTTCTCTATTGTTTTTATTTAAACATAGTACGCTAATAGCAAATGAAGTAACTTAAAAATTCTACGGATATTCCCAAACATATTTTATTCACTTTTCATAAAAAAGATACCTAATGGTACGATTGACATCATTATTAAAAGAATTTGGAATTCAGCATTTCAAATTTCAAGATCAGCAATGCAGTGGTTGCCATGGCGACCGCCTGAACCAGATTGTTCAATATTGTCTGGAAATTTCTCTTCATGTCACAATTTCTCTTTGCACGCAAATTTCAGATTTAAATTGTTGATGTGGTATTGTAGATATCTTAATTATTTATCATAAGTAAAAAAAAAAAAAAAAAAAAAAAATCTATGTGTGTTTGGTGGGGCTGTGAGAGAAAATGTGGAAATTTTATAAAATCGTTTAGAGAATTGAAACATTAAAAAGTATAATGAGAAATTTATTTTAGATTTGAGTGGAACAATTTTTAATGCAAATGCAGTAGAGATTTGGTATTAAATAATGTTTTTTTTTTTTCCTTAAGTAAAAATATTTATTATTAAAAAAGTACAAAAATCATTTGCAGATTCATTATTGCTATCTTAATTTCTAAATCTAGAATAATATTTGAAAATTTCAGGGTTAGAAATAAGGACATTCATCTTATGAACTTTTTCTCGTGTAAAAATTTAAATAATTGTCATTTAAATATTACAATATGTACACTAGAGTTGTGTCAAGGCGCGGATGTGGCTCTGCCACATCTTGATACTCAAGAACTATAAAGAACTTAAAAATGAATTAAAAATTAAATCAACTATGGATATTTGAAGAAATATTACTTAAAATTATTTCTTTAAAATTCCACCCCTCTCTCTCTCTCTCTCTTTTTAATCTTATTAAAATAATTAAGACGAATTTAAAACTTAATATATATAATATTATTGTGCTAAAGAATATTAAGTAAATTTAACTCATTACAAAACATTTTTATGACATGACGTTAATTTCTAACTTAAATTGATATGTTTATATTCAAATAAAATGTTTTTACATTTATCACTCCCCCCCCCCCCCCTTTTTTTTAAATTTCAAATATTCAGTAGGGATTTTTCTTAGATCGAATAGTTTTCATAGTGTGTGCGTAATTTTCAATTATTTTAGCAAAGCTAAAATAAGACATATCATTGTCAGAAATGTTATCTGCAGAGATTTTATTTCAAGCTCAAAGAAATGAGATTATCTTGTCTCTTATCTTATGAAAATTTGCATTCATAATACTGTTAATGTCAATACCTCAAATACAATGTACTTTTTATAAAGATAAAAGGAATTGGAGCAATTTTTTTTTGTTTTGTGTGTGTGTGCTTAGATTCCTACTCTTAGTTTTCTTAAAAATTCTAATAACACTGCTCGGCATGAAATTTGCCTCTGGCACCATTTCAGCATATTTTTATGTAAAATGACCTCCTGAATCCGAAAAAGACGCTCATTTTGACCTATCATCCACCGTTTTTTAGGAATGGCCCCTTATTTTTATCATTTTTCGGTGGCTTTGTGGCTATAAATTTTATTTTTAGGAGGGGGGAGAGGATTAATTTTAACTGTTAAATATCATCTGAGGGGCTACAGTGTTGAAAATTTCTGAAACATGGACGTTTGCGACAATGATTTTTTTTTTTTTTTTTTTTTTGTGGGGGGGGGGGGGGATATTTGCCACTGAAATTATGCATTACATATCTTTTTTTTTTTTTTTTAATCTGATATTGATGTTATTTTTTAAACCTTATATTGTTTTGTTTTTAGGTGTTGAATTAATTATTTTTCATTCTTCAAATCAAATTTATGGTCATAAAATTATCGAACGGGGAAAGAAATTGAAGGAGGGGTTATGTATCTAGAAAACGGTGGGTGACTGGGCAAAATGGGAGTTCTATTCGGATTCAGGAGGTCATTTTACATACGAATCAGCAAGAATAGTATCAGATCTCTACTTTTTTATTTATTTATTTTTTTTTCCCGTGCGGTGTGTAACTGTTCCGTGTAACTGTACATTTTGGAAAAGAAAAATCAAGGTTTTCGGTCAGAGTTTAAAATTAGATGAAAATTTCTCAACCTAAAAAAAATTAAAAAAATCTGGATTAATGTAACTTGCCTATGAGTGTAATTTTACGTTATCTTACTGGTATAATTTGAGTTTAATCGTATTTATTTAACTGCTGATATGATATGCCAATTTTTTTCATTGCCAATCACTGAAATAGGCATATTGCGCTGCAAATTCATGAAGCTTACTTTTTTTTGTACCTTTAATACAAGATTATTTACCTAAAGGTTGAAAATTCCCATTTTTCTGGTGTTCCATTGCAGAAATATAATGTATTTTTGAAGCTAATCTGTAAAATGCATAATTTTCTTACCCAAGTTTTTTAAAAATCGGTCAACTTTCAGGAAGAGTATGTTGAGATTGGCTGATTTTTGTGAAAGGTGAAAGGTTTTTCATTTCAAAATAGTTGATTTTTTGATTAACCTGTTTTCAGACCAAAAATTTTAATAAATTTAAAAAAATAGTGCGTGATGTTCTCTCAATGTTAAAAATGTTATTCAAGAAAAAAAAAAAAAAAAAAAAAAACTTGCGAGGTTTTCGCAATCTTTCACTTTATAGGAAACCCTGAAAAAAAAAAAAAAAAAAAAAAAAAAAAATTAATAGGTATTTCAACATTTTCGCCCTTATGTTTTTTAACCTTTTTGCTGGCGCAGCGGAATTTTAGTTGTATCTGTCATCGTATTTCAACACTACTCGCAAGATTTTAGTCATCTTGAGCTGAACATCACTATATTTAACTCATGAAAACAAACTATTTATCTAACAAGTTGAAAATGAAGGTCCCTGAAGTGTCCGGTAGAAAAAGAGCCATTTCACTTTTTACAGAATACATCTCTTTTCCTTTGAAAGTTGGGTCATGGTTTCTAGGCTGATTTTTTTTTTTTTTTTTTTTAAGCTATTGTATAGCTTTTATCGCGGGCTTTGAGCGCGGCGACCGAATCGAAAAATTCCGTAACGAAAAAAAAACCTAACACAGTTCGGCAAACTTCGGTAGACTTCGGCTGTACGAAGCTCGCACGGATCGAGACGAGCTCCTCCGAAATCGGACGAATACGTAAGCAGCTGTTTGTGAGAAAGTATATAGTTGTATAGGTATGTATCATCTATGTACAACAGTGAATAGCTGTACGCGTAAAATTTGTGTATAAAATACATCAGATAAAACTTGAATATCCCCATTCGACTTGCAGGACTTTAAAACCTATTAAATACCTTTTCTCTATTAAAATTTGTTTGCTTATCGGTCACCACGCTCAAAAAGTGTAACTTGAATTAATATCAAAGAAAAAACTTGAATATCCCCATTCGACTTGCAGGCCTTTAAAACCTATTAAAATACCTTTTCTCTATTAAAATTTGTTTTCTTATAGGTCACCACGCTCAAAAAAGGTAACTTGAATTAATATCAAAGAAAAAACTGGAATATCCCCATTCGACTTGCAGGCCTTTAAAACCTATTAAATACCTTTTCTCTATTAAAATTCGTTTTCTTATCGGTCACCACGCTCAAAAAGTGTAACTTGAATTAATATCAAAGAAAAAACTTGAATATCCCCATTCGACTTGCAGGCCTTTAAAACCTATTAATTACCTTTTCTCTATTAAAATTTGTTTTCTTATCATTATTGTTATCTTATCATTATTGTTATCTTATTCATTAATATCAAAGAAAAAACTTGAATATCCCCATTCGACTTGCAGGCCTCTAAAACCTATTAAATACCCTTTCTCTATTAAAATTTGTTTTCTTATCATTATTGTTATCTTATCATTATTGTTATCTTATTCATTAATATCAAAGAAAAACCTTGAATATCCCCATTCGACTTGTAGGCCTTTAAAACCTATTAAATACATTTCTCTATTAAAATTTGTTTTATATCGGTCACCACGCTCAAAAAGTGTAACTTGAATTAATATCAAAGAAAAAACTTGAATATCCCCATTCGACTTGCAGGCCTTTAAAACCTATTAAATACCTTTTCTCTATTAAAATTTGTTTTCTTATCGATCACCACGCTCAAAAAGTGTAATTTAAATTAATATCAAAGAAAAAACTTGAATATCCCCATTCGACTTGCAGGCCTTTAAAACCTATTAAAATACCTTTTCTCTATTAAAATTTGTTTTCTTATCATTATTCTTATCTTATCATTATTGTTATCTTATTCATTAATATCAAAGAAAAAACTTGAATATCCCCATTCGACTTGCAGGCCTTTAAAACCTATTAAATACCTTTTCTCTATTAAAATTTGTTTTCTTATCGGTCACCACGCTCAAAAGGTTTAACTTGAATTAATATCAAAGAAAAAACTGGAAAATCCCCATTCGACTTGCAGGCCTGTAAAACCTATTAAAAACCTTTTCTCTATTAAAATTCGTTTTCATATCGATCACCACGCTCAAAAAGTGTAACTTGAATTAATATCAAAGAAAAAACTTGAATATCCCCATTCGACTTGCAGGCCTTTAAAACCTATTAATTACCTTTTCTCTATTAAAATTTGTTTTCTTATCATTATTGTTATCTTATTCATTAATATCAAAGAAAAAACTTGAATATCCCCATTCGACTTGCAGGCCTTTAAAACCTATTAAATACATTTTCTCTATTAAAATTTGTTTTCTTATCGGTCACCACGCTCAAAAAGTGTAACTTGAATTAATATCAAAGAAAAAACTTGAATATCCCCATTCGACTTGCAGGCCTTTAAAACCTATTAAATACCTTTTCTCTATTAAAATTCGTTTTCTTATCGGTCACCACGCTCAAAAAGTGTAACTTGAATTAATATCAAAGAAAAAACTTGAATATCCCCATTCGACTTGCAGGCCTTTAAAACCTATTAAATACCTTTTCTCTATTAAAATTCGTTTTCTTATCGGTCACCACGCTCAAAAAGTGTAACTTGAATTAATATAAAAAAAAAACTTGAATACCCCCATTCGACTTGCTGGCCTTTAACACCTATTAAAATACCTTTTCTCTATTAAAATTTGTTTTCATATCCTTATTGTTATCTTATCATTATTGTTACCTTATTCATTAATATCAAAGAAAAAACTTGAATATCCCCATTCGACTTGCAGGCCTTTAAAACCTATTAAATACCTTTTCTCTATTAAAATTTGTTTTCTTATCGGTCACCACGCTCAAAAAGTGTAACTTGAAATTATATCAAAGAAAAAACTTGAATATCCCCATTCAACTTGCAGGCCTTTAAAAACCTATTAAAATACCTTTTCTCAAAAAATAGAGTTAGATCATTGAAATTTGGTACATCGAGGTTTTCGATACCTACAAATCGATTGCGGATATTTTTGATATATTCTCATTGCGGATATATTCTCATTTATTCAATAAAAGAAAAAAATTGTTTTCTTATCTGTCACCACGCTCAAAAAGTGTAATTTGAATTAATATCAAAGAAAACACTTGAATTAATATCAAAGAAAAAAAAAATACTGCATAAATAAAATGAATAAATAATTATAATTGCATACGTTGATAAAAAATGCTATGCAATAGCTTTACCGCGGCAGTCCTCGAGTGCCACACGTATTTTTTTTTAACTGCGGCAGGACTATTGCTTTCAATCACTTATCACTTGTTGTGTGTTTCATCGCATGTCAGGATGTTTTCTCCTTTGGAACAAGTTAAAAAAAAAAAAAAAAAAAAAAAAAAATCTGATAAAACTTGGAAAATAACACGTTGAGGGCAAATTCTCGTGGTCTCGCTCTCTAATGGGAACCCTGAATAATTAATTTTAATACAACATGAAATGCGAAATTTGCAGCTATATAAGTAGTATTTTAAATTTTGATTGAAGTGTAAATCTGTGCTTAAGTAATAGCGCATATTGTGTGAAAAAACATTTTGTTGTAACATGAAAGAACAAATTAAATTTAATATAAACATTTTCATTTTATATATAAAATATAAGATCACTTTTTGGCCAGAAATAAGTGTTTGAAATATGCATTCATTTCTTTATTGATATCTTTAATAGATTAAAACTGGAAATTTTATGAAAATAAAACTTCTATATGCAAATTGCATTATTTTAATCAACAGGAGTTTATTCTTGTCCACTCATTTAATAAATACCAGTTTCTGGGCCGTCTGCTAAACTAGTTTTCATTTTTGCTACCAAGGTTATTTTAAAACAGCTGATCCAGATTTACCTCTTGAATTGTTATTTAATGTATTATTTTTAGTTATGCAATTTTTATTTTATAATTCCTGTTTTTCTTTTCTTTTCTTTTTCAGAGCATTTAAAAACTATTTAGTGTGTATTTCTTCAGAATTTATCCTCATTTAGAAATGCCCTGTAAACCCGCAGTGTTTAGATATATTTTATAACATTATTTTCTCGTTAATCGAATAAAGTAATTTTACTACGGCTAAATTTTATCAGTTCTTTCATATCGGAAGCTTCATATCAAAAAGCGTAGCCAAATTCCCCCCCCCCCCCCCCCAAATTTATTTTGAAGTTTGTAAGGTGCAAAAATGCACCTAGTGAAATTTCGTATCTTCCAGCTTTAAAAAAAAAAAAAAAAAAAAAACTCTAAAAATAAGGGCGGGGTGGGGGTGGGGGGGGAGAAAAACAATGTCTCATTTTAAGCTGTCATAAATTTTTTGAATGTGAAAATAGAATTTTAAAAATATGGGTTTATAGTCTGTATAATAATGGGACACATTTCCCCCATAAGTTAACATGGGGTTTGGCAGTTCTTTGATACGTATAATTTTTTATAATTCTAAAATTCGTTTCATTCAACCACATGCCAAGAAAGATTAAAATTTACAGTGCCATCGAACTTTCGCCTTCGTACCTAAATCTTCCGATTTATGTCCAGTTACAAATTAAGTAAAATTAATGCCATAAGCTTACAATGTTTTTAATTTTAACTATCCCTGTCGACAATTGTTATGATATCTATTATCTTCGCCATTCACGAATAGAACGATATATATCATCATTCCCTGAACGTCTCCTATGATTCGGCCGATGTAATGCCAAGCCGATACGAACTCTGTTATTATATATATATATATATATATATATAATGGGGGGGGGGGAGAGGTAAAGTTGACAAATATTATCGCCACTTCCCTCTAAAAAAAAAAAAAAATATGGATAATGCTTGCTATTTGACCCGCACGCGTCCTGCACAGTAATAAGAAAGAAAAATGAAATGCCATAGAAAAATATGTATGAAGTGCCTCAACGTGCACAAAATGCATCACATCTCTATCGCGAAAATTATTCATGTGAGAAGCAGTTGTGTTAGTGTTATGAATGCCAATGCTAGTGAATGCTTTATCGTTTCTTTAGATTGATTTTTCCGAAAAAGGGCATTTTGGAGTTGTCACTTTTCCTGACGGTGTGCGAAATATATTATTTTAAGCTGTTTTATTCTGATCAAGATTAATGCTACAAAATTTGGGACCCAATGTTCAGATCCTTTAATGATTTTCGTTCTTCGAAGTTTCCATTTACCATTTTCTTAAAAACTTATTTCATTAAAGAACTCATTTTATGAACATCTTCGAGTTAAAATTATATTTCTTATGCTATGAAATATTCATGTCTGTCATCCTTTAATATATTTTTTTTCTTTATCATGTCGGGCATGTTTCCAGACTGAATGATTATTTAATATATGGCTTAAAGCCAAAAAAGTAATTGGTATCTAAGTATAGCTTTACAGCTGCTTAAAAATTCTTGGAACTCCCTTTTGGCAAAGTGTCTGGTTCTTGGCTGCCAGTCTGCAATTAAACTTGTCCACTTGCATATTTTATTTTTTAATCTGCTGGAGAGAAACATCGGTCCTCGGCGAGATAAATATTTTTCAGTGAGAAAAATATTGACTTTTTTAATTATTTGAAAGTATTTAACTTTTACATTTTCAATGTATATTGTCTAATGCTATCCATAAGGCTAAGAAAAATAATAGTTGTGCCATATAAGTCATTTTATGTGTGATATTTATTTTAAAATTACATTCCCAGTTTCAGTGACTCATGCTAAAAGATCTGTCAAATGTCGTAAAAATTCAAAAGAATATTTGCAAAAACTCGTGTATTTTTCAGTTATTAAATAAAACTTTTGTATTGGCAGGTAGGAGATTTTTGTATAATTCAATGAATGTTATATAAAATTAAATAACTGATAGTTATGTATTGAAAAATTATTAATTTAGAGAAGTCTTGAAGAAAAAATTATTGTGAATTTTAATATGTAAAATAAAATTTTATAATTTTTCAATTTATGTGAAAGTAGCGTTAAATTTCGTAGAAATTTCTGCAAATAACGAACAAGCTAAAATTTTGTGAAGTACTTAAAAAAAGAAAAATGCTTATAGTAATACCTTTTTAATTGACACGCTATTGTTACACAAATGCATCAAAAAATTGTATAATATTTCATTTGCTACAATTACAAACCATTTCACTCGCTTGGTTAATGATACAGGATAACCATAAATTTGTCAACCCAACTACTCATTCCTCATAGAAAAATATGAGGACGACCCTTTTCTTTACATTTCCGAAGTTTAAGAACATTCCACCAGTTTTCAGTCTGGGGGGTTAGGGAGGGTCAATGTAGATCTTGCTGAACTTATGAGCAGGGGTGTACTTATCGCACACTGGTAAATAAAGTGACATAGCACACAAATGCAGTGTTTGAATAACATCAACTTAAATATAACAGAACAAATTATTGAAGTCACTTTTATTGCAAGCATTGACTAGCTTGCAATAAAACTGATACAATTGCTTCTCTGGTGGATAAATTGAGAGTTAGAGATGTGTAAGGTGACCAAACGTCCTCTAATCAGGAGGACAGTCCTCGAATTTCGACCTATATCCTCAGAATTTTGAAAATCATTTGAGGACAAATGTCCTCAAAGCAATAATTTAGCTCTGTCCTCAAATCGCCCTTCAATTTGAAGACTCTGCGATGATTTGTCCTCAAATTGGGTTTCAAAAATTTGGTCGCCTTAGAGATGTGACGCTTTTCGTGGTTGTTGGAGCACTTTATACACATTTTTTAATGACATAAACTCACAATTGCCATTTTTTGACTCGTGTCACTTTTCTTACCGGGATGGGATGTGCTAAAACTCGTATTCTAAACATTAGATTACTGGATAAATTTTTCACCAAAATAATAAGTTAACACAGCCGTTCTAATGAAGTACATACTATATGTATATGTGAATATGAATGGTTAGCTGCAACGATTCAAATATTGAGTCAGAAAAGTATAATTAAATATAAAATGCTTAAGTTTAATTTGGATTATATAGATTGTAGATGTTCAAAATATATTGTTACATTTATAGAATTACTAAACTAATTTTTTTTTCCTCTCTCTCTCTGTGTGTGTGTGTGCGTGCGTTTGCCTTAAAGCCACGTGACTTAAAAATCTAAAACTTTAAAAATTTCTGCTTTTTGATAGTATGACTGACTAACACGTAATATTTCTCTTTCAAATTTATTTTTTCCTTCTATTCCTCTATTTATTTATTTATTTTACTTTATTTTTTAATTCTGAATTCTTTTTTAAGTTTTTACATCTGCCGTAGATTGCATTTTGATTCTAGACTTCAATCTCTGTTGACAATTTGAATGATTTACTGAACTCGGCTAATAACACTTCTGAAATGTGTCAGTGCCCTAGCTGCTATTACTTTCTCTATTATTTCCGGTGTGTGCATAGTTTTTTTTATTTTTTTTGCAAGAGACTTTAGTTTAAAAGAATTGTCGTTTGACTTTAATCTATAATCATATCATTAAATAAAGTGGCTAGTAAATAATAGATCTAAGTTGTCCAAGAAAAGAGGTGAAAAAATGTTCACATTCCAATTCATACTTAACTGCATGAATGTTTTTATTATTTCGAAATGGAGACTGGTTAGACGGTGGACATAATGAACGTCCTCACGTACTTTATTTAAATTCTGTAAACTTTTGACCTACCTTAAAGCAACGCTAATACAGATGATTTCAAGATAGGCATTGCATTTCTTCTTCTTTATAGTGTAATTATGTTTCTTAAGCTTAGAGCGTATAATTTAGAAAAAGTAATTAAAGTTTCACTTTACTAACTGCTTAACTTCTTTTGTTTGGTAAAAGTATTTAGTTATAACTGAATGGTTTCTAAATTAGTATAATTTACATTTATGTAGTTCTTTTTGTTGTTGATGAATTTTAATATGTCAGAAAGTGTTGTGCAGAAAGTTGGCTGGCTGCTTCGAGGAGCAACTATAAAATTACATTTACAGTTGAATTTAAAATGACTCCTCACCTCACTGTCTCATTTTTGCCTTCTCCTATATTCAGTAGTAAAATGTATGGAATTCGTAAAAAATCTTCGACTTCCAGTTTTCAGCGTATTTACACGCTTTGGGATGTCGATGTCCTAAACACGATAGGACTGTTTTTAGAAAATGTCCATATATTTGACTCTGTGACAAAAATTTTGTACCAATCCGAGTTTGAGAGCATTTGTGGAGAATTTCAGAAAAAGTTATATTTATTTGCACTTTGATGTAAATTGATGCACTTCGCTCAACAGGTGGCGCTGTTATCCAGTTTTATCAGAATTTTCAATATGGCAGTATAAGCTAAAATTTCGTATAAATGCCGATTTTTAACTAACCTTTTTTCTTTCTTTTTTTTAAAAAAGTATTTTTTATAGTAATAGTCAACCAGGATAAAATTTTCGTGTAAATAAGAGGATCGTTTTCTCACAGTGTTGGGTTAGGTGCAAAGGCTTTGAATTTTGAAGTTTTTTTTTTTTTTTAATGAACTTAATGCACATCATGGACGAAAGTCATAAAATATATTTCAAGCAAAATATTTAATATATATATATATTTAAAAAAAAGTATAGATTTAAATTCTTTTTTATAACTTGTTATAATTGCGATAATTTTTGAGTAAGGTGGAATCACTTCATATAATGTAATGAGATTAAAAATCATCCTTTAATTCTCTTTTTATATGAAATTATTAGGTTATTTTTATCAATTGTATGCTTTAAATGCGCGTTAAAAAAACTTCGCCCTGCTAAATATAGACTGATGTCCAATTTCCTTTTCCTTTGATGAGTAACATTCATTTCAATAACAGCTGTGATTCAGTTCTGTGAAATCCTTTTCCGCTCCTTTCATTTCCATCCTCTTCCTTTTTTCGAACTTTAAAGGTCCGCAACTTTTTTTTTTCAATTACACTTCAAAACTAACTTTTTTCGCACATTTCGCAATAATTACAGTGTATTAATATTCACAGCTATTTATTTACGATTTTTTTTTTCCTAAAATATTTCTTCTCATTGTCATGTTGATATGATTTTTATGTATGCGTGTGTGTGAGGGAGAGAGAGAAATAAAAGGAGGGGGGGAAAGAAATCTAAAATTTTTGTCAATGTATAATTTTTGTTGACCTGTTATCCAAAAATTTTCAGCAGTAACGGGGAAAAAAGTTTATGAATGAGTTTGACCAATTAATTTTCAAGTAGTATTCTGGAAGAGATGCGATTAAACAAATTTTATGGTTCTCCCATCTATAACTTTTTTTTTTAAGATTTATTTTGCTCAAATATTTTTTTTTTTTTTTTTACAGTGAGGTTTGTAAATCTAACATATTCTTATTTATTTTCTAAGATTTTTGAGTTCATAAGGATTTTTCACTCACTCACACACACACACACACACATACACACACACACACACACACACACACACAAAACTTTTGCTACGTGTTTGGGAAAATTAGATCTTATTAAATACGCAGAATGTTAAAAACCTCTTAAAAATTTCAACTCTGGAAAACACCTAAAATCTAGCTTGTTCTTTTGCCGACAATTTGCTTAATTTTTACTCTATTCAAATGAACTTTTGACGTAAGTTGCTCAATATATCTAGCTTTTAACATTTTCTATCTTTCGCGCATGCGCAGTAAAAAAATATTTACTGTAAATACTCATATCAGCGAATATTACACGTGTGAATTTTATGTTTCAGAATGTTTTTTAAATTTTTCTGCAATTTTTGTCATATTTTATGGAAATCCGTTCTAGTAAAAGGCAAAAAACTTGCAAAAAAAAAAAAAAATATATATATATATATATATATATATATATATCTGCGTAATTGTGCAATTTCCACAAAGAAGCATACAAATATTGTACATAGTTTGCAACAATGTGTTAAATTTACAAATCAATTGTAGCTTTTTTTATGATACGAGATGATCCAAAGTATTTGCGCTTTTCTTCAATTTGTGGTTGCTCCCCTAATTACACTCCGAACTAAATCGATAATGAAAAATGTGAGTTTTTAAATGTTCTTTGCATGTCTGAAGTTTCAAACCATTTCGTCCAGTAATATATATTTATAAAATATTATTTAATAATTTGATCACCCAATGTAATTATCCATACCAGATCTTTAAATTCAAAATAAGTTTTTCTTATTTTGCATAGAAAAATTTATGTGAAATGATTCCAGTTTTACGTTTAGGAAAGTTCAAATGTTGTTGCAACTCCCCAGGCTACCCGGAATTGCCCTTATACAAATCGTCTGCATTTAAATATTAATTTCGTATTAATTTAATTTAAGAAATTTATCATTTCTGATGAATATTTTGAGAAATATAATATTAGCTTACTTTACAAATAAGAGTACGTCTTTCTAATATGTTTTGTTTCATATCTTGTGATTTTTAATCATATTCCAAAATACAAATGAAATTCTTTTAAAGTTGTTAGAAAATCGTATGTTTCATGAAAATGTGCTTTGTGTAAAAATTCTTTTCTTTTTCAGAACTTTGACGCATGATGAAACTTTAGAAGATTTTTTAACATATTTATTTATTAAAAATCTTGTAACTTTCAGCTATCGCTTGTTCTATCTTCATTTAGAGTGAGTGTGTGACTATGATAATTAGAATTGATTGATTTAAGAAAAACTTGGGAATTTAGTGTGTCCGTTACTAAATTCTTATATATTTTTGAAAGGCTTAAAAGGGAAAAGAAAAAAAAAACGCTTAGATTTTTCAAATTTGTAAAGTTAATGAATTTATTTCTACACATGAATTTAATTTTCATTACTATTACAATTTATTATTATTTTTTCAGTAACAACAACAAAAAATTTCGGTATTAGAATAATTTTTATTCAGATGAATTTTTTATGACTGTCGACAACAGCGCCAATTGTCTGCAGCGGTCGGCCGGCAGAATGGTTACAGCGACAGCGAGCGGCTGCAGATTAGCGTCCCCAAATGGCGGACAATCGGCGTGCGGATACATTCCTTACCCATAGATATTGCTTAGAGGTCAAGACTTACATTTTTTGTAAGTGGCCAGTGGCCACTGAACATGATTAACTCAGTGGCCACTCGCGAGTCGACGTTATACCTAATATTCACACACATAATTAAAAAAATATATATCTATATACATATAAAGGCATAAAACTCAGATGATATGGTTGGGAAATTAAGAAATAGTGACCTTTATTGTATTATTTTAATAATAAAAAAATATGCACTTCCACAGATTAAAAAAAAAAAAAAATCTTTAAATATTGTTTGAGTATAAATATATATATATATATTTTTTTTTTTAACTTTTCGAGCTTAAAATTTTTAATATCTGAAATGAAAGCAGGTGGGATAAAGACAAAATTGGCTGAGAAATCAAATCATTGAAAAATGATTAGACTTTTGAGAGAAAATATGATCTCGTTTGAATTTACTTTGAGTGTTTATGATTTTATTCTTATTAATATTATAAGAGTGAGTTTTATAAACATATAGGGTAGTTATAGTAGCATATAATGCAACTTTTAAATGCTATTAATAATTATAGTATTAAAAAGAAGATTTTAAAGTTTTAGTAATGAGGAGAAATATATGGACTTTCGTAGTTAAGTATTAATTCCATTTCGATACAGAAAACAGCAGGCTATAATGACACACTAACAAAATAATGTTATTTCTCATACACAATTTGTGTTTTGCAAGAATATTTACTTTGTCTTATTGAAAGAGAAATACAAAAATTTGATTCGTTTAATAAATTTCACCTAGTATGATATGACATCTCCATACGGAAAATAGATGTGATTAGCATTAGAAGAAAACAAAATTATTTTGAGTCTGGGGGTAAAGGTTGGGGGGGGGGGGGGGCAAAAAATATTTTTGGCATATTATCTGAGATTTAATTATATTAAGACATGCGATTGCTAAAATTAGAAGTTAGCTGGAAATTTTTTACTAACATGATTGTTTGGTTAATTGATTGAACATTGATAATGTCACTTTTAATAAATTGATTACCTAAACAGTTATATATATATATTAATAGTTTTCTATCTACATTAAAAGTTTCAGGATTTTTTTCATTAGCACAAAACAATTCTATAATATTATTGCAATAAGTTTTATATCCACATAAAACCTTATTAAAATTCCATGTCAACAAGGGGGGGAAAATCAAATGTATAATATGATTTTTATTTATGTACATTAATCATACATATTTAAAAAAGCTACAGTAGTTAATTATCAGTTTCTAATATGCATAAAACCAACTGAGTATTAATTTTCTTAAATTGATTTAGAAAACATTTTCCTACCTGAATAATTTAGTCTACATTTTTTCCCTTGTTTAAACATTTAGATATTAAATATAAATATTTAATTTAATTGAGAAAAAATAAGTAGATTTATCAAGTTCAGTAATGAAGTTTAAAAATAATTACATATGTGAGAAACATTGAGCACTTCTATCTCTTTATTGTTTCTAGAATTAATCACTGATCACTATCTGGAGATGTTTATGGGGGGGGGGGGGGACGAATAAAAATTAGTTACATGAGCAAGAAATATTTAACTATTCTATTTCTTTACAGGTTCTAGAATCTCATTAAGCAAGTTTAAAATGAATATTGACATTTACGTTGTGGATGGAGAAAGATTATGAATTGGGTGACTTTCGTAGCGAATTTAATCGCCGATCGTTAATGGGGTTTCTTTTTCCAAAACGGGCGACATCCGCGATTTTTTTTTTTTTTTAAACAGAAGTTAATTCGCAAAATTCCGCGAATTAAGGGGGGAAAAAATCGCAGATTTCCGCGAAATCGCGAAAAAATCGCATGTCTGATTGGCGATTACAGCATTTTTTTGGGGTCGCCACGTGGCGAGTGGCGACCGCGAGTCTTGACCTCTAATTGCTTACTTAGTACGTGCTGTATGCAAGTTTATTTCTCCTACATTGAAAACCGTATGCTTTGAGTGAAACCTACCATTATTTAATAATTGTTGAATATTAACTTATAAATATGTAAATGTATTTTAATATTTTAAAAATGCATTATGTATTTTTAATTTACCTTCTACAGGAGATGCACATCTATTCGTTTTTTATATTGTCATCATTTATGAATTTCTTTTACCTTCTGGACTTTCCTAATTCATCTTTGTTTTCCTGTTACGCTGATTTTTCACACACTTATGCAGTCGTATGAGATTTTACAATGTGTTATCAACATTTTATCTGCGTTCGTTCTAGCGTGAATAAAATCCTTTAGATTTTTTAAAGCATGATCATGTGAGGTCACTTCCTCAATTGAAATTACGTTGATTAAGTGCGCTGCAATAATTCCTTTTTCATCAGATTTTCTCATATACCTTGAACATGTGCAAGGCCACACAGAGAAGAGTTATATAGATATAAAAATGTCTGCAACATTTTGCTAATAATTTCCCTACAGAAAACTGCTTTACACACTTACGCTGTTCGTTTCACAGTTAAAAATAATAATACATTTTTTTTGAAATGCAGTAGAAATTATGCCAATAATATCAGTTAGTGAAAATGAACTAAAATACTAAAATCTTATAATTTACTAAATAATTTACATTAGTTTACAAAGAATATAAAACTATCTTCTTAATTAGGGAATTGTAATGATAACGATAACACAGCGCTGAAAAAAAAAATAATAAAATTAATAATAATAGTAATACAATAAATAAATTCGAGCCCTGATACCATTTATGTTGATTCATATGTAAAATGACCTCCTGAATCTGAATATGACCTCCATTTTGCCTAATCACCAACCGTTTTCTCGGGACACTCTCCCCTTCCCCAAATTTTATCACTGTTCGGTAATTTTATGGTCATGAATTTGATTTGGAGAATGGAAAAGTATTATTTTACCACTTAAAAACAGAAAAAATATAATGTATAATAAATAATATTAATTGATTAATAAAATATAATAAACGTAATTTATAATTTCAGTGGCAACCCCCCCCCCCCCCCCTTCTAATTTTTCCTATTGCTGAAAATGTTCATGTTTTAGAATTTTTCACTTCCGTAGCTCCTCAGAAGATATTTAACAGTTGAAATAATCCTTTCCTCCCCTACAAATCAAATGTATAGTCATAAAATTAACAAAAAATGATAAAAATAGGGGCGGGGTTCGTCCCCCAAAGACTGTGGGTGATGAGGCAAAAATGGGCGTCCTATTCGAGTTCAGGGGGTCATTTTACATAAGAATTTGCAAAAATGGTGTCGGGGCCGATTTTCATGCCGAGCAGTGTTATTAACGCTGTTAATTTATAAAGATGCTCTAATCTGGTCCTATAGCATAAGTTCAAGATGTTTACGCATCCCTAAAATGTAACTAAATCGAAATACTTGTGTCGAAAAATTGAAAAGCACGTAAAATTACCGTTAGAAATTGTTATCCTGCGCGTGCATATCTTACAATTTTTGAAAGGGGGGGGGGAATCAGTGAAATGCTGACAGTTTGTGTGATTAGAACTACACATTCTTGACAGGGCATCATATCAACTTTTTATTTTGTGTTAATGTATTCTATTTTAATATTTTCTGTTATTAGAGTGTTCATATAGAACCAACTTTTGAATTTTTGTTTAAATTTGAATTCCCGTCTATAATACCTGTTTCTTTTGATTAATCTAAAAGAATATAACTTAATAAAATAAAATGCAAAAAAAAAAAAAAAAAAAAAGATTTCTGCAGAAAATTTTGTTAAAAGTATTTGTGTAAGTACTTATGCAAAAGTTTTTAATAACTTTCATTTTAAAATTTCAAAATTATATTTAAATTAAAATTAATCAGATATCATTTGAAAAAACATTTTAATTTTTAAGGTGAAGTGTAGTGTGACAAATTTGTTGCTACTTTCTTTGTAATAGTACTTGATTTCTGACTTATTTATTAATTAGTACGACAGGACTGTTACTTTCAGACAGCGATTTTTACGTTGTCGCCATTTATGGTATTACACATTTAATTTCCCAAGATGCCCTCCAATATCTAATTTTATTTTACCATTTAATTTCTTAAACTATCACAAAATATTATCTCAAAATTTGTAAAAGTTTTTAATTATGTAAAACTGGTTATTATATTATCAGCAAAATCTTCATCAACTGATAGTGCAATATTCAAGACCAGAATCGTACAATGATATTGCTTGTGCTAACAACTGTTATCGTATAGTACCTTATTGCATAAGAAATATCATTTTGTAAAGCTAGGATACATCATTTAAATTTATGTGCAGCTGAGTTAAGTACATCATACGACTGGCATCGTCGTTGTGACGTGTAGACTCACGCTATATGACAGCTAGATATCGGAAGAGGTCTCATCGTTTACGCTAAACTTTGTTGTGGAATTCAGGTGAAGGTCGGTGTCGCTTATCGAAAAGAACCTTGTGAAATGAAAGATTAAAAACTCTTGAAAAATGAAAGGGAAATCACTCGCCATTTGAATGCGAAGAATAATATGAAATTTAATGGCATTGCATAATATTTGATCAATTGATACAAAGAATATTATCGATTGATAATTTATCAGTACTATAGATTTCGTGTTTGTCATCTTCTCTTGTCTAGTCTGTCTAAAGCAACGTAACCAATTGAAAATTTCGCTGGCGTAGGCGTATTTTCTTGCGAAATGGATTTCAAATGATAAATCGATATTTTGCATTCGAAATTATCGCGGGTGACGCATCTTGTAGTGATCGACTATTGTATTGTTTGCATTTTCAATTAGAAAGAAAATTTAATTTGCGATCATTATTTCAACTTATGATGCGGTTGATAATTTCGTCTATAATCTATAAATGAACGATTCCCTCCCCGTCCCCCCATTTTTTCGAAAATGCGAAAATTGATACCAAAAACTATCATTTGCCGTTCTAACATATTGTCAAAATTTCTGTTTGAAATAACTTATCAAAATTAAAACTGTTATCAAATTTAATTAAAAAAAAATAATGAGGGAAAAATATTTGCCATTTTAAATAATCATCACAAAGTAAAATTAAATAAAATTTCGATGCAGCAAGGGGACATTAATCACGGATAATTAGAGAAAGTATTTTTTTACCAATCTTATCTTGTTGAAATATTGAAAAAACGATGGTTGTAACGAACGATTAACCCTTAAATGCCGAGTGTTTCCTTTCAATCACATACCTAATTTGTCTTCTAAAGTATTAGTATTAGAATAATATTGAAACTCTAATGCCTCATGTTTGCCGATTGACAAAAAATCGCCTTTTAGCTGTAAATCATGGTTAAAGTATGATTTTAGTTCCCCATCATACTATAAGGTAATCGTGAAAATTTTCGACCTCGGTTTTTTGACTTTTCTACACGTTTTCAGGTCTGAGGAATCCGAAAATGACAAAATTTCTATGGTGTCTATCTGTAGGGTGTCTGTTAGTGTGTCAGTGTGTCAGTCCGTTAGTGTGTTAGTCCGTTAGTTTGTTAGTCTGTTAACACGGTATCTCACGAACAAATGATCGCAGAGAGGTCAGATCAGTTTTAAAATATTACTTTCGACACTGGCAAGAACCCTATTCATTTGCATCATTCGAATTTAAAAACTTCGTAAGTTATTAGAAATTTACGATTTTCTTAACATGGGAGAATAGGACAAAAATTCACTTAAACGTGCATTTAATGAAAACTTTTCACTGTAAAAATGTCAGACCAGTTTTAAAATATCAGTTTTCATGCCGGAATGAACATCAGTAACTATAAATATGCTACTTTGGAAATTTCGCAAGTTATTGGAAATTTACGAATTTTTTAACATGGCAGTATAGAGCAAAGTTTCACATAAACGTCAATTTTGAGAGATATTTTCATCGTAAAGATGTCAGACTACTTTTGAAATATTATTTAGGACACTGGCATGATTATTAATGACTGTGAATTTTCCAATATAAAGATTTCGTAAGTTATTGGAAATTTACGAATTTCTTAACATGGCTGAATAGAGCAAAATTTCACATAAACGTCAATCTTGAGGGATATTTTCATCGTAAAGATGTCAAACCACTTTCGAAATATTATTTATGATACTGGCATGAATATCATAGACTACGATTTTTCCAATTTAAAAAATTCGTAAGTTATTTGGAATTTACGATTTACTTAACATGTCAGAATAAGGCAAAATTGAGCATAAATTTCCATTTTGAGGATCGTAAATACATTAGACAACTTCAAAATTACATTTATGATATTTGTTTGAACATGATTGAATACAAATATTCTAATAGGAAAATTTCGTAAATCATTCGTAATTTACGATTTTATCAACATAGCGAAATTGTAAATTTTTCATATAAATATGAATTTTGAGGATTATTGCATTGGAAATAGTAGGATGAAAACTAAACAACGGAATTGACCCTGATAAAATAAATTAATAGATTAGAATAAGATAAATATATCGAAGTGAACGGTGGATAGCCTATTAGGCGGGGATTTCATTCTGTCATAATATCAAGCTTTGGTCAAATTCATTTCTTTTAACATGATTATAATATGTCTCGCACTAGAAATTTATGAGAACATAAATATGATGGGGAACTGAGCAGAGTCCACCTATGCCAACTAGTTTTAAAGTATTTTTCCCGTGATTTATTTAAGAGGAAAGAAATAAAATATTTTTAAATTGATTTAAAAATAATCGGGCATTTAAGGGTTAAGCAAAATGCAAGATTGGGATTTTGTATAATAATATGAAAAACTTTATATTGAAAAGGGAAATTTCAGAGTTTAGGGTTTAATTGAAAACTTAAATTAATTATGCTATTTAAACATGAAAACTTCCTCACACACCATAAGATAAAGGGAAGCACTACCTCCGAGGCAGTAGTCTAGTAGCTCGTGTTTTTTGCACCTTTTGGCCACGTCTTTTAGAAACCGGTAGTGCTTTCCTTTATTTTATGGTGTGTGAAGAAATTTATAATTGTGCTAACACAATGCCTTGGGCTCGACAACGAAATATGTTGCAGCACAACAATCCCTTTCAGTTAATGTATTTTAGTGTTATAATTTGTCTGTTAATAGTGATAAGATAACATGTTGCAAATAGTAGATTAATTTTAACTCTCTCATATACAACAGTTGCATATATTGACATTTTCCACGTTTTATTGTCATAACTCATAAAATGTTTTTTGAAGAAAAGATATAAAAGGGGGATTAACACTGTATTAGTATTTTTCGGTAAATCTTAAAATATTTAAATGTTTTCTATTTATTTATTTATTTTATTTTATTTTGCGTTGAAATGTAAACATTAAGATGTTTTAAATGTGAAAAGTGGACTATTTTTCTTATGTTTCTGAATAAAATTTTATTTTGTTTACAGGTCAGACCACAACAGACATTCTTTCTGTTGCTGTGAAAGCTCGATCTCCGGTTCTTGGCCCACTGAGCCCTAGATTCGATCTCAACAAATTGGTGGCAGAAAGTCTTGAAAGGGGGCTTCCTCCTGATGCACACATCAGATGCAATCACCGCTTATTCATCTCAGTTACTCGGGTGTCCGACAGAAAAAATGTCCTCTTGTCTGAGTATAATACAAGAGAAGAGCTTATTCAGGTAAATTGAAAATGAACAAATTCTATTTGTTTATTTAATCCAGATACTGTGACAGGTTTTGAACATCTCAAGTTTTCAGACTATCAGCAAAAGACTATTAGCATACGAAATATGCAAGAAAATTTGCGCACTTGTGAATGAAAATTCCTCCCAAAAAATTCTCTTATAAGATCGTACTGCTAAAAACAATTTTGGCGGATAGTCATTATTTAACCCTTTAATTTTTATTAGTTTCATAATGAAACTAAACATTCAACATATTTTTATGCAACATTTTTTCAATATATCCCAACCTTCTTTAAAATGATTTTTAAACTTTTGTCCCGTCTCTATTCGGTAGATAACAGAAGAAATGGTGTTTCAGAGAAAGCCATATGCAGAAGTCACTTTATGCAAGTTATGATGATTACTAACAACGTTATTTATTAAGTTATTATTTGAAGTTATTCGAAGGTTAAAAAATAGGTGTTTCAATTAAAAATTAATATATATATATATATATATATATGTAAAAGAAAAACATATTTATGGTCGGTTGTCCGCAGGGTTGAAAAAAACCGAGCCCAGTGGTTTTATAGGGTTTAATCAGGGTTTTATAGGTTTTATAAGGGTTTTTTCAGAGTATTTTCGGGTTTTATCAGAGTTTTCAGGAATATTTTTTTTCTTCCTTTTTTTAACATTAAGTATATCATTCATAAGATAATTTAAAAAATTAAATTAATATTTATTCATTAAAATCAAAATTTTAATTTTAAAATTTCTTCTTATGATTATAAAGAATCTTCTTATAAAGAAATTTTTAAAATTTAAATCATTGTAGTTTAAATACGCTAAAATTCTTTTTATCTGTCCTTTACAACGAAAAATTGTATTTTGATAATTATTTCATGTTGCTTTATTAAACTCTTCGTAGTCAATAGATTTTCATAAAATATTTTTAATTATTGTCCCTCTACATTACATATCAGTGTTGCACTGTTAAAGTTTTCAGAATTTTTTTAAAAATTTGATCTTTTATATTTTACAATCCTTGAGTCCTACAGTTTTCTTTATACTGACAAACAACTTTGTTTATTTCTTGCTTTTATTTTTTTAATATAATTTTTTTATTCTGTTTTAATAAGATAATTATACATTTTTTTTTCACGGGGAAATTTTCAGAATTTTTTTCTATAGAGCAGTTTGAGCATCTGCAATATTTCTGAAAAATCTTTGTTCATGTTCGAATAATGTATATAATATTTGTATGCTTATTTAAGTTAGACAGTAGTACAATTTTAAACAAAGATTTTGTAAAAATCCACTTGGGCTTTTTTTTTTTTTTTTTTTTTTTTAAAGTGGGTTTTATTGAAAAAATCTCGGGTCGAGCAAAATCTAGCCAACCTTGGTTGTGTGCCTAATTGTCATTTAAAGGGAAAAAAAAAAAAAATAGTTTAGCAATTTTCAAAAGAAAATATCTAGTGCGTTAAAGGAAGCACACGGTGTTTAAATTCTTTTATATATATATATATATATATATATATATATATATATATAATTTATTCTGAATCTTTAAACATTTCTGAACGCTGGGTTGGGGACAAAATCTCGCGGGACAAAATATCGCCTACAAAAATGAATGGAAAGCAAAAAGGAGTTGGTAATTATTAATAATGTTGTATAAAATTTCATGTCAACACATACCTTAGTCAGAGCACTGGAATACACACAAACCCACCACAAAAATTGTTATAAATTTTGCTTAAAAGAGTTTAAAGACTATATTTATTAACATTTTTTTAAAGATTAGTCATAAAGAATTCAATCGTGCTTATCTATTTTAAAATTTTTAATTAAGGTTTGTGAACTGTGTTCAGCTTTGATGTCAGCAGTAATGTAAAATATTTTAAAAATGTATTTTGAATGGTGAAAAGCAAATGATAAAATAACTTAAAATTAAATATAGATAAAATAATAAAATTCCATTCTATAATGTATTTATTTATTTATTTATTTTAATTAATTAATATTAATTTATACCTGTGGCCTTCAACAGAGATCACACGTGACAAATTTTCAAATAGATTATATTACTTTTTGACGCGATATTTTGTCCCGCGATATTATGTCCGGATCCCCTGAACGCTACACACAAAACCACATTAATTATTCTTATTATTTTTTTCATTATTTATCGTATTCTGATCGTTTTAGTTCTGACGCTAATGTAAGTTGATCAGTTTGTGGATTTCTAAGTTTTGGCGCACTGTTACATTCAAACAGTAGCGGCTCGTGCAAATTTTCACAGGTGGGGCCCGATCCATCATATGAGGCGTAATTTAACTTTAATACTATTCATTATTCAAACATGCAAACAAACATTAATAAAATGGGTGTAAAACGAAATTTCGGATTTTTTTTTTTTTTTTTTTTTTTAATGATAGCTAATCTTAAATTCAACACTATAGAAAACATTGCATAAAATTATCTCAAAAATTAAAGTTTTACAAATACAATTGCAAAATTCTGCAATGTTCTGATCAATGGAATATCAAAATTTAAATAACGGAAATTGCTAAGTTCGATACCAGATCGCTTTCGTCGGCATATACATTTGGAGTTTACTATGGTTTTCTCCAAAACTTGAATAAAAAGGGCTATGTAACACTTAGAAACACTCTCTACAGAGAGTACACCACTCAGGTCTAGGACCCTCTTTTAGTCAACTGGCTTTAACCCTAACACTACTCACCACTAAAATTTAAATTCAAATGTCTCGGAGTGTAATATTATTTAGCATATGCTAATTATATTTCTAAATCTTTTAATTATAGAATTTCAAGTGTTATATTCATGTTTCGTATCTTAAAAAATAAATAAAATAAACCTTAACCAATCTGTAAGAAGTTATATTGAAATTTAGAAAGTCATGATTAATGTAATGGATACATATTTAAAAAAACAAACAAAAAAACATGTTTCTCACTTTAAAAGCTTAATTTTAGATAATTTAAATTAACTTTCAATAAATAAAGAAGACGGGTTAACTTAAAAAAAAAAAAAAAAAAAAGAAAAGAAAGAAAGAAAGAAAATAAAAGAAAGAAAAAAGGAAACATTGCGGATGTTTCTATTAAATCGCATTTAAAAGAAAAATCATTTAAATAATAATAAATCACAATTTTATGCAGATATTTAAATCCATTAATTAGTTATCTAAAAATTTTACAATTTATTTACATAAGTTTTAATACACTAATCTGAAAGGGGGGGGGGGAAATCGCATATTCAAAGGTCTTAAATTCTTATACAGGCTTTTATCTCAAAAGCTAATCTAGAAAATATTTTTGACTATTACCAGATTTCTTTCTTTAAACACTAAAATTTTATACCATCATATATACCTCCAAAAAATCAACGAGGAAAAAAAAAAAAAAAAAAAAGTAATGCAGAAGTCGCCAAATTTTATCCGTGAATTGCATGGTTAACAGACAGTCTTTTCCCCTATAGTTTTGTTCCAAAGGGCAGGACTCTGCTGGCCCAACGACGAGAAAAGTACAGCGTGCTTACACTGATAAAGCAGTTCGTCGCCAAATCTGTTAACCCGATCTTCTAGTATAATAAACTGTACAAATAAACACGCCAATTTCGGGCCGACTAAAAACGACCCTATTCTCGCAGGCCGGTTTCCACTAGAGTTGGAGCTTCCAGGTCCAAAAAACCATTAATCACGCTGTGGTGATTAATTAAAACTTTTATGATTTTTTTTATTTTTTATCCGACCACATAATCCCATCAACAAATTGCGTTGTTTAAATACTAAAATATCTGCAATAACCCAATTTTATTTTCAAATAAATTCCAGTTATACCAATCTTATTTAACTATCAATTTATCATTATTATTCATTTATCTTTATTCATACATATATCTATTTTATTATTATATATCTTTCAAACCTTTCAAATCTTATCCTTCAACCTAGAAAAACATTAATTCAATCTATACACATTTATCTAAATTGAAAAACAAATCATAGACACAAAATACAGTATTACTTATCAAATATATCATTTATTTTTTAATTGGTAAAATGACTGGTATATATATATCATTACTCAACTTATCATTCTCACTTAAATAGGATGTTTGCCACAAATAAAAATTGAATAATAGCCACTTACCCTTAAACAGATGCGGCACTTTCGGAAATATTGTTCTTAGATATCCGTATAATCCATAGTATATATTAGCACTGTTCACACATATTAACAGTTCACACATGTAATTTATGAAGTCCACACTCATGGAAATTGTCATTAATATAATTATTACACACGGAGATTTTTGCGACAGCATACGTTATTCAAAGCAATCAACACATACGAAGATTATTAGAAACTTATATATATATTTTTTTCGACACACGAAGTTCTTTGAGTGCACTTACAATATTTATTTTTTTTATTTGAAGGATCTAATTATGTCACACGCAAACAAAAAATCGTTGAGTCCCCACATATGCACAATTTTCATCGATAAAGAACATTTCCTTTTTTCAATCACCGTTCATGTTGCATAAGGTATGAGGGATCCTCCAAAACAATAGACTCTTCGAATATAAGAGGACTGTTACTATTGTAATTCCAGGAGCATATTCATCAAAAGCACAAATTATCAATTTCGACTAAATGGAGATTCATCTTTTTCTTCTTTAGATAAGGAACACTTCTTTTCGCATCACAGATCATATTGCATATTTCATAAAATAAACTACTTCTTTGCTCCATTTCGAGGTATGAGGGATCCTCCAAAACAATAGCCTCTTCGGATATATGAAGACTGTTAAAATTATATTTCCAGTAGCATATTTATCAAAGGCAAAAATTATCAATTTCGACTAAATAGAGATTCATCTTTTTCTTCTTTTTTAACATTCTTCAAGCACGACCGCTTAGAGCATCCGGGGAATTTTTTTTAATAATATTTTTCACTCATCACAAATCTTCGAGATCTTATATCCATACCTTCTTTTTTTCTTCTGGTCAATCTATATTATTTTAGACTCCTTGAGAGGGGCTGAACCTCTTTTTTTTTTTATTATTATTCTTATTTTTTATATTTTTATTGGTAGCTTGCTTCACCAATAGCTAAGCATCTCATTAGAAATTTCCCTCTCTCTCACACACTTCTTTGAATTTTGCGTTCGCACCTCCGAGGACCGGACGATGGTTTTTACAGCCTAACATCCCCTGCAGCATCATTTTCCTTCCTTCTCAGAGCTCTGTTCTCTCTATGGGGTGGTCCAAGTTCCTCTCTTTTATTCAAGTAAACAGGATAATAGAATAATAGTTTTATTGCTTTATGTTTTAAAAGCGTCCATTTTCCCATGCACATAAAATAACGGAAGGAAGAAAAGATTTGTCACCAACCCATCTGTTTTATATATAACATCTAATATAATTATTTATGCTGGTAAGTGGCTATCAGTGGCACTTTACATGATATGGGAATTAGGATATTTCCCATATTATTATCCCCCGTCACATAAGTATAAGAAAAATGTAATATCATAGAAAATACATCTTGATAGCATAACAAAACATTAATGAACCATGTCTAGTATACTATAATAATATACTTTGTTTGGATAGATATACTTACATACAAAATTGCTTGACTAAAAAAACATAAATCATAATACCTGTTTTATATCTACATAATTTCTTATAAAATAAACATAAAATAATAATAATACTTTGTTTACATATATGTACATAGTTTAATTTACTTGAAATATAAGTGGCAATATTCAACCCGGTTTGTGGCAAACAATTATTCTCTCTTATTCTAAATTCATACTTTCTCGTTATTGCCATGTTTAACAATCGAAGAAAAGAGGAAAGGAAATGGATATGATATGATCTGATATGATATGCTATGATATGATATGACATGATATGATATGATATGATATGATATGATATGCTCATAACTAGAATTTTAGGCAAAGAGGGTATTAGACTTAAATTGTCTTTTTAAATTAGTATTGCAGTCTATATTTCTATCTATTTTAATTCTTATTATTGCTCCTACCCTAAATGTAACTCCTACTGCCTACTTATGCTACCGACGAAAGAGTCTGTTAGTCCGGACCATTTATATCGTCCAGCATTTTCTTGTCTAACCAAAAACATCGCTAAGACAGGATTTTTTTTTTTTTTTTTTGAAATAAACAAATACATATATATTTATATATATATATTAATGTTTCTTTGTATCTAGTTAATCCCTTCTTAAATATCCTGTTTATTTCTACTGTGATTTTATTAATCTTTCTCTATGTATTCCCTTCATTCATCCTTTGTGGCTAATTCCCGATTCAATTAGAGAGGCCTTCCAGGGTTAGCCTATCTGCCGCCATTGCCCGCAATATTGGCATTTAGAGCTTCCTTGGCACTAATTGAACAAGGCTCAGCCTTTAGAACAATAAAAAAAAATATCATATTAGAGTTTTTTTTTTTTTTTTTTTTTTTTTTTTTATGTGTAATTATCTATTGGATTATTTATTAAGATTGTAGATTACCTAATAATTCCGGTTTTCGATGACTTGTTCTAAAATGACCGCAGTAGACATTCCGTATTCTCTTTATACCTTTTATTTGGTATATATAATTTTTATTACTTCTTCATTCATCATAGTTTAGACTGCATTGAAGTTTACCCTGTATTCTCGTTACCGTCTTTCTGCCTGAGGCGTAACCTTTGTCTCTCACGCTGTTTTATTTATTTTTTTTCAACTGAGTTTATCAATTATTTTCCTATCCAAGGCACTATGCGCATTTTTTTTTTTTTTTTTTTTTTTTTTAATCGTTTGTTCTATCTAACTGTGGTGCCTCTTTTAACCTAAAATAGACTAGTAACTGTTCCTTTTATACATGTATCGCTACGATTGAAAGATTCTACACTTCCTAGCGATTCTTTTCACTTCCCCATCGCGATCAACCACTCGTTTGAGCATCTCCTCTTCGCTCTAAAATTTTCTCTTGTATCTTCCGGTGTCGTGAGCCCTGGGGGTTGAGAGAGTGTTTTACGTGATTGAATCTCTCCTTCTAACGTATTGTATCCTTACTGAGTATTTCTCCATCAATTTTCTCCATCTAATCTCATTTTTACGTACAATCTGTATACGCGTGTTTTTATGTGTATAGATTCACGAACCCATATATTTACACGTATCTATCTACATTATTTTGATTATTTCGATATGCATAATAATATATGTATAATTATCGAAAAATATACTTTCTTGGATACATTTACAAACGTTTTAACCTAAAGTACAATATTTACAATTCTCATTTTCTTTCTTTCTTTCTTTTTTTTTTTTTTTTTTTTTTTTTTTTGTAATTCGCCTTTACAATTAATTTTGATTTTCTATTATTCTTTTCTGCGTAAATAAACTTATTTCCATTTTACACTCTTGTAATTATTGCTTATTCTCTTCATTATCCCTCAAAAAATTATCGCTTGGAATTTTAAACAGCTTTGTAATGTGCCGTTTTATTTTTTTGCCCATTGGGTCGTCTTTAGGCGTCAAAAGCATATTATTATTTCGCAGCTTTCTTGAGATCAAAAATGGTCCCGCAAATTTAGGTTGTAATGCTCCTGTTTTACCCATTAATTTTAAATACACTTCATCATTTAAATCTAGTTCAACATCTTTCTTTGTAAGATTTATTTTATCATATTCATTGAGTGTTTGTCTTGCGTTTTCTTGAGCAATTTTTCGAACTTCATTAATATTATAATTCAATTCTTTTACATACTGACTTATATTTGTCATTCGTGGTTGTTCAAAATTATTAAAGGGGTTACGTATTTCCCTTCCCAAAAATAGTAGTGCGGGGGTGTACTCTGTCGATCGATGTTGCTGTGTATTATACGCGAGTTTAAAAAAATTTAGTTGTACATCCCAGTCAAAAGACTTATTACATATCGATGCAATTGAATTTTTCATAGTTCTGTGTACACGTTCTATTAAAGCATTGCTCCTCGGTAAATATGGGCTACTGTGTCTAATTTCGATATTTAATGATGTTAAATATTCTTTAAATAATTTACTTTTGAAATATGGTCCATTGTCCATTTGTAAAGTTTGGCATAAGCCAAATCTTCCAAAATAGTTATTAAAGCACGATATAATCGATTCTGTATTCGTATTTGGCAAAGCAAAAGTTTCTAAAAAGCGTGAAAAACTATCAATTACCGTGAGGACGAATCTATTCTTTTTATATGATAATGGTAGAGGTCCTACAATGTCGCATTGTAAATAAGAACCTGGTGGGTCATTTCTTTCAATTTTGGTTAATTTAGGGTCACAAGTCGGTCTGCTTTTAAATGTATTACAATTTATGCATTTAGCTACATAATATTTAATTGTATTATACATGCCAATCCAATAAAATCTGGTTTTTATGGTATGATACGTTTTCGCGAAACCAAAATGGGGCTTATGTCCCACTTCCATTATTCTTTGCCTTAATCTATATGGTGCTATATAAATTGGATTATCATACTGGTTTTCTTTATCCTTTAATACCAATATTTCATTATCAATTAAATGATATTTCTTTTTTAATTTGATACTCGTATCATTAATTAGCGCTTGTCTTATTTTACTAATCTGTGTGTCCTTATGCTGCTCTTTTTTTATATTTTCTCTTGTTAGACCTTTTTCCACCGTAAAAATATCTATTTCCCTGGCCTGTTGGTAGGTTAAAGTATTTATATGTCGACTCATGAAATCCGCAGGATTATTTTTTCCTTTTATAAACCTAATCGAATAATCAAAATTTTGGATATTAAAAATCCAACGATTAATTAAATCTGATTGGTGTTCCAGACTTATATTATACGTTAGTGCTTTACTATCTGTCCAAATATTTATTTTTTTCCCTAATATTAAATGTTTGAAGAACATCAAAGAATCGTGAATACTAAGCAATTCTAACTTCATCGCTGGGTATTTACATTCAGTCTGTTTTAATTTTCTGGCAAAATATTCAATTGGAATTAATTCACCTTGATCATTCTTTTGTGCTAAAATGCCGCAGAGTGCAATTTTTGAGGCATCACTTATAAGATAAAATTCTTTTTTAAAATCTGGAGGTTTTAACGTTGGATTATGTATGATTGCCTCTTGTATTTTCCTAAATGCATTTTCTTCTATCTCCGTCCATCTAAATTTCTTATCATTCCTCGTTAATTCCGTGAGTGGGTGTATGATTTCGGAATAGTTGTGAATTAGTGTTTTAAAAAAATTTGTAAAACCGATTAGGGATTGTACGCCTTTCTTGTTCTTGGGTCGTTTAAGATTTTTCGCTTTAGTTATATTATCCTCGGATGGCGAATATCCATTTTTATCAATTTTATAACCCAAAAATTCTATTTTTTCTTTCATAATTTGTGCCTTTCTTGGGTCAATCGTTAAATTATTTTCTTTTAAAGTTTGTAATACCTGTTCTAATATTTCTAGCATTTCCTCCTGTGAATTTGCCGTCAAAATAATATCGTCGATATAGTACTGAACTTTACTTTTATCAAATTTTCCCAGTACTGTGTCCATTAATTCCGAAAAGTATATAGAACTTAATTTATTCCCAAAACATAAGCGGTTGGATTCGAAAAGTCCAAACTCCGTAATAAATGCAAATTTCTGCCTGTCTTCAGGCCGTAAATTAATCTGAAAAAATGCGCTATGGAAATCTAAAGTCGTATAATACTGTTTTCCGCTAATGGAATGTAAAATATTTCTCAATTGCGGTAAAGGATAAGGTTTATTTTCAATTATCTCATTAATTAAACGAAAATCAATGGCCGCTCTCATCCTAATTTGGCCATTATTTGTATTTGGTATAGGCTTTTTTTTAACAAAAATTACAGGAAATGCGTAATTAGAGGTGGATTTTTGAATAATACCTGCCTCTAATAATTCGTCTATCTCCTTTTTCGCAGCTTCTCGGTAGTGTTCTGATATTTTATATGGACGAGATTGTATGGGATAATGATGTAAAAATTTAAATTCCGGCGTTACTAAAGAGGTTTGACCCAGAGTAGCATAACTTTTTGAGAATGCTTCTGCATTCTCTAGCAAAATTTTTTGTACTTGTGATTTCATTGGTTCACTTAAATGATCTAATTGGAAATCTTCTTTTTTTAATTGATTTATTCTTAATTGTTTGATTTCTTGTAACGACAATGCATTAATTTGTTCAGTATTCCAATCATTATTCTCAGAAATATCTTCCTCTATTATGAAATCTGTATCAATTTTTGCAATTTTAGTGTGTTTATTAATAGTGCATTTCTTGTCCGATTTGTTAGTAACAATTACCGATATATTATTATCTTTATCAACCGTATGAATTGATAAATCCATTCTAATATTATCCGTTTCTTTATATTGTTCTAACAGAATTGTCGTATCGGGTTCAATTTGCGATGCGCATCTCAACTTAATTATCTTTGCTTCCTTAGGCCCTAAAAATACTTTTTTTACCAATTTCGCAAAAACTGCTTTATTATCACTTTCCTTTAATTCAGTCGTTCCATTGTTTTTTATTTCCAACTGATTTATTTGTTGATTCTGTGGGATTGGATTATCTGTTTGTGTATCGTCTAATAATGGGATTTCTCTGTCTTTTAATTTTAATTGTTTTTTTGGACAGTCTAATAAAATTCTATTTGACTTTAGAAAGTCATAACCTAATATAAGATGGTATTGTCTGTTAAACTTGTGGGTCGTCACATAAAATGTACCTGAAACATAAATTCCTTCTATTCTGAAATTAATCTTAATGCAACATTTAAAAGGGATTGTGGAATTATCTAAAGTATGGATTGTTACCTGTCTTGATAAATAGTGTATCTTTATAGTATCATTTTTTAATTGCTCGTATAATTCATCACTAATTAATGATATACTGGCCCCACTGTCGACGAGCCCTATAACTGGAACCTTTGCTATACTGAATTTGATTAAGGGCAAATTATTTATATTGTCTCCATGTGCACTAGTGATCTGCTCTCTTTTGATACATGTATCATTTTTTCGTCTCTCATCTATTCTATATTCAATTTTTTTTCTTTTCTTTTTATCTGTTTGGAAATTATTTTTTCTCATTTGATATTTTTTTGAGTCAAATTTGTACTCATCAAATTTATACTGCCCATTCTTAGGGAATTTTCTGTGGGCATTACAGTGCGTTTTGTTAATATTATACAATTGCGAAAATTCCCTTTTTAGTTTCCCTGATTATTGTTCCATTTGGAATTTTTATAATATTTTTTCTGTTGATCAAAATTTTGCTTAGGGGAGTTTCTACGACCTTCTCTATTATAATTACTGGTATTTTGCCTATAACTTCTCCCTTGTTGGTACCCAGTCTGTTTTTCAAATTTATTACCTGGTGGAAATGAATTTCGTCCCTGATAATTTTCTCTATTAAAACCTCTCTCATCGTGATAATTTATTAATCTGTACGGGTCAATATTTTGTAGAAAATCTCCAGTATTATCTTGTGAATTCGGGTTATAGTATATAGGTGGTATATAATTTGTTGTCATAGGTTGTATATTACCTCCTACTGGAAGAGACTGATATTGTGTTACCTGCCTTTCTCCATGTTGCCAGTTATTTTTTGGTTTTGTTTGTGGGTTTTGTACTCTCGAATTAAACCAGCATATATCAGTGTTATGACTGGTGTTTTTACAAATGTCACACCATCGACTTTCTGCTAATTGTGTCTTACTTTCCTCATTAGTATTTTTAATTTTTAGGGAATTAATTTCCTCTTGTAACCTGTTAATCTGATCATTTTGATTTTTTGATAATTCTAATAGTGTTGAACATAATGTATTCACTTGTTCCGCATTATTAGCATCTGATTGTTTGCTTTCGAAAGCCAACTCTATTTGCTTAGCTATTTTCGTGGCCTCTTCATATGTTGCTGGAGCATTTTTTCTTACTTCAAATGCGATGTCACTACGGATTGAATCGAGAAAGCGCGATAATTTTATTGTTTTTAATAAATCCAATGCGCCTTCTTTCGCATTATGTCCCGATTGTTTCAAATATTTTGCTGATATTATATCAAATTGTTTTTGAAATTCATCTATGTTTTGATTCGGAAGCTGTTTTAATTCCATAAATTTTTTTTGTGTCGTTTCAAAAGACTTTGGAGTGCTAAAAATGTCTTTTAACTTAGTTTTCAAATTTTCATAATTAGTTTCTTCTACAATTTCTGTAGAATTGTTAAGCAACTCCCTATTCTTACCTTGGATTTTATTTTTAAGTAGAATAATTTTTATTGGTTCTGGCAACTCTAAACTAGTTGTTATATCATCAATTTGTTTAATTAATGAATTTATGTCAATTTGTTTTTTATCATCAAAATTAGGCACTAAATTAATTAGCGTATCCATGCTTAATGTGGGTTTGTCCCCCATATTTCTTTTTTCTTTAATTTTGTGACTAATTTCCTTTTCACAATAATTAATCTGTTTTTTAACTTCTCTGGGAAGCTGTGTTCTTTTTGACATAAATTATTACTTAAATACTCATCGAATTTTACCCCAAAGATTTTCTTCAAACTCTTTCGTGCCTTATGTATCAATTCACATGCAATATTTTGACATGAAAAAACCCCTAACTCTTATCAAAAGCTTCTAAATCATACATATCATAATATATATATCTATATATAATACTAAAACCATGAAAATATTTAATACACATACAAAATTCATTTAACTCCTGGAATTAAAGGCAGCCAATATACTAGCTGATATTATACCCCAAAATTTTTTTTTTCTTTAACACCTGGAATTACGGCACCAAAAATATCGTCGATGAGGCCATGTGGTGATTAATTAAAACTTTTATGATTTTTTTTATTTTTTATCCGACCACATAATCCCATCAACAAATTGCGTTGTTTAAATACTAAAATATCTGCAATAACCCAATTTTATTTTCAAATAAATTCCAGTTATACCAATCTTATTTAACTATCAATTTATCATTATTATTCATTTATCTTTATTCATACATATATCTATTTTATTATTATATATCTTTCAAACCTTTCAAATCTTATCCTTCAACCTAGAAAAACATTAATTCAATCTATACACATTTATCTAAATTGAAAAACAAATCATAGACACAAAATACAGTATTACTTATCAAATATATCATTTATTTTTTAATTGGTAAAATGACTGGTATATATATATCATTACTCAACTTATCATTCTCACTTAAATAGGATGTTTGCCACAAATAAAAATTGAATAATAGCCACTTACCCTTAAACAGATGCGGCACTTTCGGAAATATTGTTCTTAGATATCCGTATAATCCATAGTATATATTAGCACTGTTCACACATATTAACAGTTCACACATGTAATTTATGAAGTCCACACTCATGGAAATTGTCATTAATATAATTATTACACACGGAGATTTTTGCGACAGCATACGTTATTCAAAGCAATCAACACATACGAAGATTATTAGAAACTTATATATATATTTTTTTCGACACACGAAGTTCTTTGAGTGCACTTACAATATTTATTTTTTTTATTTGAAGGATCTAATTATGTCACACGCAAACAAAAAATCGTTGAGTCCCCACATATGCACAATTTTCATCGATAAAGAACATTTCCTTTTTTCAATCACCGTTCATGTTGCATAAGGTATGAGGGATCCTCCAAAACAATAGACTCTTCGAATATAAGAGGACTGTTACTATTGTAATTCCAGGAGCATATTCATCAAAAGCACAAATTATCAATTTCGACTAAATGGAGATTCATCTTTTTCTTCTTTAGATAAGGAACACTTCTTTTCGCATCACAGATCATATTGCATATTTCATAAAATAAACTACTTCTTTGCTCCATTTCGAGGTATGAGGGATCCTCCAAAACAATAGCCTCTTCGGATATATGAAGACTGTTAAAATTATATTTCCAGTAGCATATTTATCAAAGGCAAAAATTATCAATTTCGACTAAATAGAGATTCATCTTTTTCTTCTTTTTTAACATTCTTCAAGCACGACCGCTTAGAGCATCCGGGGAATTTTTTTTAATAATATTTTTCACTCATCACAAATCTTCGAGATCTTATATCCATACCTTCTTTTTTTCTTCTGGTCAATCTATATTATTTTAGACTCCTTGAGAGGGGCTGAACCTCTTTTTTTTTTTATTATTATTCTTATTTTTTATATTTTTATTGGTAGCTTGCTTCACCAATAGCTAAGCATCTCATTAGAAATTTCCCTCTCTCTCACACACTTCTTTGAATTTTGCGTTCGCACCTCCGAGGACCGGACGATGGTTTTTACAGCCTAACATCCCCTGCAGCATCATTTTCCTTCCTTCTCAGAGCTCTGTTCTCTCTATGGGGTGGTCCAAGTTCCTCTCTTTTATTCAAGTAAACAGGATAATAGAATAATAGTTTTATTGCTTTATGTTTTAAAAGCGTCCATTTTCCCATGCACATAAAATAACGGAAGGAAGAAAAGATTTGTCACCAACCCATCTGTTTTATATATAACATCTAATATAATTATTTATGCTGGTAAGTGGCTATCAGTGGCACTTTACATGATATGGGAATTAGGATATTTCCCATACACGCTCCGCGCACAAAAAGCAAAATGTCTTGTCATCAGTTGTAACCTTTTTTTATCAGATTGCGCAGTTACTTCAAAGGAAAGCATGCAAAATTGACAAAGATATCTGCCTCTCGCCCCTCAATTATCTCAGCTGGGGGTTAGAACCAGGGGCTTCCAACTACGTTGGAGGGTTTTGATCCCGGCTGACCACATCAAAGGATTCTGAATAGAAGCCGTCGAAAGAGCTCGCAGTGGAAACCGGACATTAGATAAGGAAGGGAAGTAGGAGTCGGTCAGTCATTAGTGATTTGTGACAGCTGAAAAAATATATTGACAAATAAATGATAATGAAAGAAGATTAAGAAAAAGTTAAGGCCAGTATCCACTTGGGCTCAAGATCAACGCTCAAAACGTCATTAATCACGCTTCCGACACAAAGAGCGAAATGTCTTGTCATCAGTTGTAGCCCTTTTTTTTATCAGATTGCGCAGTTACTTCAAAGGAAAGCATGCAAAATTGACAAAGATATCTGCCACCCGGCCCTCAATTATCTCAGCTGGGGGTTAGTACGTTCGAGGGCTTTGAGCTGATGTGAGCTGGGCTGACCACATCAAAGGATTCTGAATAGAAGCCGCCGAATGAGCTATAGTGGAAATCGGACTTTAGATAGACTTGTTATTTTGTATATATTTTTTGGAACAGTTATAAAATATATATATTATTTTAATCGAGAAAAAAATTAGGTGGGGCAGTGCCCGCTGGCCCTCAATTACTAGGCGCCACTGCATTCAAACTATATATGCTAAATCTTTAAAAATTGAACCACTAATGTATTTCTGTATAATCTAGAGTATAAAACCAGAAAAATGACTTATTTCATGGAATTTTTTTGTTTTTTTAAGACTTTGAAATATGTCAAAAAAATAGTTAATTTGTTTGAAATTTGACCATTTTTGAGTTTTAAAATTATTATTATTATTATTATTCTGGTTTTGCGTTAAAGGTTTTAGGAATATATTTTGATCATTTTCTTTTTCCTTTTTTTTTTTTTTCTTTTCTACATGCATTTTTTACTGTTTTATGGTGTAGGAAAGGCAGTTTTTTTTTTTTTTTTTTAATTGTTTAGTTACCAGAAATTTTAAACTCATAATTTTATAATTATTTAAGCACTTAGTTTTAATTATATATATATATATATATATATAATTTAATTTGATATAATCAAGAAATATGTACTGTAGATAAAAAGAAAAAAAGAGAGAGGAAAGAAAGAAAAAAAAAAAGAAAAAAAAAAAATCCATATTAAGGTTATAGCACTTTGAATTTTTTTGGCCATCTAGACAGACTGAAAGGTTGTGTGCTCCCATGAAATTTGTTTTTAAAATATTTTTTTTTAATTTCTTACGGAAATGTTTCATAAATACTTTCATCAGTGTTATCTTCTGTTATCAAAATATCGTTCCATCTTCTACGTTACTTTCTCTCCTTTATCAGGCGCTTTACATTTTGTTGTGACAGTGTTTACATAATGTGACACGGTTCTCTGGAAAAAGGGGTGTGTTATCAATCACAAGATTAACACAGTTTCGACTGTGCAGCTGTTATCCACATATTTTGAAAATAAATATGATGTAGTATTTGTGTGAAGTGGAACCGGCAGATGGTACTTCATAACGAAGACGTAGACTGGCCTTGGCATTCACCGATCTTTTATTTGACCGTGAAGGATGTAGGTGTCGATGATAGAAAGATAACTGTGAATCGTGATTTACCTCTAGATACCCGATTTGTGATGCAATAAATCCATCTGATATTTTCCATATTCATCTGATATTATGATAAATGTATTTTTCCATTTACAAGGACAAATACAACTTAAGTTATTTCACCATTTGATTGAGATATCACTTACAGCATTGACCTTCATATTAATGAATATATATATATATATATATATATATAGGCAGGGCCCGAAATTTCAACTTAGATTACACTCGCTGAAAAAAATAGTAACTCGCCACAAAATACGATTAATTTACTCTATTTTTTATGTATAAGGTGATCAGAATTTTTTATTGAAAAAAGAGTCGAAATTACGCAGTCTTTTATTTTATAAGAAAATAGAACTCATTCAATTTTGAAAAAGAGGTCATTTTAGAACACACAAAATTGAATGAAAATGATTATAAAAACTAATTCAAAAGCTACTTTACACAAGTGGTGGAAACATTTTTGTCTCAAATGATGAATTTGGATCAGTACGCCTTAATTTAAATTAATAATATACGGATACGAGAAGAAAAATCCCTAATTTTTATAGGTGTCACTGGATAATAAAGATTTTTTTTTTTTTTTTAATTTTTTTTTTTGCTATAGACTTTTTTTTTTTTTTTTTTTTTTTTTTTGTAGTACTTTCATGCAGTTACATAAAGAAAGTTGGTAGACTATTTTTTTTTTTTTTATTATTATTAAAATCATAATAATAAAATAAAAAATAAAATAGGCAAATAAAAAAATAAAATTAATATTCGGCAGACGATACGATTTGGTTTAACCAACAGTCATTCTTTATCAACATTTTATAAAAGTTCTCACAAGTATAAACTAAATTAGTCTTAGTAGTTAATAAGTTTTTAAAGTAGGCATATAAAAGAGATTTTTTTCACGTGTCTACATTTGTTCATTAAAGAAAACAATCGCTTTGTGGGAGCGTTTTTGCCAGGAGGACATAAAATGAATTCAACTAACTTTTGCATATTTTTGTGAGGTGGTGGTAATGCTATCATTAAGGTCAGTTATCTGCACTAGGTCTCTAGACCTGAGTAGGAGAATCCTCTGTGGGATCTTTCTAAGAAGTTCTATCCCATGTTTACGCTAGTTTCGGAGAAAACCACGGAAAACCCGAAACGACTAAGCCAATGTGCGCGACCGGTTTTCGAACCCAGCACCTCACGTATACCAGCTTCGAGCACAGAACCTCTCTCTCATTGGCGGGTCTATTTTTATGAGGAATATTATTCATGCAAAAGTGTGAACACACGCGAACCCACCGTGTATCAACCGGAGCACCACCACCTTATGGTTTCATGAGAATTTCAATAGTGATTCCGTGCTCTGGATCAAAGAACCGTACAAATATAAGGAATACTTTCATTTATTAAATGGAGACTTGGCGCTGGATTGTTAAAACCAATAAAAATTACAACGTAAGAAACGTCGAAGGGAAAAAAGTATGGGAAGCATACATCTGTTTCGGTAGCCTTAAGCGAACCGTCTTCAGTGCATAAAGAATTCTGGAACTGGAGACGTGCTTGTATATATAGAAGATAGACCGAATTCTGTTCTTTCCCGTAATCCTATTGGTTGAACAGAATTCGGTCCCTCTTCTATATATACGAGCACTTCTCCAGTTCCAGAATTCTTTAGGCACTGAAGACGGTATGCTTAAGGCTACCGAAACAGCTGTATGCTTCCCATACTTTTTCACTTCGGCGTTTCTTACGTTGTAATTTTTATTGGTTTTAATACTTTCATTTCTTTGTGATTCGAAGAATCTGGACAGACATAAACCACAATCTGCTTTGGCAAGTTTATTAAAAAGTTGTTCTTTTGCGAACCGAACGCAGAAAACAGCCGATTGAGCTTCTCAGTTTTGTGAAATTTTGTAAATTAAGGGCTAAATCCTTTTTATTTGAAAAAGAGGGCAGGGGATGAAAAACATAAAAAAGAGGACTTTTTAGTTCTGTAATGTTTTTTTCGTTTGAGAGGACAGAGCGTTGAAAAAGAAGACTGTCCTCTTAAAAAGAGGATGTCTGGTCACCTTACCTAAGATTAGCATGATTTTACGTTTTTAAATAGTTTTTTTTTTTTTTTTTTTTTTTTTTTTTGCAGCACCGTATACTGTAAAAATTCTAATCTGCATTTAAACTGAAATTTTATTCGCCACAGTAAAATTTCTACTCGCCAATGGTGAGCTGGCGAGCGGAAATTTTGCGCCCTGTATATAGGTACTCAAATGACAAAATAGTTATGAATTAAATGAAATTATATTACTTATGCTTTCATTAAATAAATTCACTGCTTTTCTCAAAGTAAGATGCCTCTATCTTGTAAACACGGAAGAATTTATTCAGTTATGATAATATCGTTATCGAAATTGATTAATATTCAAATAGATAAAAAATGTTTACCCATTCTCGGATAATTTCATCTGTTTTTCGTTTTAATCTGCACTGTTACAATTTAAAAATATTTTTCAGCTTTCATGCACATAATTTTGATGCATCATCGAACCCATGATTCTGTGTGATTCCTAAAAATTAACTTTCGTTTTTCGATGGATTTACAAGTTTTGAGAGTTCAAAACACGATTTGACCTTTTTTAGAAAATGTCTGTCTGTGTGTGTGACAAATTTTGCGGCAACTGTATCTCAAAATCTACTGCACAGAATTTCATATAAATTTATATGTAGTTGCACTGTGACATATATTAGTGCCTATCAACTTTTGGTGCAAATCGTTCAACAGATGACGCTGCTATACTGCGATTTCTTCCATTTTTGACATTTGTGGAAAAACTATATCTGGTACTATTGTGTATAATAGAACGAAATTTGATATATGAGAGGACCATTATGAAGCATTACGTTGATTCAATTTGGGTGCATATCGGTCGGCATATGGCGCTGCAGTGTTGCAATTTAACCCGTGAATAGGAAGGCTAAATCTCAATTTCTATGCATATAAATGCAAAAAATTTGATATGCGAGTTAACCAGTATGAAAGCCGTTTTAATTTAGTTGTATATTGGCTGGAAGAGAGTGTTGCTATTACTCACCTTCTGTAATTTTCCATATGATTTACATCTCAATATGTTGATTAAAATTGTACCAAATTCCACATGCAAAATCTTTGTTGTGAAGAGGCTATGATTAAACTTTTGTGCATGTTAAACAGAAAGTACCGCTGCTATATAGCATTATATAGAAAAAAGTTTTGTGATAGTCACGACATACTAGTTTATTTTATTTTATTTATTTATTTTCGTAATCAGCATACATTTTAGAAATAAGTTACAATGAAAATAATATGAAGTTTTACTCCCCCCCCCATCTTTAAATTAATTGTATTTATAATAAAAATTTAGATTTTTATTATGTTTACTCTCCGCTCCCCCCCCTCCCCCCTTCTTTCTCCCTTTTCTTACCCTTGTAAGAAATCTGAAGTTAAGTACCAGTCGTATATTTCTATTACTTTTCGAGCATATGTTGTTTAAGGAAAATATTGTAACCAGGAAAAATTTCGACTGAAAGATTCTAAGTGTCTATACGTTTTTGAAGTCTCCTGAATTTCAATTTTGGATATTTTTTCGGTTATGTATATGCATGTGTATGTGAACACGGATTTGTATGCATTTGAATCAGCTAAAAGTTAGTAGGTATGCTATTGGTCACTGTCTCACCCCGATTGAGCTAAACGTTGGTGAGATTACTATAAATCATTGTCCCAAGAACTATATAATTTTTTTTTGAGTATGTGAACTATAGTATTTTTTTTTCTTTAAGAGATATAATATAGACACTTCTTACACATAGCGTTATGGATTATTATGGACTCAAATTGATTTAAATATGTTTTAATAATATTAAAGCATTTAAAACTGATATGTTACTTTGCTTTGCTAATGTATGATCATCATGGAAAATTATGCGCGTTTTACATTTACGTATCAATCGTTTACGGGGAAGTGTGAAATAATTTACACATACCTTGTTCTACTCAAAAGATCAATTAACTCGGAATAAAACACTGCCATTATAAAAGGGGTGCTTGACCGACTATTTTGAAGGTATCTCACACTTTTCCGCAAATAGCATTTCAAGATGATAATGCATCTTGCTACAGGGCGTCTGTGGTACGTTTATTTGATTCAAATTCTTAAAGTTATCTAGCCATTCCCATGAGCACTTATAATTATGTAAGTAATCATATCTTTTTTACTTTAAGTAAATTCCACAAAGAATATCGTAGAATTTCTACTTCACCAGACCTGCAAATAGTCCTAATCTCAATCCGCTCGAAAATGTTTAGTCTATAAAAAGATGGGGGAGAATTCGAAATTTGCAGCCTACAACTCTGAAGGACTAGAAAAAATTATAACATTTGGCTCTGTGAAATTTCTTAGATTTATATTAGAACACTGTATAATACTATGTCATTGTGCATTAAAGCAGTAGTTCCATATAAAGGTGGAATTAACTCACTGCAGAATACACATTTTTATTAAAAAGTTGTTTATAAGTAGTTTTGTTTCATATAATAAAATATAACGTTTTTTTTTTTTTTTTTTTTTTTTTTTTTTTTTCATATAATAAATCATAATAGAATACAAAGTATATGTTTGTTATATGACAGTTTTATTCGTTTCAACCGTTAGTTTTGAAGTTATTACAAATGAAGTAATAGAAGTCATTTTTTCTGCAGTGCGGTTTTATTTCTTTTTTTAAGATATAGAACATATTCTTGAATTCTGTCACAATCTGGACAATGCTTTTCCTATAAATTTTAGAAAACAAGGTGTTGATTATTTTCATAGATTTTTGTTTTCGATTATTTTGGTATAAATTTATTTGTAAAAAAGTAAGTTTATAATGCTTTCACCGTTTTCCCTTGAGCTCGCAATTACAGTGAAAACACTGCGACGTTATTTTCTCGCAAAACTCTGCGTTTCAGGAAATCGCGGAAGAACTAGCTGGCTGAAACCAGTTACGTAATAACTTGACCTTCATTTGTTCGGAAATGTCGGCGTAACGGGACACCCGGGACACTCCTCCTCCGCGACCAGTTTTCATTGGTTGCTTATAAGGGTGGAATTTCTGTTTGTTTTTATTCTGGAAGAGGGGGTTGATTATGTGTGAGAAACTATTATTTTGATAATGCGTATTTTACATTTACGTCATGCGATATTAACTGTCCTTGATAAAAAATAAAATAATAACTGGAAGTATGTTGAACTGTCCCAAAAGCGCATTTTTCGATATGTCGAAGGAAAGAGTATTCTAGGTATCAGAGTTTGAAGAAAAGTTATCATCCTGGGCACATTGAAATAATAGTTAATACTCCCATGCCCATTATTGAATATCAATATTTTACTTTAAAAATTTTGCTGCAGTAAATGACATTGTAAAAAGAATGGGGAAAATTGTTTCAATCATTAACTAATTTTTAATGTATGATATTTTTATCAAATATTTTTCTTATGCTAACACACTTTTTCCTTCAACATGAGTATTTAAAATAAGGAAATAATTATCTGAAAATCTGTGTTGGATTTTTACTTTCTCTTACCCATAAGGTAGAGAAAGTATTGTTTTAGGGTCAAATTTTCAAAATTAAATTTTTGTTATATTTACACGTTTTGAGATCCCCTGAATCCAAAAATCATGTTTTTAGTGGTTGGTCTCTGTGTGTGTCTGTCTGTTATCAGCATATCTCAAAAACAAATAATAGCAGAAAGTCCAAACTTGGTATTCTAAATGTGTATCATATACGGATGCTACACTAAACTTTTCGTTGATCTCAAGCAAATGGTTCGTGTACAGCGGCACCAAGAGTGTTGACGCATGCGCGCCACCCCGTCGCGGATCACCGGCAGAAGGCTATGAGAAGCCAAGTACAATGGACGTGGGCAAAGAACTTTAAATTTATTGACGCCCACAATTATTATTTTATGTTCTACCTATTATAAATCTTATTCTTCGTTGTAAATAGTGTAAATACTTGATGTATGTGATCGTACAAATTAAAAATATTAAAACAACGAAGATGGTCCGTCGAAAATTAGTTATTTGTAGTTAAGTTCCTACAAAAAGTGGCTCCGTCGAGAAAGGAGCTTGTAATAAGCGACTTATGGATAAAAATAATAAATTGAAATCTTCCTTGAAAGGGAAGATAACTAGAATTGAAAACTATGTAGAAGGCACGAATGCCGAAAATTACGATATAGATGTAGTGGAACTAAAAGTGAAATTAAAGAACATAGAACTGCTACAAACAAAAATCGATGAATTACGACAAAAATACTACGAAATTCAAGACTTGAAAGATGCTGAACAAGCAACCATAGATGACGACCTTGACTCATGTGAAGAACGTCTGGAAAAATTAGAGGTAAGAATTAATACTCTTATTAATTCTTATAAGAAATTTGATTCTCATAAAAAAATAAATGCGACTGAAAATGCATCTCAAGATAACTTTGAAATTAAAACTCAAATTCCTCCTTTAGTATTACCTGAATTTTCAGGAAAATATGAGGAATTCAGTTCTTTTAAAGAACAATTTGATGATTTAATAACCAATAATGTTCATATTAATCAGTCGCAGAAATTATATTATCTTAGATCTTGTCTCAAAAATGACGCTAAAAATCTAGTTAGTAATTTTGATACATTTGAATCATTATATAATGCATTAGAAAATCGCTATGATAACGAGCGATTAATTGTTGATATTCATGTACAAAATATTCTGAATTTTGAGAAAATTCAAACAGAAAATCCCAAAGAGATAAGAAATATGATTGATTGTATACAGAAAAATCTGCGTGCCTTGAAAGTTCTGAAATATGAGCAAAATAAATTATCAGATGTTTTCATTGTAAATATTCTCGTAGCAAAGTTAGACAGAGAATCTAGAAAGAATTTTGAGTTATCCCATAAATCAAAAAATGTTCCCACCTTTGAAGAATTTATCAAATTTTTGGAACAACGAGAATCAGTTTTATTATCTATTAATAGAACGAATATGACTAGCGGAAATAAAAATACTAACAAAAACTTTCCGGCTATTAACAAATCTAAAACTCTTTTAATGCATGAAAATAAAAACAAAAATTGTGTTGTTTGTAAAAATACTTATCACCCTATTTATAAATGTGATGCATTTTTGAAATTAAACATTAACGAAAGATTAAGTATAATACGCCTTCACAAGCTTTGTGAGGTTTGTTTTAGGCAAAACCATAAGAAAAATGATTGCTTATCGAAATTCAAATGCACCTGCGGAATGAAGCACAACAGATTAATATGTTTTTCTTCTGGCGCCAAAACCCCGGTTCCAGACGCAGATGGAATAAATTCATCCAACTTACCAGATATAGACAAACGGGTTGCGCAATTAAATGCTTCCGTTTTGAGTAATAATAGCAGATATTTAAAAGAAAATAGAAAAAGTATTCTGTTTTCGACAGCTTACATTTATATTCAATGCGAAAACAAAAAAAGAATAAAAATAAGATGCGTTTTGGATTCCGCTTCAAATGTGTGCGTTTTAACTGAAAAGATGAGTGAATGTTTAGGAATTAAAAGAGAAAAAATAAAAACTCCAGTTTCAGGTTTGAATGGATTGACCCAAAATATTAAGTGGAAATTAGATACCTTTATTTCAAATGAAGATTGTTCTTTTAGTGAACCAGTAGAATTTTTGATTGTAGATAAAATAACTGGGCTTACACCATGCAATAAATTAAACATTTCAGACATAAAAATTCCAGAATTTTTGAAATTGAGTGACGAGACATTTTTTGAACCGAATGAAATAGAAGCGTTAATCAGTGCAGATATATTATTCAAAGTTTTAAAGGATAATACTTATAAAATAAATGACGATTTGTTTTTTAAGGAAACCGAATTTGGATGGCTAGCGTGTGGAAAGGTTGAAGAAACAGAACTGAATAATTCGAAACAGTGTTTCGTTTTGTCAGACGATTCCCTTAGTAGCACTCTTAAACTCTTTTTCGATCTAGAAAGCATTGGAATAAGAGACGATCCAATTCAAAAAGAAAGTGATAAAGCTATAGAAATTTTTAATGAAACGATTCAGTTTAAAAACAAACGCTACGTTGTACACTTGCCCTTTAGAAGACCCTATAATGAACTTTCCGATAATTACACGTTAGCGAAACAACGATTTTTAAGTTTATGGAGACGTTTTAAATATGATAGAGAATTATATGAACAGTATAGAGAGATTATTCGTGATTACGTAAATCAAAAAATAATAGAAATAGTTGAACCCAGTACAGCAGAAAATAATTTAAACAAACCTGTTTATTATTTGCCTCATCAGGCAGTAAGAAAGGAAGGTCGCTTAACATCCAAAACAAGAATCGTATTTGATGCAGGGAGTCATCAAAATAATCAGCTGTCACTGAATGATTGCCTATGGCAGGGGATAAATTTAAATCCGAATCTTTTGGATGTTTTAATTAATTTTAGATTAAACAAAATAGCATTTTGTTCTGATATTAAACAAGCCTTTCTACAAATCTGTCTCGCTGATGAACATAAAGACGCTGTTCGTTTTTTCTGGAGTGATGAAGAACCGCATGCACACAAAAAACCCAAATTACAGATTTATCGTTTCAATCGAGTTAATTTTGGGGTGTGTTCAAGTCCATTCTTACTCGCTGCTACTATTAGACATCACATTGAGAAGTATAGAGAAGAATTTCCCGCTACTGTTCGACTTTTAGATAAATGTTTTTACGTAGACGACTTAATTTCTGGAGGTAATGATTTTAACGAAGCACTTGAATTATCACGAAGTGCAAAATATATTATGGAAGCCGCAGGAATGTCCCTTAGAAAATGGATAAGTAACGATACCGAATTAACAGAGCAGTGGAAAAGCGAAAAATTTGATACATACCCTGTAGAATCTACCATCAGCTTAGGTATAAATCAGACAAAGATCTTGGGACTATCTTGGGATACTAATAAAGATAATTTGATTGTAGATATCAAGAGTTTGTTGAACTTTATATCCATAAATAAAATTACAAAACGTACCATTCTTCAAGCCGTAGGGAGAATTTTCGACCCCTTAGGGTTAATTTCTCCATTCACTGTCAGGGCAAAAATTATCATTCAAGATATCTGGACAACTAAAACCAAATGGGATGAATCATTATCACCAAATATCGAAAAAGAGTGGATGAAATGGTGTTCGGAATTACCCTTGTTAAAAGAGCTTGAAGTCCCTAGATTCGTCCTTGATGCCACTTCCCCAGAAGATGTAGTTGAATTACATAGTTTTTGCGATGCTAGCAAAAAAGCATATGGCGCTGCCATTTATGTACGAACAAAATCAAAAAATGGTATTTCAGTAAAACTTTTGACTTCCAAGAGCCGTGTAGCTCCCATCAGCGGTGTTACACTACCTCGCCTTGAATTATTGGGTGCCCTGGTCGCAGCTCGTCTGATCACCAAAGTGAAAAATACTGTAAACCTTAAAAGACCTTCTGTTGAATATCACTGGACTGATTCGCAGATAGTGCTTTTCTGGATAAAGGGTACTAAAACCCGATGGAAGCAGTTTGTCGCCAACCGTGTTCAAGAAATTGCCAGCCTGACAAACCCTAACTCTTGGTTCCATTGTGCAAGTAAAGAAAATCCTGCTGACCTGTTGTCTCGAGGGATGACTGCTGAAAGCCTAACAACCAGCGCCACATGGTGGACAGGTGCTGAATTTCTGAAAGATCCTGAATTTCCGAAAAACAAACAATCTTTTATTGACTTTTCAGAACTAAATGAGGAAGACTACACTCCTGAATTAAAATCTGAAAATGCAGTGACTCTAAATTTGAAAAAGGACTTTACTATTTTGAACTATCTGATTAATCGTAGTAATAAATTTTTAAAAATATTACGTATATGTAGTTTTCTTTTCAGGTTTCTTCACAATCTAAGAAATCCTTTAGAAAAGAAGAAAGGACCGCTGATGCCTGAAGAGCTGACAAAGGCAGAAGACTTCCTACTGAAACAGCTGCAGGAGGAGGAATTTCCTAATGAAATATCTGCCTTGAAAAGTGGCGGTAATGTATCGCATAAAAGTAAAATTTTTAATTTATCCCCATTTTTGGATGACAATGGTTTAATAAGGGTAGGGGGGAGACTGCAAAATTCGCAGTTATCTTATTCGATTAAGCATCCTTATGTACTTCCTTCAAAAAATAAATTAACGGAATTAATTGTAAAATATTATCATGAAAAATATTTTCATATTGGTCCCCAACATCTTCTGTTTCAGGTTAGGCAAAAATATTGGCCCATTCATGGGAGAAATCTTTGTAAAAAAATTGTGCACAGATGTTTAGTCTGTTTTAAAGCAAATCCGAAAGTATGTGAACAAAAAATGGGAAACTTGCCAAAACAAAGAATAACGCCAGATAAAACATTTAATTCAACTGGGGTAGATTTGTCTGGACCCTTTTTAATCAAAAATAAATATGGAAGGAAAGGTCCAGAAATCAAAATTTATGTTTGTATTTTCATTTGTCTAGTAACAAAGGCTATACATCTTGAACTTATTAGTGATTTAACTTCACAAGCTCTGATAGCTGCGTTAAAAAGATTTATTTCGAGAAGGGGCAAGTGTCATAAAATATTTTCGGATAATGGGACCAATATGGTAGGCGCCAACAGGGAACTAAATGCCTTGTATAAACTGGTAAGAGATAAGGAAGAATCCTTATTCAAATTTTTTGCAGAGGAAAAAATAGAATGGGTTTTTATTCCTCCAAGGAGTCCAAATTGGGGTGGTCTATGGGAAGCAAATATCAAAGCGTTTAAATACCATTTTAAACGGATAGCGGGTAATTCAAAATTTACATTTGAAGAAATGCTTACACTTGTTACTCAAGTGGAAGCGATCTTGAACTCGAGACCACTGACTCCGCTAACTTCAAGTATTGAAGATTTAGAGGTTTTAACTCCAGCCCATTTTCTTATTGGAAGGCCAATAACGGCTGTTGTTGAACCCTCTTTAATCAATATTGAGAAAAATCGCCTAAGTGCTTGGCAAAATATTACGAAGTCAGTTCAGGCAATCTGGAAAAGATGGAGTCTTTCTTACTTAAATAACTTACAACAGCGCAGAAAATGGATAATTGATAAAGAAAATTTAAAAATCGGAGACATGGTTTTAGTCAGGGAAGAAAATCTTCCACCATGCAAGTGGGTTTTAGGGCGTGTAATAAAGCTATATCCTGGTCAGGATAATAAAGTTAGATTGGTAGATATAAAAACTACCAAAGGGATTTACAAAAGATCCATCTCCAGATTGTGTGTGCTGCCTATCGAGGAGTAAAAATGAATATGAACATTTATTATATTAATTTACTGTATTATATATATTACTCTAAATTTGTCAGTTAATTATGAAAATTTCTGTTTATTATAATCAGTTAATCTTTTTTCTAATTCTATGTGTTGTGCGAAATATTGATATTATGTTACATTCATTTATTTGTTATTATTTTATCTATTCATGTTATGTGAAATTGTAAATTTGAAGTTTTGCAAAAAAAAAAAATATTGTAAGTTCTTGCATGACAACATAGCAAGGCCGGGCGGGATGTTGACGCATGCGCGCCACCCCGTCGCGGATCACCGGCAGAAGGCTATGAGAAGCCAAGTACAATGGACGTGGGCAAAGAACTTTAAATTTATTGACGCCCACAATTATTATTTTATGTTCTACCTATTATAAATCTTATTCTTCGTTGTAAATAGTGTAAATACTTGATGTATGTGATCGTACAAATTAAAAATATTAAAACAACGAAGATGGTCCGTCGAAAATTAGTTATTTGTAGTTAAGTTCCTACAAAGAGAATTCAAATACATTACGTCTAAGGGGGAAATTGTAAGTAAGTAGAGTTTAGTATCTATAGACTGCCCTAAACCAAATGAAACGAATATAAATTTTTTATATACGTAAAAACATGTTTCGTGTAGAATATGGTATGGAAATCATTCACTGTTCGTTTACAGGGCTACACAAAAGAACTAGATTATAGTGCGATAGTACTTGAAAAATTGATGAAAGTGTGCTTCAGGTTGTGCCGTGTATTATTAATATAGGATTATATTTATGTGCACCATGTGATGTGTACATAACTTTCAGAAGATATACAGGGCTGCCAATATTTAAGCCATAACATTCTTTTTTAATATTAATGGCAGTTCTTAACTATAATATTTTCCATGTCCAGGAAAACTGCTTAGGAAATGAAATTAATTCCTCATGGCCATATGGTATATAATGTATTTTTTTTTAAAGCTAAATTTTCATCACTTGTTTTTTTGTATATTTACACGTTTTGAAGCTTCCTGAATACCGAAGTCAAGTTTTTAACGTTTGATCTTTTTCTATATCTGTTACAGTAAATTAAAAACAAATAATTTCAGGCGATCCAAATGTTGTATTTTGAAGTCAATACGTTTGTTACTAGAAAAGTTTGGTGAAGATTGATAAGTTTCAACCCCCCCCCCCCTCACATAGAATTATTTGTCAAATAAAGCTGTTCCGAAGCCTAATTTGAATTGTTTTAACATAGGTTTGCAAAATTTCAGGGTAAGAGAAAACGTGCGAGTGACACATCAGATTATTTTTATTATTATTTATTTATGCAGGTGTATAAGATCTTGTTTAGCTGGTATAAAATATTTTCTGAAATATTTTATTTTTCAAAGATTCGTATAAATTGTAAAACTTTTTAAAATGTGCCAAGTTCTTTATGACAATGGGTATATGCATAAATTTTAGTACAGAAGAAAAAAAAAAAAAAAAGCCACAAAAATTAAAAGTTTATTTTTTATTGAATTTTCTTCTAAATTCTATTGGCATCAATTTGTTTATTGTGCATCTGTCTGTCACTTCGTGTCATTTATTTATTTATTTTGAAAATTCAGACAATTTTTTTCGCGAATAGAGCTTTTACCTTTGTCACTCGCGTAAATACGGGCGAGGACTCCAGAAAAAGATCCTCATCGAGGGAATCCTTCCTTAGATCGTCCCTAGTGTAAACATCAAAACACACTTGGCCAGAGTTTTGTATAATTTTTAATAACTTTCATTCTTTCAGTAACACATTCACTTACATATATATATGTATTTATTAAATTAGTAGGATAAAAGTGTATCATTCATTTTTTGCTTAACACTCGTTCCTATTTTTAGAAAATAGGGGAAAAAAATCCATTTTATGAAAATTGATTTTTTACACGTTAGTCTGTGTATACATTAAATATATTATATATGGCATGAGTGATCGGAAATAAGCCGAACTAATTTTAAAATGTTAGCGATTCTGACAAAAAAATTCTGTTGATTATTTTCAATACCGCATTAAAAATTTCATTAGATGTTGAAATTTTCTTATGGCAAAATTTGCGTAAACTTGAGTTAGGAAAATGATTTTTATCGTATACAAGATTGACCATTTTTTAAAATATCATTTAATGCTCCTGTGCACGTTAAAATATCAGTTGATATTCCCATGTCCATTACTGAATATCAGCATTTTACTTTAAAAATTTTGTTACTTGTTCGAAATTTAAGATTTTCTCGACACAGCATAATAGAGTGGAATTTCGCATAAACGAAAATTAAGATTATTTTAACCTTAAAGAAGTAAGATTATTTTTCAAGTATTATTTATGATGCCTAGCATCAACATTATTGGACATTCTACATTTAAACTTCGTAAGTTATTCGAAATTGAGGATTTTTAAAACGTGGCTGAATAGGGCAGTGTGTTGCATAAAAATAAACAACATTGAATTAAAGTTACATGAAAATTGAAAATACGAAATTGACACCAATAAAACATGCAACATTTCAGAAAAAAATGTATTGAAGAAGAGAGTGGAGCTAAAGGGAAGTGTATTTCATTGTCTGTCTGGTCTAATCATAAGCCGAATTTATTGCTCTATCTTGAATATGGTATAACATATAGAGAAAATTTATAAACACGAAAATATAACGGGGGAATTGAGCAAAATTTGCCTATCCAATTAGTGTTTTTTTTTTTTTTTTTTTTAATGTTCTATGGCACCACTGAAGATCTCATAAAAATGCTTATCTTTCCATTTGAAATTTATTAATTAGTTTCTTTCTTTTCTTTTCTTTTCTTTTTTTTTTTTTTTTTTGAAGGTGGGTGAGGGGGTTAAAAAGGCATGATTTTTTTTTTTTTTTTTTTAACATTTTTCTTGTAAAGGTATTGCAAAATCCATGCTAAAATTTTTTAAGTAGGTTCTCCTAAATATCGAAAAAAAAAATATATCAAGTCTTTTCTTAAATATTTGTAGAAGTTTTAACATTTTGAAGATCATGAATTCATGACTGCTACTCCGTCGGGTACAGTGTTGAGAAATCAGAGTTCATGCGTAAATGTGCCCGAAAAGCCCATCTTAAAAAAAAAAAAAAAAAAAAAAACTCAGTTTTTGCAAGGAAAAAGTATGTTTCATTAAACAAAATTGACATTTTATATAATACTATGGTTTCACATAATTAAAAAAAAAAATAATAATAAATTTTATTAAATAAGAAAAAATAAACGAAAACGAACTGAACTAAAGGTCGAAAACTTTAACTGTGCTTGACAGCCAGTTGAACGGGCTGCCTGGCGGAGGGTTAATCAATCGCCTTTTGCGGTTTTCCACTTAGGTACATCTTAGCCTCAACATCTTTTGGTTAAAAATGCATCAGATTGTATATGTAAAATCTTTATTGCGAAAAGCTGTAATTAAATTTTTGTGCATGTTAATAATTGGCGCTGTTATGTATGATATAGAAAAAAAAAAAAAAAAAAAATTGTAATGGCTACAACAGACTAGTTTTTCTTCTTTTTGTCTCCCAACTATTTGATAAAAATTGTTCAACCTTGTCCGATAATGTTTCTTCCCTGTGTACATTATTACTAACTTATCACCTGTTTCATAACAGATTAATGGAAAAAGTTGACCCGTGTTGCTAGAGGCTGAGTTCACAGCCGTCCGTCCTGCTCTCGCAGTCATGCAGAGAGAAGATTCAGAAAAACCTAAATCTGGTTGTGATGAGTATTATTTCTCATGTTGAATAAGTGAATTGTCTTGAATTCTAGAATTTTTAATGCATTCTCGGCTTTTTATTTCTTGCATCGGTGTGGCAACATTTTAATTTTTTTTTTTTTTTTTCCCCGAATGTTCTCGAGTAATACTTACGCAAAGAAAGAGACTAGAAAAAGCCATATTTCGTAGTTGATCTTTCGTTATCTTGGAATTCCAAGGGTCGATCCAGGTTTTAACTTTTGGGTTTCATATTCGAGAAATTTTTATTTATTTATTATTAGTAGTAGTTTGTGTGTATGTATGTATATATATAGTATATACTGTGTAAAATCACCTATTTTAAAATCACTTTATATGATTGTTTAATATCAAGTTAAGTGGTTTTTTTTTTTTTTTTTTTTTTTTTTTTAAGAGATCATTTTCATAAAACGAAATCTTGTGAAATGTCTGTTATGAATATCAATTTTAAGAAGGGGCCCATTTTGTAAATCTGAAAATTGTGAAAGAACCTACTTTATGGATTCACATTTTGTAAAGGGGCAGCTAAAAGGATCCATTTTTGCCTGTATCGAACCTCTGAAATATAACATCTTTTAGTAGCCGTAAAATCTCGAGGAATTAGATTCAGCGAACGATACTTTGTAAAATAAAGAAACTTGTGTATTTACTGTCCAAAAGAATTTACAATATTTGTTTTAGGTTCATGTGACATTGTACATGACATAAAATCAAAATAAAGAGGTATCGGTTATTCGCCAGCATCAATTGTTTACGAATGAATCTTTTCTCTTCAATGTAAACATATTGATAGTATATTATCAAAGTGCGTTATCTTTTTTGTTTGATTTCCTATTTGCATTTTCATGGTCAGCTGATTAAAGAAAAAAAAAAAAAAAAAAGAGGAAGTATCGTAAACAGACTGTATGTCGTCACATCATCTTTGCCTTACGAGTATGGGAAAATAGAAGAACTTCTGTAGTAAGCATAAAAAAGATTGTTTTCTGTGATAAGTATTTCGTTATTTGTAAATTTTTTTTCTCTTAAAAACATTACAAATGAAAACTTTATTTACTTCTTGATCAAGAAATTGTTACAAAATTTGAATACGTTATAATAAACGGTTTCGTTAATATATTCAAAATAGCCAGTGTATCACATATATATTGGCTTTTATTGAAACTTAAATATTTGAAAATATCATGTAGTGTTTTTTATAATTCTTATCTTCTCCTCCAAAGGATAGTTTTCATCATAGTTTTGCATATTTTGACATTTAGTGACCAAAAAAGGCAAAATTGCCGTTTTAGGGCCTCCTGCTACTCAGGGCCCGCGTGCCCCTGCGTTAATAAAGCCCTGCCTCGTAGGCTTAAGACTCAAATTCCAAACATACATTTTTATTTCACTTTGTTTATGTTTGAGGGGGAAGGAGGTAACGGAAAATTAATAATCTTTTACTGAAACAGTTGAAAAGTGAAAAAGAATTAAACTTTATTTAATGTTGAAATTATGAAGAGTGTTCATGTTATAGAAGACAATATTTGTGTATATACGTTTATATACTAGTGAAATAAAATACGTTGTTTCTAATTGTGTGTTATCATTTATGAGCGTTTTCATGTTTTATTTTTAAGATTTTATTTAATTGAATATTTAATAAAGTATTTAAATATCTTTTATGTTTTTTATTATTAATTTAATGTTTATTAAAAAAAAACTCAACACGATAGTATCGACTAATTTTTTTTTTTTTTTTAATTCTGGTTACAAGGAGTAAAACTTACTGTGTTCCTTTTCCTTATATTTTACCTGTGTAACTAGCTTTGCATCTACTTTGATCATGCGCATAAATTAACACTCGTCTAGCTATTGTGTGATTATTATGAAATTTTACTTTTTTTCCACGTTAAGCGCATTTAGCTTATTTATAAGGTAATATATATATATATATGAAATCATTGCTAAAAATTTGTTTTTCTTCCTAGGCTTTAATATGCAGCTGTTTCATTCCTTATTACTCAGGCATCAGGCCGCCTACCTACCGAGGAGTGGTAAGCTTTATTTTACATTTGTTTTTTATTTTACATTTAAGAGCCCATTTTTATCTGTTTCAAAAAATTCAGAAAATAGCTTATGTGTGACTGACGAAAACAATTTAATTTAAAGCACGCATTCTTCTTTTAATCATTTTGTGTTTTTCTAAAAAGAGAAGTAAAATAAACTACAGAAATCTGTTGATAAGTTATTAAATATATTATAACCGTAGACATGCATAATGAAATCTTTCAAATAATTTTATATGATGAAAATTTGATTAGAAGTATTAAACATTCACTGGAAAAGGTAAAATATCTAACTCTTGTTTTCTTCGTACAGCAATATGTTGATGGTGGACTCAGTGACAACCTACCTGTTTTAGACGAGAATACAATAACTGTTTCTCCTTTCGCTGGTGAACATGACATCTGTCCTCAGGATAAAAGCTGTAACATTCTGCAAGTCAATGTCGTCAATACAAGTATTGCGGTGAGTATTGCGTTATTTTCTGTCAGTTTTTCTCTTTCGAAAACATGTTGAATTTTTTAAAGTACCTACCACTCTTTCCGCCTGTCCAACACACACACACACAAAAACTTGATCACCGCGTGGCAAGTGCATTTCATTCGGGCGGGCGAGCCGCAGTACATACGCATACGCACAAAATTTCCCACCCTTTAATTTTAAATAAATTGAATTTTTTTGACATGTGATAGGCGTATATTATGTTTAAGAAAAAATTTGTTAAAAAATAGCGGCGGGTGATTTCTAAAAAAAAAATAAATAAAATAAAAACAAAAATAAAGAGTCCGTAAGAACCCTGATATATACACATACATAGCTGATATACTGCAACATATATATTTATATATATCCCACAAATATAGCTGTCATCTAATATCGTTTTGCTTCAGAGGAGCCAAAACGGATTTCTTGGGTTTTGCTGTGCAAAACTAAGAATTAAATAAAATTTTCTGAACTCCTTTTGGTCACGCCTGATTTAGAACGTTAAAATAAAAATATTATCAGAAATGGAATGAGTGTGTCTGAAACGAAATGAAAGACAATTTTCATTACAGTTAAAGCTAGTAAAGCACAAAGAATTTTCGAAACATTCTGATATTATTTGATATGTTTTACATTTTTGAAGATCTATCCTGTTATGTAACCCAACATAAAGAGAACAAAGGTGATTAAAAATACGCAAGATTTATTATGATTTTTTATAATATCCAGCGTGTCCCCCCCCTTTTTTTCCCCCCTTAAAATAAAGGGAGGGGGGGGGGATAATAAGATTTCACTTTTTTTTTTCAGTTATTAAGAGTCTTATTGAAATGTCTTATATTAAAATTTTACTGTTTTCTTTAGATAGAAATAATGAATTCTCTTTTGAAGATTTAAATTTATGCTAATTATGTACTTTAAAAAAAAAAAAAAAATGCAAGTCACTTTGTTTAATTTATACCTTTTTTTCCCGTGTATGACCTTAATTATTTATTTATTTTATTTAGATTTCTGCTGAAAACATCTATCGATTCTATAGAATTTTGTTCCCACCCAAACCAGAAATTTTGAGTAAAATGTGTCAACAGGGATTTGATGATGCACTGAAATATCTCCAAAGAAAAAGTAAGTATATTTTATTTTTATATATACTATATATATATTTTTTTAAGTTGGATTACGGTTTCAAAGTTTGATCGGAAACATTTTAGCATATCTTTGTTAAGGGGGGGAAAAAAGTGCTATACACTTTATCGGGAATTATTGTAACTGACTTGTCTGCATTACTGGATTTATGGCTAGAACGCAATCTTTTCACAGAACAAAATTTGAGAACGCCTTTGCATATCAGTTTATTTTTTAAATATCGCCATTATTATCGATTTCAGTCAATGCTGTTTTCGAAATTGTTGATAGAAAACGAGTACATGTTTCGGCGTAGCTCGCATAGTTTCCGGAAGAAACTGGTTAAAACGGCGGTTGTGAAAAGTGAGGGGAGGAAATGTGTTTTCAGGGCTTTTTTTTTTCATAAGCGTGTAACGTTTAAACTTTAAACTATTTAATATTTAAATTTTGAGGGTTTTCTTTTTTTTTTTTTTTTTCTTCCCATCTAATAAAATATTGAAATTAAAGATAGAAGATACTTTTAGATTCGTTTTTGAGATATTGAAAAAAAAATTACATTTATTATTATTACATACTTGCCAACCATATCATTAATAACCGCACAATTGTTAACGCCCCTTTTTTCACACCACTTTATTTTTAGAGTAATTCTCTTCAAATGTTGTTACGATTAAAGGCGAATCAAATTATTCTAAAAAATTATTGGTGTGAGAAAAAAAAGGCGGGTACTAAAAATTGTACGGTTTATAATGAGATGGTTGGCAAGGTATGTTATTACTATTTTTATTTATTTCCGATAAAATACAAAAATTCGCCACAACTAAGAAGTGCCTAAGAAAACGGTTAGTATATGCTGAGTTACAGCCATCTGTAAAATCGTAGTTGGTTATTAATATTAGTGCCACCTGTTGGCCGATATACATTCAAATTCAAATTTTTGAACTTACACAAAATGGAAGCTGAGTTTAGTCTTCCCATGAACAAGGGAGATTGTAGCATAATAGCCCCACCCGTCGCCCGATATAAAATTTTTAAAATAGACGTTAAACCTTAATAAACCGTATTTTAGAATTTCTGATGACGAATCGATTGCGCATAGTTTTAAAGGTGTGAAATTAATAGGAGTGAGGCAGATTGGGAAGGGGGGGGGGTATTTAATTTTTTTTAAAAATAAGGCTATGACCTTTTAAAATTTGCGTCATAAGGATTTTGAAGGTGATAAAGCCATTGCTCATACTTTCAGGGATGCCACTTTTTCGCCGAATGGCGGATTTCCGCTTTTTATAAAAAAAAATTCTGTCCCCCTCTCCTTAAACTAACGATTGGAGATCAAACTGGCCTTTGAAGTCATGCAATTTCCAATCCTTCTCCATCCAGAACATAATTATCAATATGCATATTAAACTTGCTTTATCGGATTCTAGAGTTTTTAAAAAGGTAAGATTGCTCCTTTTAAATTTATTATATACTAATTATATTTTATATATTATTATACATTATACAATAATTATTTTATTGCATATTAATTTACAGAATTTGCGTATAAATATACAAAAAATATCGGAAATTTTACTTCATGCATGATTTACTCTTTTTTAAAACTTTTTGAGTGGCATTCCTGTTTCAAAGGTGGGGGGGGGGGAAACAGGGAGGGGGTGATGCGCACGCAGGTATGCGCTGCTGTAGGCTGTGAAGGCCTAAAGCCAGTACAGTACAGTTGAGGAACCCGTTGACGAAGTCTACATACACCAGCCAAAATTCATGGGGAATGGGATAAAAATTAAATAATTGATGTGGAATTTTGAGAACTCACTTAAAATGAAGCTGGCTTGTGTATTTGCACTTTTGTATCAAATTTTGTACATGTTAATTTTGCAACATTAAACTACGTTATAATTACCTATACTGTGTAAATGTTTTTAAGTTTATTTAAAAAAAAAAAAAAAAAAATTGAAAAGTATGTATGAACTCAAAAGCTAATATTTGGATGATTATGATATTCGGTTTTAATATTTTAAGGGTTCTTTTTCTGATGAAACAACTACTGACTGGAGACACATATGTATTTGAAATGAATCACTGTGCAATAAAAAAAAAAAAAATTCTTCCTTAAAGAAAGGTATTTTGAGACTCTTTATTCATAGAGCCAGAACAAGCAGATTTTCTTTAAAAAAATTATGTGGCTGGAATATCATCTAAGCTTAAGTAAGAATAACATTAAATAAAAATTGCATTATTAAATTAAAATAATATAGCTAAAATCCCAATTTCTACTAACCTTATCTGTCATTTTTCTGTAAACAATAATGGACATATAACAGTGTTCTGTGAATAAGGGCTAAATTTCTGTACTGTGGACTGAAGCTAGAGCACTACTTATCTGAAATAAGACATAACTTCTTTATTTGCTGCAAAATTTAAAATAAATTAATTCCTGATTTATTTATTATTATTATTTTTTTTTCAAAAATAATTTTAAGAAATATGAAT
>OZ005650.1:89330017-89526073 GCA_963930645.1 Salticus scenicus | reverse complement strand
GAAATATGAATAAATTATACTGTATAGGATTTCGGCTTTTATTCTGTCACAGAGAACATTTTTTACAGCTTTAGTTAGGCTATATGGTGACAACAGTTTTAGATATTTAGCATATACATATAAAGCCAGAAATGATATGCTGAATCCGATTGTTTTCCGGATTTAAAAAAAAAAAAAAAAAAAAGTAATAATTTTCTACTAAATAGTCAAACATTATTTCAACTTTAGTAGAACACAAAAGAAATTACCCAACTTTTAATAATGTTTATAAAATGACAAATTATTAGGTTATGATCGTTTGATAAATGCACATTCTGGAGAGAAAGCATTATATAAAAATTCTTTTATAAATTGTGATTTGAAAAAAAAAAAAAAAAAAAACTAATTTTGTCGCTCTCATGACAAACAGACATAACTCAAAACTAGAAACTTTCAGACACGAACTATAAACCATAAATTCCTTATAACAAGACAACCAATAGGAGTTATGAAACTTTTACGCGACATAAATACCCCCCCCCCCCCCCCCCCCCCCCGAAAAAAAAAAAAAAAAAAAAACTTTGGGCCAACCCATTCTTTCCAGACACAAAAAGACAATATTTCTTTTTACAATTATATTTGATCCTCTAATTCTCAGATATTAGATATTTGTGCTTCAGTCCTCCAGAGGTTTAAATTTAGCCTCATTGTAAATACCTATTCAAACAAAACCTTTTTAAAGTAAATTTATTAGTTTACAGTATTATCAAAATGTTATCTTATTTTGCAATAGCTTAGAGTCCTATAGCATGCCATTAACATTGTATGTATTTTATTTTCAGATATAATTTCTTGCACAAGGTGTCTAGGCGTAGAATCTAGCCTCATGTTAGCTGAAACTCAATCTGAATCTAGCCCAGAAGGAAGTTTGATCAGTGAAACTGAATCTAATAATCCGAAAGAACATGCATTTGATAATTGCATTGCATGCAAGGCCAAAAGGCAGCAAGCCCACAGCAGTAATCTGCCTGCTGCTGTTGTAAATGGTAAGTAATAGTCATCTACACACATAAAATGTAATAGATTTCAAGTTAATGAAAATTTGGAAGTTTTTTTTCTTCCTCCCCAGTTATAAGGTTAAAATAATGGTTGTGTTTATTATATAGGGGTGTAAGAATTAAAAAAATCATGGAAGGGAAGGGGCTCAAACAATATCTTTTCAAAAAAGGCAATAAATTAAATGTTACTTAATAATTTACTCTTTATTAATTACAAATAGTCACTAATTAATGAACGGTTTTGAAAGAATACTTCTTTCATTTGATATTTAAAAAAAAAAAAAAAAAAAAAAAAAATGGGATATTGAACTCTTTTACATACTTATATTATAATTAACTCATGCTTAATGAATATTAATTACTTTCTCTTACTCGTATAGGCGAAGAATTCTTTTGGAGTCCAATTTATAAAGCTGACTTTTTGATATGTGTGTTTTTTTTTTTTTTTTTTTTTTAAGGTCTCATGAATATGAAAATGAAGTTTTTAGCTTTGGTCTCTGGAACTGTCTTATAAACATTACTTAAAATAACTTATTGCAAAAAATTTAAATTGAGTATTCAGAGCTTTTTTATGGGCATGATATTTAAAAATTTTAATTAAGATTGATGAATTTCAAAGATAGTGCTTGGGTGAAAGTTCTCTGAATAATTTGGAATTATTATTATTATTTTTTTTAAAATATTCAATAGTGCTGACTCTTGGCTAATTTGGCAGGGTGCTCCACCCTGCTGCTCTTTTTAACCACATTTTAGCACCCTGTGGCCCTTTTTCAACCCATTTTAGCACCCCGAGGTCCTTTTAAAACATTTTGGTACTAAGTAGCCTTTTCTAACATTTTAAATGTTCAGAGGTCTTTAGATACTTTCCTTCCAGACTTTAACTTTCTAGCAATAATTTTACAGTATTCCTGGAAGAACAAATGCATATAGCTTGCATATATATATATATATAATAAAGATGATCTATTAAGCATAGTAGAAGCCAAGCAACAGATACAAGATCACTGAAACACCAATGACCAATAAGATAAAAAAAAAAAAAAATCATCAGTGGATGAAATACATTAATGTAAAGAAACCAGATCTATTAATTAACAGTCTGCAAAACAAACGAATCAATAAAGTAAAACAACAAATCTTAACTTAAAACCATAAACTTATCAAAATTAATGAAAAAACAACCCAAGAAACACAAGATAGGAAGAAGGAGGCAGGCGGCAAGACTTGTGACTTGCCTGTGGGGTTACACTAGTTTTACGCCGGCAACACTCCCCCAGCCTGCCACAACCAGAACAGGAACCATATGGATTTAAAAATGCAAAATTTCAAAGCAGATGAACAACAATGAAACCACGAAGCCACAATGAAAATCACCGATTGATCACATTGTGTTTAACAGTATAATTAGAACATTAAATATATTTGACAACTCAAAAAGAAAAAATCTGAAATTTTATTGGAAAATGAAAGTTTGCATAGTAATACAAAGCAAATGCAACAAGCCTTCTACTTTTTTTTTTTTTTTTTTTTTTTTTAATTTAATTTCACAAACCCACCCAACCATCCAGCCTTACAACACCACCCGACCTCCGTAATCAAACATCTGCCCACCCAACCGCCACCTTTTTTATTGTCTTTTATTATTTTATAATTTTTTTTTTTTTTTTTTGTTTTGTTGATATACACAAGAGTGTACACAGCTTTTTTTTTTTTGTACTGACAGAGACATGGTTAAGGATATAAAATAGAAAATACAAAGTTTTTAGGAAAACCCATTTTAGCAGTGGCTGTGATCAGTTTATTAATATTCTTGTTTTTAAACTTTGCAGAGCATAAATTATTAATTCGAAATAAATGGTTAATGATGATGTTTCTAAATACCGAAAGATGCAGACATGAATTAAAATGTGTAAATAAGTTGACATTAAAACAAAAATCTTGCCGTTTGTCAGAGATATCAGTGTAAAGTTTATTACCATCGATGATTATTTTGAGATCTAAAAAGTTAATTGATTGATTAGTCAGAGTATTTTTAGTTAGCTTTAAATTAGGTGGATAATTGAAGGAAAAGCCATTTTGTGAGTTTTTGTTGAGATAAAATACAATAATATCATCGATGTAACGATAAAATCGAACATCATCATTGTAAATTTGCTTTTCATAATAATAAAGATAGAGATCTGCCAAAATACTGGAGCTACAACCTCCTTGTGGGATGCCTAATTGTTGCAAATAGATAGCGTTGTTGTGGAAGATATAATTATTATGGATAACAAAGTTAAGAAGAGTTTTAAATTTTTCTGCTTTAAAATTGTAAGGAAGATTAATTTGAGCTTTATATTCTTGAAAAAGACTGTAAATGATATTACTAAGATCTGATAACTCAATATTATTGAAAAGATCTTGAAAGTCAAAAGTCATAATATTGTCTATTGAATCGAGCGATTTTATGTATTGAATTAATTGAAAGCTATTTTTAAGACAGTGTAAATTATCAACTTTGCAAGTACATTTGTAAATTTGTTTTAGAATATCCAGTAGAGCTTTATTAGCATTGTTGTTATAAGTGTTACACCCAACAGTGACAGTGCGAAATTTAATTGGAGATTTGTGAAACTTAGGTATGAGAACTATATAAGGATAATTAAAGTTATTGAAGGGAAGTTGAAGTAGTTTATAGTAATTATGTATTTTTCGGTTATTAATAACTAGCAGGCTACGCCCGCTTCGCTGGTCACTATATTTAAATGAATTTTCAAAAGAATTGGATCAGTATTTATTTTTTACATCACATTACAAATAAAAACTAAAAAAAAAAAAAAAAAAGAAAGAAAGAAATTGCTTTAGATCTCGCTTCTTCGGGTACCCGTTGCCTAAGGCAGCTCTTTTTTCTGCCCGTACTGCATCGAGCCCAGTTTCCCACTGTCTACAGAAAGGTCTTTCTCGGGCACTTCAATCTGGATATTTATCGACGACTTGTGGATTTTCTGTTACTTAAGAACTATGATTTTAAAGATGACTGTATCTCAGCATGTATTATATATTTTGCTTTTTGAATCATGTGTTTTATAGTCCCCGTTATTTACACTATATTACGATTTGATTCCGAACAGTGCAATAAAATAAAATAAAAAAGTAGATTTTTTTTTAAAAGGAATTAAATACATGAAAAACGAATTTTAATCAGTTTATCCTTTCTACTATAAACTACCATTTTTTTCACCCAATAAATATTATAAATAATAATAATAATAAAGAAAAAAAAAAAAAAAGATTTTAAAGGAATTAATTAAAAAAATGAAAAATAAAAAGTTGCTATAGTATAAAATTTATACATAAACGTAACAATTTATTTCTATTGCATTACCATTTGATTTTCAATAAATATAACAATAATAATGATAAAGAAAAAAAGAAAAAAAAAATCGCCTTCAAATGAATGCATTAAATAAAAAATGAATTGCATAATAGCCGTTGCTAAGATACGCAGACGATTACAACCGGAGAATAAATTCATGAAAAATGAAACATTAAAGCCAATATTTAAAATCGAAAAAACATTAATTTAAAAAGTTCAAATTCGAAATTCGAAAAAATCTCGATGAGGTGCCCACCTGCGGGGTCCCAGGTACCTACATGCCAAATTTGGAAGCTCTGCGATCAGTAGTGTGAGCACCAGAGCGCAGACAGACACACACAGACAGATACACACACAGACACTTCTCTTTATTTATATAGATAAGGTTATTATTAGTTAAACTGAAGATGTTACTATTATTGATTGAAGAGTTTAAAATAGAGAGATAGTAGGATTTACAAATAATGGCATAATTATTAGGTGATATACACACACACACATATAAAATTAGTAATTTACTTTTATCGCCTACAAAAATCACAACATAGAAGACCACAAATTATGCCCTTTTTGAAAATAAGTCGCTCTTTTCACTGAATTCTTCCTGGCGGCTCTTTTATTCTAGAGTCAGCACTATTTTATGAATGTAGAAACATTATTTTAACAAGGGATTGAGGTGGGCCCTTAATGTATATATATATATATATATCAAATAAAATTTTCCTCTGAAAATTAGCAGTATAAAAGAATGTAGTGTGGGGATTATATAAGTTTACTGATATATTATTTAAGAATTTAAATTGAAGGCATCTGGTGCCATCACTTATAATTTCTGTAGTTTGTCAATAAATTCTTGGGTAAAATGTAATAGGGGGCTAAATTCTCTCTTAAATATATGTAGTTTGTCAATAATTTTTTTTAATAAATTAAAACAAAAATTCTGAAATTCAATAACGATAGTTATAAAGAAAGAAAAATTTAACTCTATATGAGAAATGGCATATGCCTACAAACTAAATCGATTTCATAAATTGCTTATCTTTTTAATGAAGATAATCAAGAATGTTTTGCAAATTTCATTTACACATTGAAGAAATACTTGAATTAATTGAGGTCATATGAAATATGTTGAAAATTTTGATTTTTTTTTTTTTTCAATATCATTATTTATACAATTATTAAAAATGTATATTTTGTCTCCTTGCTGTACAATATTGGATATTACATTTGTTGGAAGGTAATATTTTTTGACAACTTTCTTGCTTTTGCTTGTGCAAAGATGCAGGGATTGCTTTTCTGTATGGCTTAAAAAATGGAAGAATAATCATAACAGTGATAAATAAAAAATAACGTCTTTATAATAGTTATACTCGTTCATTTTGTTATGTTAAAATTTATTTTACGTTATTTAATTTTTACAATTATATTCTTTTTAACATGCCCTGCATGACCCTAAAACAGAGATTGAATCTTCCAGAATTTCATTACATGTTCAATCTTGAAGGGAGGCTGCTGTAGCTTTCCGTAGTTTTGTGCAGTTTTCTACAAAGGTAACATGACTTAAAGACCTGAGTTTGGTCCATTTCAGAAATTCCTTTTATAGATTTCCTACACTGTAGAGGTTCTTCCTAAAATGTAACCAATTTTGATTTTTATTCCTCTTTAAAATATTTTTATATTTGCTTATTTATTAACCGCTTAGCTTTAACCTGCTTAAAAGAAAAAGAAAAAAAAAAAAAAAAAAAAAGGCTTATGTATTTTACAGCAGTTAATATTTTTAATGATAATAGAAATGAAAATTCAGCTTGGCAGTTACATAAAAGCATTTCCAAAAACTATTGCAGTAGTAAGATAGCACTAGAACTAGAAGGAGTATGGTAGTTTTTAAAGCTGGATATGTAGATTATTTTCATGATGCTTGTGCATATTCGTTAGTGTGCTTTTAGATGTTTCACATCCAGCAGTTTTTAGAATAGTGGTTGATAAAGGTAGTTTTGGTCACTATTTTGCCATTATTTTCTCTGCTATAGATGTTTAATCCAAAATATTAGAGAAAAAAAAAAGTGTAATGTTTTTATATTGTTATTTTATTTTTTTAATTTAAGACCTTTATATAACAGTTTTTGTTCCTCTTTATATTGGAATTTAAATACAAATTTCAAAACAAAATCTTTAAGCAGCCATAATGGTTAAAATTTATATATATAATCCCATAGCATGTTACTTTGAAAGGAGTATAAGTTTCAAAAGGAGAGATATTATCGAAATGCATAAAAATGTGAAAGCGTACAATAATCAATACTTCATCAGAGTTATATATTGAATTTTCTGCAAAAATACAGATAATTTCCTGTATAACTAATTGTAAGCTGAAAGTTAATATATAACGGTTATAGGTGCCTAGTTATTCAATTTATTAATGCATATATATATGCTAGACATTGTCTTTTTATGAAAGCAAAATTTTGCACCATTTTTTCAAACTGCGTAATTGTAAATAATTATTACTATATATGTGTATGTATTTATATACATGGATAGAATATGTTTCATATCGATATCTGAATAAAATGGATTGCTTTTTGACAGTCATATACAATTTATGGGACAAATCGCATAAAATTGACTATCTTTGCCATTGCATAGGTATTAAATAACTTTTAACTCTCTAATATATTTTTGCAAGGTGCCCATCTGATTCTGAGCAAAACATGTTTGTTATATCGAGGTTAAAAAAAAAAAATGAAATAGAAGTAGAAAACATTTCATCCTAGATGAATTATTATTTGAATTTTATTGTAATACTTTACTCATAAATTGGTGCTGTTAATTTAAAGATATTTTTTTCTTATTCAGCTATTGAAGAAGTTTGCGAACAAGTGAATAAAGGTCTTCTTAATTGGTTACTTAGACTCACTCCAGTCAAGTGGCTCTCCTACCTTGGAAAACCATACATAGTTCCTTTGGCAATACCTGTCGACATAACATTGGTTATCCTTTCAAAGTAAGTCTCAAAATATAAATTTTTATAAATAAAATCCTTTAAAATATGATGCGTTATTTGTTTTTATATTTTTCGTCATGTATTTATTTTGTGTTTTTGTTATGCAGGGTCTATGACAAGCTGCCTGATTTCAAAGGTGAAATTAAATCAAAACTCAGTGCTGTACTCAACCTTATCAAACAAACCCTTAGTAAATTTGACCGGGACAGACATTTGTACAGTGCTAAGTAAGTACATTATTAGTTTTGTAATAGTTTACTGTAAATGTATTTACATTTTTAACTAGATTTTACATTTGGTTTGGTAGCTATTATATTTCTGTACGTTTTAGTACCGTTTCTAAGACCAAACATTTAAATTACTTTGAGAAGTAGAATTTTAATGCATCTTGGAATGGGTCAAAGTTGCATTGAATCCAATTACTATGGATAGAAAATAAATAGTTGTGATATATATTTATAATAGCTCAAAAATATATTTGTGTTATTTTAGTTTAAAGAAAAAGGAAAAAAAAAAAGACTGTGATTTATAAATCTGTTGTTATACTAAATAATTAAATAACAATAAAGTAGGTGTTAATTTAATTCAACCTGGAAGGATGCACATCGGGGCTATTAGGCTTGTTTCTATTGAGCATTTCATATTGCAGAAAATAGCATGTGTTCTCCCAGGTTAAAAAAATTCTATTTCATGCAAGGCCTGATTTTCTATGGGGCAAATGGAGAAATCACCTGCATTTCCATTTTATAACAGGGTTCCTAAATAAGATTCCTTTTGAAATCAAAAGAGCATGTCACATATGTCCAAAATATACTTTGTATTTTGTGTGGTAGTAGGGGGGGCTTTTTATTTTGTGAGCTGAAAAAAGAGATAAAAAGTAAGAATATTGTTATTGTTAGTAGTTTAATGTTATGTTTGGTTATGAAATAGGTTTTTCCCCTTTTTTCTATTGTTAAATTATATATTTTTTTTCATCAGTATTATTTATTTTATTTCAATTTAAATTACGTAAATATTTTTTAATGTAACATAAGATTTTTTTTTATTGATTATTATGTTTCTTTTTTGCAGGTTTTCATGCCAGCTTGCCATTACTGAATTTGATTACACTGAAGACAATGTTGTGTCGTCCTATGCTTTTCCCCTTGAAACTGGTGCACCTCACGAGACCTGTATTGTCAAAACTGAAGCAGAGAAGACACCCAAGAGGAAGATTTCTTTCAAGGTGCCTGAGAGTTCAACTTTGTTGCTACCAGCAGTCGACCAGAAACAGCAAAGGAAATCCTATGCTGGGTTTATGAGCGCTCCTACTAGAAATGCCGAGCGCATCAGGAGGAAGTCTCTGACTGAAGTCAGCAACCCAGAACGTGTGATTAGAAACATGAAATTCGGTTTCACTGTGGATCTGATGCCCACTGTTACTACAAAAGACTCAAAGAAGAATGTCGTGGAAGCTTTGCAAACGCTTGGTGAAGAAGACAACGAGCTTAATGTTATTGAACTGGCAAATAAAGCCCTCAGTATGGAAAGGGAATTTATCAGTCAGCACCACGAAGAAATTTCTGCCGATGGTGCTGAAACTATCGGTCAGATACTCAGCGCATCAAAGAACGAAGCTGTGATGTCTTATTATTACATAGATGAAGACAAATCTGTTAAAATTACTGAATTGTATAATGTCACGGATGCTGATACTAGTGTCATATTACCTGATGATGAAAGAGAAACTAATAGTCAGCTAACATGGGATAAGGATTGGATTAGTATTAGTGCTTCGTCGAGTCACCATAGAATGTCCATAGCAGATACTTTAGATGATTCTGAATTTGCCACGAGTGATGATGACACTGAGTTACGAGAATTCAATGACAGTTATTTAGACGAAAAGAGCTTTCAGTCGTTATGTGATAATTTTAGGGATGAGAGCAGTGATTCCTTTGTTAAACCCTCCCGTCGTAGAAAAAATTCATTCATAATAGTGAAATAAATCATACTTTTATGGTTAGATTGGTGTCATTTGCTTTCAGCCAAAGTTCTTGTATTATGTAAATAGTTTAAGAAGGTTGTTTGTTATTACGGGTCTAGATCCATGTATGTTGACTGTCATATGCAAAAAAAAAGAGACTATATCCTTATTATGATTGAAGCTATAAAACAAAGAATTCAAAAGAATTTTGAGTAATGCCATGAAACAGTTGACATATTAATGTTTGGATATAATGTAAATAATTTTGAATTGAGTACTATTATGATTGGTCTATATTAAGCTGAATATTTTTATTTTCTATTTTGTCATGATTTTTCTCAACACAAAAATGCTTTTTATATGCAGGCATTTTTTTCTTGAAACTGTCAAAATTTAAGGCAGTGAATCTAAACCACAGTACCATGACACTTTAATGTGTCAGTAGATTATTTTAGTGTAGTGCCACTTCAGACACCTGTTGTATACTTGTACCTGTGTAAAAAATACCAAGAAAAGGATTTGGCAGTGCCAGTGTGCTGTCAAATTTAATTATTAAAAGTGTACTGTTATTACAAAAGAAAAGGTTGAGAATCGCTGGCCTTAAGTTTTCAGTTCATTATAATATGAATGTTATTTTAAATTGTATCATCAGAGAAGTGCCATATTTATCTCTTTTTTTTCTAAAATAATTATAAAATTCACAATCTGATTTTCTTTTTATTATTGTTATTATTATTACTGTTAAGACTGTTTCTGAGACTAGTTAGTTGCCTTTAAAATATTACTTTGAATTCTTAAAGTATATTATAGAAAACGTAAGCAAAACATTTGCTCACTAAAAACAGAGTATATGTTTTCTTCCTTGGTCGGAAATATAAAAACAAATATATTAATGGTAATAGATTTCTTTGTACAAGATTTACAGTTTAAATTGTTTGCTATTAGAAATGATATTTATTTTGTCTTCATTTCAGACATTTATAAAAATCAAATTCATTTGAAGCAAGCAATTATTGGTAAAAATAAATAAAAATAATAAAATCTGCTTCCAAGATTATATGCACTTGAAAATAATTCTATAGTTTTATGCTAATATACCATAAAAAAAAAAAAAAATAACGAAAATGAAAAGTTTAATATAAGTTAAAACAATATTTGTCTCCATTTAAGGGAGATTAAAAATAATAATAATTTCCTTATGTTTATTCATTTTAGATAATTAAGGTTTTTCCCCTCTTAACTAATATCTCATTTTAATCATCTATTGTAAGCATACTAAAACATAAAAGCATTAAAAATCTATTTCTTTTGTGACTTTATATTTTAATAATCATATTACCTATATTAAATATGCATTTCACTGATAACTATTTCTTTATTACAAGGATACGTGAGTGCCATTTGATGCATTAGTATAAAAAACCTTTGCATATCGTTTTTTAAGGTGATAAAGGGCTTCATACTATTCCATTATCATTTCCATCAATATTTATAGAATTCATATTTTTAACTATTTATTTTGTTTGTTGGCGAACTAATTTTGTTACATTTTATATATTTTAGTCATTTATGTTCAGGAAGAAGCTTCTTGTTTAACATTTTTTTATGAATTTTTCTTAAGAAAAAATACTTTTTAAAGCTGTCAATTTGCAAGCTCAGACTTTTCACTTTCTGTATTTTATGAACTGAGCTTTTATTTATGTTTCATTGTTACAAAGTTATTTAAGTTTCTTTTGATCTCAGTGCAGATTTTATATTTGTAAATTTTTAACTGTTTTTTAATGAGCAATTTTAATGCTTGTTTTTTGAAAAGAAAGTTGGAATTTCCAAACTGTATCTGGCTTCTGCGTAATAAAATGATTAAATATAAACATTTTGTATTTTTATTGTTTATTATTAAATCTTCACCATTTTATACTTTATTATTATTATTATTTACGTTTACATGTAATTAATGTAATATAAAAATGGATTAACAAGTCAACTGTAAATCATAGTAATAAAAATATGGCAATTCAATTTTAGAGGCTGGATTTTGAACAGGGCCAGATTATGTTACTTAACCAGGGCCTTCAAATTTGGGGGCCTCACCTCTAAAAGATGCAATGTAATAGTACAAATTTTTATGCAGTATGTCTGATAAAAACAAAAACTGATTAAAATGCATTTTATACAGAGTGTTTTATATAAAATGGGACAGTAAGAAAGCATACGTGTGAACGCTGTAATTACTTTATTTTGATAAATTAAATTTATAATGAAATTATTATTATTCAAGTTTCTATAGTTGTTCTATATGTGCGTCTCCGGTGGCACTGCAATTATCTGTGTGGCCACAAAGCCACTTACATCCATAAGACATCTATAAACATGCATAAAAATTAAAAATGATCCATTAAACGTCGATAAATATCCTACAGATTTAATTTAGAAATTTATTCATCAACCATGAAAGTTCATTTCAAAAAATTTTGGAGTGGAAGGCTGATTTTTTATACCAACTATGTGAAAAATAACTGAGCCGGGAATCGAACCAGCCTTCCACTCCAAAATTTTCTGAAATGAACTTTCATGGTTGATGAATAAATTTCTAAATGAGATTAAAATTTCGTGGTTTATTGGAGTTGTGCCATGATTAATAATGTCACTTGATATAGCTGTGTTTACAGACTCGGTGACTTTGCCAACATATGTTATGTGAGAAGTGTCTAGCTGGTAATCAGGCAGGGTAGCACAATGGTTTGAGCATCTGCACGTAAAGCGGAAGGCCTGGGTTCGATTCCCGGCTCTGGTATTTTTCACGTAGTTGGAATAAAAAATCAGCCTTCCAGTTCCACTCCAAAATTTTCTGAAATATCCTACAGATATCTATTAGCAGACAAATATCACTCTTTTTTACATCCATTAGATGTCTGTTACACATTCAATAAATATCCAAATATCCAGTAATTGTGCTTGTTAGATCTAACAGATATTGAAAATATCTGAATCTTGTTTTGATCTAGCATGTTACATGTATTAGACATCGAAAAAGGCACGTCTAAATTTCGTCTATATTTAAACTTATAATAGATATCTATAATTAGTTCAGAATATCCAGGACTTTTAGTGGACATTCTTAATATATTTTGTACCTTTTTATGGATCATTGGATGTAATTCAGATGTCTAATGGATATCAGTGGCTGTATGGGTGGTATTCCAGTTTCTGCAACACTCCATATAGAATATCCATTGTTAATGATTCAAGCATTTCAGTTATCTGCTACATTAATTACTGTAAGTCCTGGAGAAGTAGAGGCATGAACCAGGGTTTACATTTAAAAAAGAGTGGGATTTTCCCATTCTAACAAAAATTTTAAGTGGGATTTTTAAAATTCTAGTGAGAAATTACAAAGTTTACATTTTGCAGATTTCTTTTTTAAGGATTACAAATATGCAAATCAAACAATTGTAAAAGATCAAGTAAATGTTAAAGATAAATATTATAAGTGAAATAACATTTTCTTCTCTCACCCCCCCCCCCTCCTGCTTTTCCACTTTGTGGTTAAGAAGCGATGCTGCTTCAAAATTTATTTGATTTTAGTACTCACAGTGCTCAACAGAAGTGCCAGTACCTGGAATAACCATTGGTAATTGCATGCAATCTTTAGCTGCCACACATTGTAGCTGTCTGCTAATAAAATATACACTTCTTCATATATTCTCTTATCAAAACTGTGGAGTTAAAAATTGTTTTAAAATGATTATTCAATTTTTTCACATTTTTTAATAAAAATTCTAGAGAAGTTAAACATAGAAGGTAACAAGCTTCAAAGCAATTAATATATTGCCCAGTGCAACTAAAAGAAAAAAAAAAAAAGAAACATTCAATGAACAATGTGAAATTTTTGAGAGGAAATCCTCTTGTAATATATTTTTGTGTGGGATTTTTTAAAACATAGTGGAATTCTCGCAATTCCACCCTCTAATGTGAACCCTGATGAACACTTTGTCTTTAACAAAACCTCATAGGAAAAAAGTCATATGATCTACCATCTTAGAATAGAGATTTCAACAGAACTTAATAAGAGTCCAAAACAATATTGTTATGAAAATTGTCAACATTCTTGTGTTTTAGAAAGTGGTTCATAAAGAAATAGGCAGATTTTAGTCTATGAATGAATTTTATTTAAAGAATTTTTTCCAAACAGTTCAATAAAACTTTAATTTGTGTCACAGAAACCTGTAATCAACAATTAATCTTTAAACAGTACAATAAGACAATCACTATTACCACAAAAGTCAAGTAAACAGTATTAAATACACCACAAAGCAGTAATTTTGCCGATTCAGGAACAAAGATTAATCACTTAACCCTACAAGGCACCCAGTTCCATATGTGGAACACCGACTTATGGAACTGGCTATTAGATGTCGCTACTAATAGCTATAAAACTATTAGTAGCGACATCTCTTGACATCTTCATAGAAGCTACTGACATTTAGCAATGTAGTAATACGAATCTTTACCTAAAGATGTCGTTCGTGTATTTGTCATAGTTCACTCAGTGTGAAATTTGAATGAAAGTGATATGTTAGTTGTTTGAATTCAAAAATAAAAAAAGAATAGTTAGTGAATAGTTTTGACTCGAAAAAAAAAAAATACTGTGTATTATAACGAAGTGTATATTTTGCAGAGGTAAGTTGTTTTTTTTATATTACAATAGTAAACGTATTAGTAAATCATATTTTTATGTATGTTCCACATGCAGTACATTGAGCTAAAAAGTTGAATTTTCCATAAAATATGGTTTTATTTTTATAAGTTTTCCCTATCTTCTGATCTTTAATTACAACCTATATATTTTTGTCACGCACTAAAAAAAAAAATTGAGCCTTGTAGGGTTAAAGCATAATCTCAAGGGTGACTGCTTAGCTCAAAGACTGAACACAAACTGCACTCTTCAAGAATCGCTCTTTTCGTTTTAAAGAATCGGTGGGATTTGGTGAACTTTTGTGGCAGAAACCACTAGATTATTTCGATGAATACGAGAGCTATACTCCTATTGAAGATAGGGCATCAATACTTTCCAAACTTTCACAATCATAAAAGCCATTTTTTCACCAAATTTGATAGTTAGTTTTTCAGTAAAGCTGTCCTTTGTGGAAGTGAAAAGACTGCACTCTTTTTCTACTTTAATTATAAATTTACTTTTTCTGCTACAATATCTTTAAGGTAGAAAAGATTTATTTATTTATTTATTTAAACAATATTGTTTTTAAGGATAAAATTCCTTTCTTTTACTAGAACTGTTGTTAGAGGAAAAACACATGTAAAGGAACATGATAGCATTTTATTGTCTTCAACAGAGGTGGACCTTGGCAGTGAACAAAGCAAGATTGGCAATCAAATTTGGTGAAATATTGTAGTTTAGGATTGTGATAATGAAAAGCCGTTTCTTAATTTGGAAGAGAGTTGAATACTTTTTTTTTATATTATTATTATATTTCTCTACACAAATTTTCTCAGAATATAAAAGAAGGCTATCTATACTCGAATGAATTACCACACAATTCCGAGCTCTGATTTGTGCATTTGTTAATGAAAGATTCTGCCATACACTGTGCAATACTGTTCCTGAACAAGGGATATTTATGCTCTGCAATGTAACATATAATGATTATTGTGACATTTGTGATGTTAGTAATAGTTTTAATGGCTCATTTCAGTAATACTCATTGAATAAATTGCATTCATCAACTGGAGTCTGTTTATTTACGGACCATTTATGACACAGAAAAATATCAAACATGAGAGTATAATTAACATGTTGAGTGCCATGGTGGCGACAGTGTCAAATATGATATAAAGCCATATCAACCACTGGTGGCTGACAGTGTAAAATATGATATAAAATTAAAAAATATATATATTGTTATAAGTAATTACTGAAAATTTATTTAAAATTTGCTGAATTTTTATTTATTACAGAATTATATCACTAAGGAATTTTAATGGATTTTATTGAAACACTGTAAACATGGTGCGCTTCTAAGTAGCGCGCGCAGCCTGACGGGGATTTCCTTAAGAATTTGCTTGGCACTCAACATGTTAAATAGGTGTATAATGAAGTCATATGGTGTCTACCAGTGGCGGATCCAGAACTTGACTTTTTTTTTTTTTTTTTTTTTTTTGGGGGGGGGGGGGGGGGCTAAGATTTTTCAAAGTGTTATTCTAGATCAATAAAAAAAATTTACAATTGCAATATTCAATTGTGAATGTCAGTGTTTTGGGGGGAAGCCCCCTAGCCCCCCCCCCCCTTAAATCCGCCACTGGTGTCTACATCAGATTTTTCTACTAAGGGAGAAAATGTCTTGGCATGTTAGCACTCTCAGTAGTTAAGAACATTGGTTTTATATAATAGTATTGTTAACAATTGAGCTATTCCAGATCATTCCTATCAGATGTAATGATCTGTAGACTTAAAAGAAGACAAATTTAAACCATAGAAATTTCAAACATTTTATGGAATATAGGTGGTATAATAACTTTTATTCTTTTTACACTCTGTTATCGATGTATAAGGTAGAAAAAATATTTTTTAGTCAAATTTTTTAATATGAGTTTTTGTCATACTTACACATTTTGAGGTTCCTCTTAATCCAAAAATCAGGGGCTCACTCGCGGCCGAGTGGTTCTATGCTCAAAGCGGTAGGCATGAGGTGCTGGGTTCAATCCCAGGTCATGCTTGTCAGCCTAGTTGTTCCGAATTTTTCGTGGTGTTCTTCGAAACGTGTAAATACAGGCTAGGATCCCTTAGAAAGACCCACCTCAAGCCTAGGACCCTAGTGTAATCAATCAGCCTTACTCCAAAAACATGAACAACAAAAATCAAGTTTCTAGTTGTTTGTGTATGTATCTTTTTATGTAATCTCTTTAAATTTATTTAAAAATAAAATAATAGAGGGTTCTCATGGGTTAGGAAAAACTGAAATGTCGGGGAAAATTGCAAATATTAACCAAAAACCTGGAAAAATGATACTATAAAATGCTTTGTAATTGAAACATATGTTATCTTTTATGTCATGAGCTATCTTCTATGTCAGGAATCAAATTTTGCAACCTGGACTTTTATAAAAATAGACCTGAAAAACCTAGAAAGGTTGAAAAAAAAATTTTTTTTTCTTCATCTTATACTATTAAGTGAGCAATATTTGTATATATATTTCACTGTTCTCGAAAACGGTAGCTCGGACAGTCACGAGATTTAACACAAAGGTGCTTCCCGAAGGATCATTGTGCACATCGAAGTCAGAATTTCTCTTATACTATTAAGTGAGCAATATTTGTATATATATTTCACTGTTCTCGAAAACGGTAGCTCGGACAGTCACGAGATTTAACACAAAGGTGCCCCCCGAAGGATCATTGTGCACATCGAAGTCAGAATTTCGAATTTCTGTTTAGTTTTCTTTTAATTAATAAAAATATGAAAATAATAAGCTAATAGTAGCGAAAAATTAGCCATTTAAATTTAATCCATAATTTAATTGTTGCCAAAAAAAAAATACGAGTTTATTTTTTTTTTCCAAAAGGAAAATAAATACATTTATCTAAACATGAACAATACTACACACTACTGATCGCAGAGCTTCCAAATTTGGCATATAGGTACCTGGGACCCTGCACTCTGCAGGTGTGCAGCTCATCGAGATTTTTTCGAATTTCGAATTTGAATTTTTTAAATTAATGTTTGTTCGATTTTAAACATTGGCTTTTGTGTTTCATTTTTCATGAATTTATTCTTCGATTGTAATCGTCTGCGTATCTTAGCAACGGCTATATTATGCAATTTATTTTTTATTTAATACATTTATTTGAGGGCGAATCTTTTTCCTCTTTTTAATTTATTATATTTATTGAAAATAAAATGGTAATGCAGTAGAAAAAATTAAATATATTAAATTTAAAATTTAAAAACGTATTTATAACAGTTATGTTTATGTATAATTTTTGTAGTATAACAAAAATTATTTTTCATTTGTTAACCCCTTGAGTACTGAATTATTTGAAGATTTTTATGCCCAAGGGACGGATTTAATTTGTCGTTATATGGAACGATTTTGAATTTTTGACAGTAAGGTCCGCCTGTGGGCGTTATTCTCCCATGTTACAATATTTCAGAACAAAATTTTTCTGTATTCACATTTGTATTACAAATGGATATACTTTATAATTTTATTCTTTCTAATCAAAGTATTTGTATCCATAGTATATTTCATTGTAAAATTGTGAATATTAATTATATATTTAAGCAAAAAATAGCATACAAATTACAAAAGAAACGCCCACTGGTGGAGTTACAGATTTTCAAATGATTTGAATCTACGTCAGCGGTCGCGAAAATGTTAATATGTAAAAGTAATACATTTTATTTGGAATATACTTATATTGATGATATAAGTATGGTTTTAAGATAGCATAAAAAACGCCAGGAAAGTGTTTGCTATCAACACCCACTGGCGGGGATGCCGCAAACATTAACGCCTACTTCTTAAATTCAGATGACGAGTCAGACTCGTCCACCGTAACTTCGCCCAAGTAAGCAGATGACGAGTCTTACTCGTCAAATGTACCCAAAGGGTTAATTTAATTTCTTTAAAAGTTTTTTTTTTTTTTTTCTAATTTATAGTATTTGTCAGGAAATAATGGTAGTATATAGTAGAAAGGATTAAACTGATTGGAATTTATTTGTTTTTTATGTATTTAATTCCTTCTGAAAAAAAATCTACTTTTTATTTTATTTCATTACATTGGTCGGAATCAAATTGTAATACATAAATAGCATGAGCAATAAAATACTTGGTTCAAAAACTAAAATATTTAATAGACGCTGAGATACAGTTATCTTTAAAATCGTAGTTCTTAAATAATGGCAGACCGACACCGACCTATCGTCAATAAATACCCATATTGAAATACATAGGAAAGAGATTTCTGCAGGCAGTGGGAACCTGCTCCCGATACAGTGCGGGCAGAGAAAGAGCTGCCGTAGTCAGCGAGTACCCGATGCGAGGTCTAGAGCGATTCCAATGTAATTATTTTAGTTTTTATTTATAATGTGATGTGAAAAATAAATAATGATCCAATTCTTTTGGAGATTCATTTAAATATAGTGGCCAGCGAAGCGGGCGTAGCCTGCTAGTTTTTTAATTAAGAGGAAACCTTTAAATAAACATGAAGCATAATGTAGAAGAGGTTAAAATAATCAACTTCTCTTATTTAGAAAAAATCCTAAAAGCAATTTTATTTCTTTGAAATAATTTTAATTTACAATGCTTTTGTTAAGCTTGCAAATAATTACAATAGCATACAAAATGAATTGAATTTATTATCGATAAAAGTTAAAATATGCTTCTTTAATAATTTTATCTTTAATAATTTTATCTTTAAAAATTAATTTTCAAATGAGAGAAAAATCATTTGCAATTGCCAGGCACATATGTCATCTAGACATATAACTTACGGGGAAATTTTTGCTTTGCCATTTTAGAAATAATTTTCATCATTATGAAGTATTCTTTTGTTTAAAAGGCAATAAAACATTATCATGTTCGAGCAATTAGACTTTTAGTGTTTGATAGTAGATAACTTTCCTATTACTGTAAACATAGTAGCATAATAATAAATTTGATTTAACATACAGAATTTATGACTTTAGTTTCAGCGCGGTAAAGTACCAAATATAATATGGTCTTTTAATATGTCATTAGATTATATCTTGTAAAGGAAAAGTCACACTGTAGTAGGAAAATCCTCAAACAATAGCTTTCGAAGTCTGCATAACTCATACTCTTTTGTTTTTAATTCTAAAGGAAAAATTCTCTCAAAAACTATCTTCATAGCTTCACTTTTAAAGAGAAAGTATAAAACGAATTACTTTTGTGTAGCTCTGTGTATTGTCTATAAAATGCATTTGCATCATAAAGTGTTCTGAAATGTATTATAGTTAAAAATAAAGAAAATTTACAGCATTGGGAGATTCAATTCAAGCTATTTCAATTTATATCCCATAATGCATCTGAACAAATTTTAGGGTTCTGTATGAACTCCGATGTACTAAATTTATTACAATCTTTTATTGTAAGATTGCAATATCTTGAAACCTTTTATTTTTAAGTCATGCTGATAACACACATACACAGCAATCAATTGCTAAAAATTTGACTTTTGTATTCAGGGGACCTCAAAACGCGTAATTATAATAAGCACAGCACTGTAAATTGAATGGCAAAAATACTTTGTCTACCATATGGTTATTAGAAATTGTCATTTCTGAGCTGTTTTCCTAGACATAGTAAAATGTAATAAAGCACATCTATTCAATACAAAATGTTTTCGCTAAATTTTAGATATCCTTGTATATTGTCTATAAATACCGGCTTGAGTACTTAAATTTAGTTCTATAAGGAAAACACATAGTACAACCTGCAATGCACTTCCAGCAATTTCCAAGCATAGTCCCAATATATCCAAATTATTTTTTGTAAACGAATGGTGAATGATTTTCATATCATATTCTACACGAAACTAATTTTTATGCATCCCCCCCCCCCCCAAAAAAAAAAAAAAAAAAAAAAAAAGAGTATTCTCATTTCATTTTGATTAGTGAAACACAGATTTTAAACTGTACTTATCATAAATTTTGTCCATACACGTAATGTATTAGAATTATCTTGGATGTCCCTGTACATGAATCATTTGCTTCATCTAATTGAAAAAATTATTGTAGCTCTCAAATTTTCAAAAATCAATGCAAAGTAGCTTGAAAAAAATCAGTTTTTATGTAATTAATAAATAAATAAATAAATAAAATCTAAAAAATCTCTTAATTTTCAAAATTTCTACCCAATTTAGAGATTTTTGGATTGCGATCTCATAATCACCATTTACAGCTCACTTTTAACTTTTGTCAATAAAATAGACGATTCTCTTAAAAAAAAAAAAAAAAAAACTAGTTGGCATAGGTGGACTCTGCTCAGTTCCCCATCATATTTATGTTCTGATAAATTTCTAGTGTGAGACATATTATAATCATGTTAAAAGAAATGAATTTGACCAGAGCTTGATATAGTGACAGAATGAAATCCCCGCCTTATAGGCTATCCACCGTTCACTTCGATATATATATCTTATTCTAATCTATTAATTTATTTTATCAGGGTCAATTCCGATGTTTAGTTTTCATGCTACTATTTCCAATGCAATAATCCTCAAAATTCATATTTATATGAAAAATTTACAATTTCGCTATGTTGATAAAATCGTAAATTACGAATGATTTACGAAATTTTCCTATTAGAATATTTGTATTCAATCATGTTCAAGCAAATATCATAAATGTAATTTTGAAGTTGTCTAATGTATTTATGATCCTCAAAATGGAAATTTATGCTCAGTATCGAAAGTAATATTTTAAAACTGATCTGACCTCTCTGCGATCATTTGTTCGTGAGATACCGTGTTAACAGACTAACGAACTAACACACTGACACACTAACAGACACCCTACAGACAGACACCATACAAATTTTGTCATTTTCGGATTCCTCACACCTGAAAACGTGTAAAAAAGTCAAAAAACCGAGGTCGAAAATTTTCACGATTACCTAAGTTCCCCATACCTATAGTATGATGGGGAACTAAAAATTTTCACGATTACCTAAGTTCCCCATACCTATAGTATGATGGGGAACTAAAAATTTTCACGATTACCTAAGTTTCCCATACCTATAGTATGATGGGGAACTAAGAATGAAGCTCTATAAATAAAAAAATAAAAAAAAATAAATAAACGTGATTTAGAATGTGGAAGATTGAATGCTCACAGATTTTATCTTGCATGATTTGGAAAATAGAAGATTGATAGCAAGTAAATTTTAAAATATCAATGCAAAGTGATCTGAAAAAGCACATTTTAATTAATTTTAAAAATTTATCAAACAGATTCTCATCAAACATAGATAAGAACCATCCCGAATGTATCGTCATTCTAATAATAATAATAATAAAATCTGAATTGAAATCTGTCAATTTGTTTAGAAGCTACAGTGCCACAGGCAGTCAAAGGTCTCAAGCTTATAACCTTCCTCTTTTTTGGTCGTAGGTTAAAAACTGATACATGATATATTGACTCATTGTAGCATATCTCCATAAAAAAAAAAAAAAAAAAAAAACATGCTGTAACATATGTTCCATTGAAAATAGGCCGCAATTATTATTATTATTTTGAAAAATTGCACAGGGAAAAAAAAGTATTCCATTTATCTATATGTGAAGTAGTTGTTTAAAGTCTGTTTTAATTATGGCAAACTTTCACAATGTTATAGAAAACCTGTCGACTTTCTTGTGCGTGAAAGTAGTTCGTAAAGGAAACAAGCAGGTTCTAGTTGATGTATTCAACGCAAATCGGTGCATCCCCTCCATGGAGGATCAAAATTGTGATGGCTTGTCTCCGGACCACCTCTAGAGGCGAATCCGAGACCGTCACCAATTACCCATTGCGCAGCACTAGTGAGACGTAAAAACCAACCAACCTCAAATCAGTGCAACAAAACTATGACTACAACGAATATTCTTGAAAACAGTCCAATAGTATTGTTAATTCGTTGAATATTCTAGTAGCAGTTCAATGAAGATGCCACTCGTATCGCAACAATCACTATTCGAGGTATATTTTGGAACAGTCCAAGAAAACAATCACTTGTTCTACAGGAGTAAATAAAATAACGTCAAATACTCCAGAGCAGAAATTTTCATTAGCTCATAAACAAAGTTCAGTCACTTGGAGTACAGCTTCCAAAGTCCAAGCGCTTAGAATAATTCTCTAAACACCACTGATTCGCAGTGACTCCACTCTCTCTCCAGGAGTCAACTCACACCTATTTATACCATTTGGTGATGGGGTTTGGCTGTAATTTCACACAGAATCCCGTGGAAAATTCTAAATCTGGACCATCGTTCATAGTAGAGCTTCAAAATTTCGGGAACCCTAAACTACTATTATTTGCGAAATTTGGGCGCAAAGTCAACAAAGCTGACCTTAATGAAAGACAATGAAATGCCTCTTTTCATTCACTTTGCCTGTAAAACTACTTTTATTGCAACAGGATAAACGATGCAGGGAAAAAGACTTAATCCGTTCTAACGTATTTGACATTATGGACGTATTACATCGTGTGCAGATCGTTATTAACAAATTGTAATTAAGGAATTGTGTGAGAAACATTTAATGTTGGTAGTTTTTTTTAACTTACAAAATTTTTATATATGAATAATATTATGCCCGTTCTTTATATGGAAAGAAGAAAGAAAGTATACAATCTTATTTAAGCTCTATTTATAATTAAAAAGTTGTTTATATATTTAATTTGCTAGAGGATTAAAAAACAGAAGAAAGAAAGAAAGAAAAAGTGCTTTCCCATAATGGATGGCTATAGAGATTGTTAAATTTCTTTACTGTAATTTTATGAAGCATTTCGTTTCAATTTATGTTTATTTATTTAACTTAAGGGGACTCTCTACCTATCATCTCCGAAAGCCGAAGTCAGTGTTATTCTATGGGAAGTTTTGCCAAATTATAATTCATTAACTAATACATATTTTTAAATTCCGTTTTCACTTTCCGAAAATTCACAACTATTAAACAATTAAACAATTTATCGCTTTCTAAAAATTGATTTTTTTTTTTTTAGATTTCATTTTTAAGCTCAAAAATGAAAAAATTCACATTGTGAAAATTTGCATTTTACAACCACAAAATAAAATATTAAAAAAATAAATTTTTTTTTTAGAAAGTGATAAATTGTTTAATAATTGTGAAGTTTCTGAATGTGAAAACGGAATTTAAAAATGCGTATCAGTTAATAAGTTATAAAGGGGCGAAATTCTCCATAGAATAACATTGGCTCTGATTTCTGGGGACGATAAGTAGAGAGGGCTCTTAAGAGCGTAGAATACTTAACCACGTCGACAGCCAAAACCCATGTTATCCTATAGGGAATTTTTTTTCCACAATTACCTACTGTTTAATCGTTTAATGTATTTTTTAAAGTTCCATTTCAACATTCGATAATTCACAATCACAACCATTAAATTAGTATTACTTTTTTTTTTCTTTTTTAATATATATATATATATATATATATATTATTTTTGCGTTTAAAGAAGCAAAAAACCAACTAAGTGAATTTTTCGTATCCTCTAACTAGAAAATAAAATGTGAAATTTTTTTTTTTTAAATGAGTGTAAATTGAATGATTGTGAATGTTCTGAATGTGAAAACGGAATTAAGAATAAACACCTTAGATAATGGATAATTGTTGAAGAAAATTTCCCCATAGAATAACACGAGCTTTGGTTGTCGGTGAGGGTAGGTACTGTACGCTCTTCTCACATTTGCAGTTCTATCTCAGTAATGTTAGAAAATGGCTTATTATTTGTGTGTGATGCATGATATTTCTTATTGTTATACTTTGTTCCGGAATGCTGTATATCTTTTTGACTTTAACCATCATGGTTTAAGTCCATACATCAAAATCAGTCAGTGATTTCCGAAACATAAATAAAAAGTACTGTCACATCGAGATAAGTTACATTTCAAAAAATTAGAAAAATTCCCAGAGATTTGACTTGAATAGTTATCTATACATCAACGCAGTTTATTTTCTCACCCCCCCCCCCCTCCCCCGCCTCAGCCCGCTGTTCTAGAAGATAACTCTTTTGAAATCTGTAGCCAAAGTTCGAAGTATATGAAGACTATATCATTTTTATACTTTGATAAAGGTTCGAACTATACAACTTTGTATTATTTCATAACACTTTTTTAACACTAAGGAAAACTCTGAACTTCGTTCTAAAGATCAAAGGTGCATCATTTTATATTTGGATAAAACTTTCAATATTTCAATTTATGTAACTTCATCTATATACATTCATGTTCAAAAGTTAAGGAACAACCATTTTTATCGTTTTTTTTTTTTTTTTTTTTTTTTTTTTTTTTCGCATAACTTTTAAACAAATAAATATATTAACACAAAATTTAGATGATATGTTTGTTATCAAATCATTAATAGAATTTTACATAACCATAACACAAGTAATAATTTTTAAAACTGATATAAATTCAATTTTTCTCAAAAGTAAGCGTTAGAAATATGAAAAACTTAAATAATTTTAGAAAAGAAAACTAAATGAAACTAGTTGGCATAGGTGGACTCTGCTCAGCTCCCCATCATATGTATGTTCTCATAAATTTCTTGTACAGGACATATTATATACATGTTAAGAGAAATGAATTTGACCAAACGCTTGACACAGTGACAGAACGAAATCCTCGCCTAATAGGCTACCCACCATTCAGTTCGATATCTTATTCTAATCTATTAATTTATTTTATTGGGATCAATTTCGTAGTTTATTTTCATGCTACTATTTCCAATGCAACTTTCCCAAAAATGCGTATTTATATAAAATATCACCCCATTTTGCTATGTTGATAAAATCTTAAATTTCGAATAACTTACGAAATTTTCCTATTAGAATATTTGTAGTCAGTCATGTTCATACAAGTATCATAAATGTTATTTTGAAATTGTCTGATATATTTATGATCCTCAAAATGGACGTTTATGCTCGATTTTGCCTTATTCTGCCATTTTAAGTAAATCGGAAATTCCAAATAACTTGCGAATTTTTTAAATTGGAAAATTCATACTCTATGGTATTCATATCACTATCCTAAATAATATTTCAAAAGTGGTCTGACATCTTTATGATGAAAATATCCCTCAAGATTGACGTTTGTGTAAAAATTTGCCCTATTCTGTTATGATAAGAAATTCGTAAAATTCTAATAACATACGAAATTTTTATATTGGAAAAATCATAGTGAATAATATTCATGTCAGTATCCTAAATAATATTTCTAAAGTAGTCTGACATCGTTACTATGAAAATATTCTCAAAATTGACGTTTATGTGAAATTTTGCCCTATTCTCCCATGTTAAGAAAATCGTAAATTTCAAATAACTTACGAAGTTTTTTTATTCGAATGTTGCAAATAAATACGGTTCTTGCCAGTGTCGAAAGTAATATTTTAAAATTGGTCTGACCTCTCTGCGATCATTTGTTCGTGAGATATCGTGTAAACAGACTAACAAACTAACGGACTAGCACACTAACGGATTTACACACTAACGCACTTACACACTAACGGACTAACACACTAACGGACTAACACACTAACGAACACCCTACAGACAGACACCATACAAAATTTGTCATTTTCGGATTCCTCACACCTGAAAATGTGTAAAAAAGTCAAAAAACCGATGTCGAAAATTTTCACGATTACCTAAGTTCCCCATATCTATAGTATGGTGGGGAACTAAAAATGGTGTTAAGAAAGCACTAAGTGAAGATACACATGCCCCTCCAAATGTTAAATTAAAACTCTATTTTTCTTACTTTATTAAATTTTATTCATTCATTTATTTATTTATTTTTCTATGACGGACTTTTCTGAAAAAAAAAAAAAAAATAAATAAATAAATAAATAAATAATAATAATAAATAAATAAATAAATAAATAAAAATAAATAAATAAATAAAAATAAATAAATAATTTGTAACCTTTGAGCATCGCCAGAATAATAGAAAATGTCTGTAAATAATTTTAAAACGAACATCTCATGAAATTTTCATGTTCGTATGTATTAAAGTTATTTACATACGAAATTAGTATGCTGTATACATCACATGATTTTCTTCTATATTTTTAATACAAATTCACTCAGTAAAAATAATTTATTAAAATTATCTTCCATGATGAACGCAGACCATTCTCATTTTAATGAAGTTTAACACTATATATACAAAGAAAGAGAATTTTATAACATCTTAAAAAAGCTTCTTTTTTTTTTTCCCCGTTAACAAATCGATAATTTTTTCAAATTATCACAATTCGATGGTGGTTCAAACATTCGTTTTAAAGGTATTGACGAGCTCTTTTGAAAGATATCCATATGAAAATTTGTCCCTCTCATCAAGGTGTGTATGGGGGTAGACGCTATGCTCCTACATATACAAAAAAAAAAAAAAAAAAAAAAAAATCCAATTGACTATAAGTTTTACAAGTAATTCTTTTTCATTTCTTAATGATTATTATAAAACAGCTCGCTTTACGCACATTTACACGCAAATTTTGTCATATACTGCCATGTTGAAAGTTTAGAAAAGCAAACGGTATGGCAACGCCACCTATTGAACGATTTTCACCAGAAATTGAAGTGCACTAATTTATGTCAAAGGGCAGCTATATATCAATTTGTATGAAATTCTGTGCAGTAGTTCCTGAGATACAGTTGCTACAAAATTTTGTCAGATACGCACACAGTCAGACAGACATTTTCTAAAAATGGTCAAATCAAGTTCTAGGCTTCTCAAAATGTGTAAATCCATCGAACACCTGAGATCGGAAGTTTTTACGGAATCAACATTTTCTTCTATTGAATATAGAAGAAAGTAAAAATAAATAAAAGAAACAGAAAAAGAAAAAGAAAATCCTGTTTTAATCAAACATAAGGATGCATATGCATTTTCGTTTATCTGTAATGCCCCTATGATTTGGGGCAAATGGAACCTCGGCCTACTATATCCATATACAGTACAATAGGAGATATAAGTCCAGTCTTGTAAGTCAAGTTTCCAGATATAAAATCAAGATGAAAAAAAATTCATGAATCTGTGAGAATTTTTTAATTTTTAAAATATCTCAATTAAGTACAAATTTAAGAACTTTTCCGTATGCCTCTAAATGGTACTCTTAAACATTTTAATACTCCAACGAAATCTGAAAAAAAAAAAAAAAGATTAGACTGTTAGGTTTTATTGAAAATTCAAATAGAGAACTGGAAAAATAAAGTAAAAAATATAAGTGATCCAGTTTAAGTGCTTGGGACAAGTGTAAATATCCTGATTATACTTGCCTGCCATACGAAATTCCTAGAGTATATATAATTATGGGTGGCCATATAGCTCAAGAAATAGGACAAAACTGAAGTTATATTAAAAATCTATATACAAAACTCAGTTCCCTTAAAAAAAAACTGTGGAGTGCAAGTGCAGCGATGGCAGTATTCTGAGTTTTGAGAGGGGGCACTCAGTCGTAGAGGAATGTAAACAACAATTCAAACTTCTAAACTATCACTGTTTCAAATTTGATTTAGTTTCCTATGGGGCTGGGGCTAACTACAACAAAGAAAGCTTAAAACAAATAGATATGATGACTATCAGATCCAAATTTAGCTTATCAATTAAGTTATAAACCGATGTTACATTTATTTCATATTTGATTTGGTTTCCTATGGCTAACTATAACAAAGAAAGGTTAAAACAAACAGATATGAGGATTTTTAGGTCCTAATTTAGCTTATCAATTAAGTTATAAGCTGACGTTACATTTACCCCATGCTTACACTCTTATGCCCTATAATATTTTATTTACGTTCGTGAATTATTAGTTAAAAAGTGTATTACTTTTAATCCGTTATAAAAAGATATTTATCATTTGAGTTGGCTGCTTGGAATAAACTAGCATAAAATACTTTCCCTTAATGCTATTCCAAGAAATTAAAATCATGTATCATGCATAACTAAGGTTTGACTTTCCAACAACACAGAATATAATTATAATAAAAGAAAGAATGAACCCGTAAAAGTTTGATTTAAATCTGTTAAAAAAAAAAAAAAAAAAAAAAATATGGAGTGACTACACTCGACTTTCCGAACAAATAATTAACGGTTGTTTAAAGTAACAGAAGTCTGAAGTCAATCAGCTCAATCGAATAAGGCGTTTAACGCTATTGCACGTTAAATAATTTGAGCCCATAGTTCATAATGATGAGGAATATTTTGTTGTGTCACTGTAAAAATCTATAAGTGATCTAGATTCACCAAAATCTATACAGCTGTTGGTGCGATGGTGAGTTATAATCTGTATAAAAATTCTCAACTCAATCGGATAACACATTTATACACTATCGCACTTTAAATAATTTCAACCCAAAGGCCATAATGATAAAGAATTTTTCTTTGCGTCTCTGTTTAAAAAAAAAAAAAAAAAGATTTTGATGAAATTCTGGCAAAAGCAGAATTTAGTTTAGGACGGAGGACTATTAGTTTTTTTTTTTTTTTTTTTTTTCAAATTATAACACCGCTTTCAAATTATTCAATTATATTTTCGATAAATTTTAGATTTAGAGTCGACAACGCAAAAATCCCAGATTGAGACTAATAGGCCCTCAGTCCTAAAAAAAAAAAAAAAAAAAAAAAACTTTAAGATCTAGATTTATTAAAATCTATGCAGTTCGTGCTATCGTGACCTATAACATGCGTGCCAACTTTCAGCTCATTCTAATAGAGCGTTTAGACGATATTATGTTCACACACACACATACACACACACACATACATGCATCACAGTAAAAACAGCAAAAATGAACTATGGGGACCTCAAAACGTTTGGAAACACCAAAATCTTAAAGTCGAATTTTTGTCATGATTACCATACTTTACTAACATGTGTTTGTTCGGAAACTAAAAAAGAAGTAAAATCAAACATTGCTCAGAAATATTTGCAGGGAAAGAAACAGCCATTATGGATGCAACTACTAAAATCTGTAGGAAACAGAAATTATTATTATTATTATTATTATTATTATTATTATTTTGTAATTATATTCGTGTCATGAAAGTGCCATCTAGATCTACCATCTTGAACGCACATTATACAGCATCTCCGAAAGACAAAGTTTATGTCATTTCATGGGGAAATTTGTTTATAGAATTTCTCATTACCTAATGTACTTCTTAAAAATTCCATTTTCAAATTTGGAAAATTCACAACCGTTAAACTTCTTCTTGCTTTACAAAAATCAGCTTCTCCTTCTTCTTCTTCATTTTTTTTTTTTTTTTTTTCATATTTCGTTTTCAGTAACTTTCATTTGTGACAGATAGTTGTTGACATCAGACAATTTTCTAGTCCAATAATTTATCTTGATGAATTCTGTTGCGCCTGTATATTTGTATGTCTTGCTAATAAATAAAATAATGTACAAAACTTTTCACCTAAGAGAAAAATGAATTATTTACACTTCATAAGGTCAAAATGTAGCGTGACAGACACGACAAAAAACAGACATGATTTCAGTGACTATACTTTATCATTCAGTTGCTCTAAATTGAGACACATTTGAAGTTCAGATATTTTAATTTACATAAACAGGACTTTCAACTGATATGTAATTTTAAAAAAAGTTCTAAAATTTAAATAACTAAATACATATAATAAATTATTTAGTTGCGTGATAGACATATGACATGAGTAAACATTTAGTGTTTTCTTTTTGCTTCTTACTTATTTTTAAGTTTACATTTATCTTTCTTCATTAATGATTTACTTTTTTTAAAAAAAATAGATATATAGTTAATGGGTTAAAATATTTGGCATATTTCATACATTTTATATATATATATATATATACACTCCTTCCCATAATTATACGGACACCCGTTTTTCTATATTAACTAAACACTGAACACTATTATTTAAACAAATATATTTTTAATTAATTTGAATTTCATTAACAGACGATACTTAAAAAGTTTTATCGTTTTTCTATCTTAAAGAACTTTAAATATGGTAAAAAGATGATTTTTCAGGTGTTCACAATTATAAGGACAGCTCGAATTTTAGTAATTTTTTTCAGTTATTCTTTATATTAATATTTTATGGGGTCTCTTTTTAGGGTTAAACAGTCACACATTCTTTCTGGTATATATATATATACTAGCAGGCTTTGCCCGCTTCGCTGGCCACTAAATTTAAAGGAAACTCGTTTCTATATAGCTTTATAAAAATAAAAATAAATTACTGAAATTGTTCAAAAGCTCGCTCCAGGTCCCTGCTGCATTCAGCAGCGATTTGGTCATCAACCGCAACTCGGGCGCTTGTCTCTATTACCTGCGACAATAGTTTACCAATGAGCTTCCATTTAGGTGCTTATTATATAACAGTTTGGAAATAGATAGTATCGAAAAAATTGGAGTTTCCCTTTTATATTTGAATCCCAGTTACATGTGAACAACACTATACGTGTTGTTCACATGTAACTCGGACTGGACTCAAAAGTAACTGGGTTTAGACAACATAATATTTGCTTTTACGTTATTTCATATATATTTTTTTTTTTTTTTTTGTTTATCCAATCAACCATTAAATGACAGCAATTTCACGCCAAATATTACAATATGCTGTGACCGGCTACGTCTGTCGCATGAGACAATTAATTTTTTGTGTTTGTTTATAATTCATGGTTTGTAAACCTGATAGTACAGCCTTAATATAGTTCTCTTTGGCGACTTTTGAATTTTTGTCACCATTTTAGACCTTTATTCCATTGTAACAATAAGACTTAATCCCTTGCAACAATATTCTATGAGCGCTATTTCTGCCGTATTTTAGACAACTGATCTTTTTATTTTTATATTTATTTCTTAAACATATTTTTATTTTTATTTATTTATTTAAATATTAATTTGAATTATTCAAATATTTCTGTTCGACAGCGTGAGAGTGCAGTAACACACAGAGGTTCATTTGTTTGTATGATAAATTAGCATAGTGATTATTATATAAAAAAATAAATAAATAGGTAAACATTATCGTGTTACACAACTTTATTATGTCGCTCCATTGGCGGCTTTTGAATTTTTGTCGCCATATTAGCGATGGATTTTTTTTTTTTTTTTTTTTTTTTTTTTTTTGTATGAAAAGGGGAAGACTATTTTGCTAATAATTTTATCAGACTCTTTTTTTGTTTATACATAAGAATCCTTTATATTCTGCTTATATTTTTAATGCTTTTTAGGTTTAAAATAGTGCTTGTTGAAATAAATTTCCTATCTTTAAAACAGCATTTGTTCTGTAAATTTTGTGTAAAAATAAATCATTTATGTTTTTATATATTTGATGCGCTACTTAGATTAAAATAGCTGTTGCTATATTAAACTTCTTGTCGAAAAACATTCGGTGTACTTCAACACCAAAATTTAAAGAATCGCCCAGCAGGATCTGTTAATGAAGCTGATAAAATAAAAATATGGTTCATAGAGTTTAAATAATCTATTTAAAAAAATTTTTAAAACCCAAATTATTAATCTATCGTATCACATACATAGATATAGTAATAATATATAGATTGATCATTGGGGACAAAAAAGTGATTCCTTTTCACTCGGGAAAAGATGGCGATTTTACCAAAATATGGCAGTCTTTCCCCGAGTGAATACACACGGGAATATGCACGAATGTTTTAGCAAATAAAATTCATGAATAATTTATTTACTAAAGGTGAATGAAAAGCCCCAGATATAGTTTCAAATTCATTCTTCTTTTTTTTTTTTTTTTTTTTTTTTTTTTTCCTTCAATACCACTTAATGGCTGATTCCAAAGCTTTTTTTTCGGCATCAAAAATCTTTGCACGATAATATGGGGATGATAGATCTATATATATTATTATATCTATGATCACATAAATCTTTTCGAAAATAGAATAAAACTTAATTTGAAAAAAAAAAAATAATAACTTTTGTTTATTAACCAAAATAATTGATGAAATTTGAAATGCAAGTTGGTCTTGTGGGGTACAGGCTGTATATTATATTTTTGTGTTCGTGAGAGAAAATTTAAAAGAATTTGAAAACTGCAATTTTTAATCCCTTTTAAAAATCATGTGACTTAATGTGAAGCAGATTTTTCATTTTTTTTCTCCTAACGGTTTCCATACAATCTTCTGCTGTTGCCACCTAAAATTCATACTTTAGTTAATTTTAAAAAATCTAATTGTCCGATTGATAAGCTGTTTAATGCGTCGGATTAAAAAAAAATTTCCCTTTCATTTGCTATCTTATTTGTAACGATGCGACTGATATTTCTAATTTATTTTCTAATCTTTCTGATTTATTTTCCTCATTTTAAATAAGTGTACGTTTTTTTTTTTTTTTTTTTTTTTTTTTTTTTTTTAAATTATTATTATTTTGTCGAAAAAAAATGGCAGCAATTAAATTATGGATAAAATTTTAAAATTTAAATGTCTTATTTATCAAAAATTAGAAGGTTTTTATTTTCACATTTTAATTAATTAAGAAAAAACTAATCATCCGACTGATAAGCTGTTTAATGCATCGGATTTACAAAAATTTTCCCTTTCATTTGGTGTCTTATTTGTAACGATGCGAGTGATATTTCTAATTTATTTTCTAATCTTTCTGATTTATTGTCCTCATTTTAAATAAATGTACGTTTTTTTTTTTTTTAATTATTATTATTATTTTGTCGAAAAAAAAAATTGGCAACAATTAAATTATGGATAAAATGTTAAAATTTAAATGGCTTTTTTTTTTTTTTCAGAAATTAGAAGGTTATGATTTTCACATTTTAATTAATTAAGAAAAAACTAATCAAAAATTCGAAAATCTGACTTCGATGTGCACAATGACCCTTCGGGATGCACCTTTGTGTTAAATCTCGTGACTGTCCGAGCTACCGTTTTCAAGATCAGTGAAATATACATACAAATATTGCTCACTTAATAGTAGTATAAGATATATACATTTTTTTTTAATATTAAGTTTCAATACCATTTCATATAGCATATATGATATTCTTAATACATTTAAACTATTTAAAATTGCTTTCCACTTGCATGCACTTTTCTAATATCATAAGTTAAGTTTTTTTCAACTTTTAGGCCATGGGAAAGGCAATAATACAGAAATTTCTTTCTTCAAACTATTTCCTATTGCTCTAAAAGTAAAGCAAAAATGTAAGTCTTGTTGAAAAAAATATTATTACCCCCCAAAATCTAACAAAGATCTGATAATTCCACGTTTAAAATTTGCGGATATTCTCTTGATGTTCATAATAATAGAAAAAATTACTAAATTCATTCTGCCTTCAGTAGAAGCAACTCCCCAGAGCACCATAAATCCACATTTAAAATGCCCGATTCATATCTGCTTTTAAAAAATCTGCTCTGTCTTTCGCTATCTTGAGATCGTGCCAGTAACTGTTAAAACCATTTGGTTAATCAAGAATAAAATGTTTTTCATCCGAAAATGCAACATTTTACCATTTAATATTGTCTTTATTCAACTTTAACACAGACGTTCTTTCCCCCATTAAATGCTGATTGATTATTACAGGTTTTTTATTCATTTTAACATATTATTAATTATTTTAAACATGCATAAATGTAGACCCTAACCTTTCGTTAAAAATTACAAGCAAATTCGTCAGCAATCATTATGAGTAGAACAGTAAGAGGAATTGTGAGTCTTCGATCTCTGTAAAACAACTCTGATTTTGCATCAGATCTCTCTCCTATCGAACAAGCAGTTCAATGTTTGATCACATTTCCTTCAGCAATTTTAGACCTTCGAATTTCATTAGAAATTCGGCAGATTGAAATTATCCTTCCACTTAAAAAACACATTTATCATACTTCGCTGCTTGAACGTTCTTTTTTTCGAGGAATTATCAGTAATGTCCGTCCAAGAAAAATTGAAGGCTTATATATGAATTAATCTAGCCCAGTAGTTAACAAATTCGCATGTCAACTGTAATTTATCCGCTAGTAAGTTAAATAAAACGAAAAAATCTGGATTGTCCCTATAATTATGAACATCTAAAAACGTGGAGAAAAACACACTTTGCATTATTTTTTATTAATTTTGTTTTATATTAAAAAATTATAACAGTTTTGGTTTTTAGAATACTAGATATATTAAGTGCACTTAGTATAATCTTATTTACAATTATTTTTACGTTAGTTATTTAAAAATATAAAGTGTCCTTATAAATATGAGAAGGAGTGTATATATATATATAATAATTGAGTTATTTGCAAATAAAAATATGGTTCCCATGCCCACTTTTCGCATGAAATTAATATTTAGAGCTAAAAAAGGAGAAAAGGGCACTTAGTTACTTTTTCACATTTTTAAACTCCGAAATAAAATATTTAATTCCCTATTGAGCAGCATGGGCTTGGGTTATCGGCAAAGATTGTACGTTCTTAATCACTAAATTCAGTGTCATATCACAATCAAAATAATAAATTTCTTAGAAATATAAGCTTATTATTCACATTTTGACCTTTTAACAAAATTAAATGTCATTTAAAGTGATTCGAGAAAAAATTATGAATGGAAAATTTTAAACAACAAAGTTGTTTTTCTCAATTATTTTACATTTTTGACCGTTATGGTAAATTCATTTCTTTTTCCTTTCCTTTCCTTTTTTTTTTTTTTAATCAAAGTCATTTATCAGCAAGTTTAATTGCAATATCAATAATTTCCATTTGTAGAAAATTTTCAAAACAGGAAAAATCTTCTTTCGTTTAAAGGTTCTAGATTACGTTAACATCACTTTCCTTTATATGTTCGTTATTTATTTTAAATAATAATTTTTTCGATTTATTTTGCTTTACACAGTTAGAATTACCGGGAAAAAATTAATGTTTTCTGAGGAATTATTCCATAATTGTACGATGTACTTCAAGTCTGTTTCAAAGGAAAAGAATTGACATTAACCCTTTTTTAACCTTGAATTGGGCAGTGCCAGCAATTGGAAGAGAGTTGAAGACCTTTAGATTACACAAAACAGGTAACTAAATAGTCTGATGACGTACTCAACATTTCTTTCATCTGCATGCGTCTGAAATGAAGGTTGAAGAGGACGAAGCATGTTTAGTAATCATTGTTTTAATAATCTCTTTTTCTTTCCTTGAAAAAGGCTGTTGATTGCGTAAGAATAGAGATCGATTATGGAGATTCAAATGGAAAGTAACTCTGGGTATTGTAGAACATTTTTTGTCAATTACTGCTTCAGACAGAGTGATGAAATTTGATACACATATGCAAAGCCGTAGCCGCATCATTTTTAATACTTTTTTACACTTTCTGTGTAACTTTATAACACATTATGTGCTAAAGTTTGAACCCCCTCCGACTTTTTTTTTTTTTTTTTTTTTTTTTGCTACTGCCTTGCACATATGCATTGAAATATAATAGTATTAAGTTTACTAAACTTTCTTCACAACGGTTTAAATTTAAATGAAAAATTAAAACATTCAATTATATATATATATCTATACGGTCGAATTTCGTTAACGTGAATCTCAAAGGGGATAAAAAAATTTGTTCATGTTATCAGTAGTTCATGCTATCAGTAACTAATCTTCATATAGCTAAACCAATATTCATTTTTAACGAGGATTGGGGAAACAGTTCATGTTAAAAGTAATTCACGTTAACGAGGTTCGACTCTATATTAAAAAAAAAAAAAAAAAAAAAAATTAAATGGCCCTACGTTTTATTTTTTACTTTTCGTACATATGTAAAGAAAGTACTGTAATCATGAAAAAATTCGACTACGAGATTTTGGTGTTTTTATACATTTTGAAGTCTCCTAAGTTCATTTTTGCTATTTTTATGGTGATACATATGTGTGTGTGTGTGTTAGAGAGAGAGACTGCTCGATAACGTTTAAACACCTTGTTCGCAGTGGCGCACCCAGAATTTCTGTCTGGAGGGGGCTGAAGAATAATTGAGTCCTGTATAATAGATTTATGGGAATATACGCACATACATATGTAGTAAAGAATCTGCTTTAAATATTTCTTTTGAAATAAATAAATGAATGAATGAAATTGAATTTAAGTTGAATAGCGCAATCGAGGAATTTATATCAGTATATAACATGCTAAGTTACAACAGTTCGGACAGTTGGAGTTGGTACTGAGCTTGCAAACATAAAGTTGTAGGTTCATTTATGATTTAAAAAAATGTCGTGTACAATATGACAAGCTAGTGAAGATAAAATTCGCCCGAAATGAAATGTCCTCCCCCCATATTTCCAGTGAAAATAAAATGTGATCAAATTTAATACTCTTTTGCGATATTTTACATGCATATGCAGTTAACACGTAAGTAATTAAGAAATTATAATTGTAGCCAAATGAAAGCTACAGTTGTGATATGTAGGAATTATAACAGAATTTCAGTGTAAATATTTACATAGCTATTTTTATTTAATTAACTGGAGTATAGGGCCGACGCTTCTTCTAGGTTCGGTTCGGTTAACAGAAACAAGTCGCACTCGTAGTGTACGTGGGTGTTATAATCAACACAACAAGCAGGGGCAGAACCTCATAATATTCTAAAACATTAATTCTAATATGTAATTAGAATTTTACTATTACTTATTACTATTACTTAAAATTTTAATTTGTTCTGTTAGCAAATATTTCAAGCATTACCTTCCTGAGTTCAATACAGGATATTGTATTCCAGTATAATATACATATATTTTGAAATTTGAATTTTTATAACAGGAAAAAATTGCATTATTCAAAAATGGAGCTTAGATCTCAGTGACATCAGAGGCAAAAATGAAAACTGCGCATGCACCTTACTGTATGTTCTACGAACCATGATAAAAAAAAAAAAAAAAAAAAAAAAAAAAAGTGACCCCACCCTCAGAAGCATCTGTAAAATATATTAATATATTGTTATCGGGGTATTTTCCTATTTTGAAAAGTAAACTACGCCGTTTGGCATTCTTCTAAATCGTTATATTTTTAGAGAAATAATTTTACGTATTTGTGATTAAATCAATTAAATTTTATCTTCAGCAATTGATGCGAAATTTCACTAGCATGTATATGTGCTAGTGGCATATAAAGTATTTAACGAATATGCAAATGTCATTTTTTATTTAAAATATTGTTTTAGAGGAGCGACTAAGAGCAGGGCTGTGATGTTGAAAAACATCACATATCCCTTTTTAAAATAAAATAATAATAATAATAATATAAATTACATTTTATTTATTTATTTATAATACAAGCAAACATTATATTTCTTATCCTAAAAGAATTTAATACAATTTTGTTTATTTCGCTTATGCTATTTTATTTTTATTTCTATTTCATTAATCTGTAATTTCATATAATTTATTGTTCTTTTTCCTGCTCTAAATCTCATCAAGTAATAATTAAATAAAATATCAAAGAAAGAGAAACCCATTCATTTTATGCTTTAAAACCGCAGACGATTTTTTTTATTGTAGCTTCCTGTCTCCTGTCGAACGTTAAAAGATTCCGTTGAATCATAATAGCTGAAAACCATCTGTAATATTTTTATCAATTGATTTTGCACTTTTAGTCAAATTCTGGATGCCTGACAAAATTTAATCACATCCTATGACGTAATTTAATTTTTAGCCAATCCTTTAATTATTATTTAGGTTTACTATATATAAAATTTAAAATGTGTTCAGCCAACTTGATTTTGGATGCCAAGGAGATTTGGCGAAATAAATTAATTAGCTTGCTGTCTGTCTTTCTGTAAAGATGTTATTTTTTTTATCTTTGAGTCAAAAATCTCGAAATGCTTTCGGTTTAGAAAAGTATATCAAAATGGCTTCCATTCTTCATTCGATGTCTCTCTGATTAATAAACTGAAATTCTTCATCATGAATGTTTGCGAATCTACTCATTCGTTTTTGTTCAAAAATGCATTATATATATCTTATAAGAGTAATAAAGAAATGTAATTTTTCTAAATGGAAAATGACTTCATGCTACATTTTACGGAGCTGAGTGAACCTGCTACGCTGTACGTCATGGCCGCTTCATACTTTAGATATCTCCATCCCAGCTCTTCATTAAATATATGTGGTGCCAGACTCAGGCCGGATAATATATCCGGATATCCAAAAATTTTTTTTTTCGTCTTGAAAAATTTGTGCATCGAAATTAAATTATTATTAACAAATATCGTGAATGTGACGTTTTACGTTGTTGTTATGTTTTTAAAACAGCTGCCCCAATGATGATCCAAAAAGAAATTAACTACGTTACGGTGAACAGCACCGAATGTACCGATTTGTTGATTGTTGTTCATCTTTACTAAAGGCTAGTGTGCTGCGGGATGTCATCTGTGATTTTTTTAAAAAAAAGAGATTACTTGGTGTCTGCGGTACCGATTCTTATCGCCGATATTGTGTGATGCCATACCGGTGGACTTTCTACGGTTTCATTGAATAACATCCTCTCTACAGTCTGCAATGTTCGCAATTTGTGACCGTCTTATGCACCCGTTCGGTATTAAATGGTCGTTGATTCATCGGTGCAAGGAGAATTGCCAAATATGGGTTGTCTTTCTAGAATATGTGCAGTTAAATTACTGTGTTCATTTTTTTTCTCGCGCACTCGTACAGGAGAAGAGCCTTACAGTTTTAAATAAAAGAATAAATAAAATACCGTAAATAAATAAATTTATATCTATATATATTTTTGTTTTAGCTAAAAGAAGATTCGAAAAAGGGGTAAGTTTCCTTTGCAATCAATTTTTTGTGCCAATAAAAAGAAACATTTTTCACATATTTTTCTTAAATATTGACAATAAGAACTTTTCGTACATTTTTCTTAAATATTGACATTTATTTAAACTTTATATATAAATTTTTACTTATAGGTAAAATCTTTTATTCTCCATATGAGTATTATATTCTACTTTAACTTTTCATTTCAATTTTTAAGAACAGTTAAAAAGTTATATAAATGATCAAAATTTGCTTATATTATTTTTGAAATATCTAGGTTTTGGATATTCAAGTAAAGATTTATTTCATTTGTGAAATTAAATACCAGATCATAGTGATATTTTTTTTCATCATACTGCATAAAATATTTTTTTTTTGATTTTTTTTTCATACTTTGATTTTTGTGTTTACAATTTAATATATCTTGACAATTATTTTAATTTGCATATATATCCATTTTTAGTATTATTCATTATATATTTTTAAATATATCTATAATATATATATATATACAACAAGATATATATAAGCCAATTTCATGGTTGCAAGCTATAATGTTATACAGGAAAATATTACAAATAATTTCTACATATTTTTATTAATCTTGAAACTTTATCATCCAACTTTTGCAGGCTTAATTAAAAAAAAGAAAGTATTTAACAATTTTATTCATTTTTAAGTGTCTTGGTGACTTATTTGTTTATATGATATTCAATTGAATTCTTATGCATATTATTTTTATTTAACTTGGTTAACATTTTTATATTTGAAAAACATGGCACAGAATCGAAACGCGTTTTGCTCCGTTCCTAATTTCGATGGGGACGCGAGATTTGTCAAATTTTTCTTTGATCAATTAAGATCCTTTGCCATGTTAAATAAACTAACAAATGACGCGACATTGCATGTCATGAAAGAAAAACTTCGTGATGCCGCGTTGGCATACTTTATTGAGAATGAATCATTATATAAATCGACAGATCTTAAATTCATCGAGGAAAATTTCTGTAAGTTTTTCAGGGAATCGTCATATAATACTGGAATATCAGAATTTCATAATTTAAAAATTTTGCCAGGAGAATCAATTAAAAACTTCGCCCATCGTGTAAATGTTGCTGTACCTAAGGCTTTCCCTGACCTTAAAGACAAACAATCCCTTGATAACATTAAACTTCCGAAATTTTTAGAGTGTGTACCATCAAATATTAAAATTAAATTAATGGAGGAAAACATAAGAGACTATAATAAGGCAGTTGAACGTGCTCAAACATTATCCGAAATATATGATTCATTCAACAACACTACTAATACTAAGACTGTTCTTTCTTGTGATAATAAAAATGACTCTGTAATATTAAACACATTGAAAGATTTATCTGAGAAAATTAATAGCATTTCACTTACAAACAACAATCCACCCTCCCATAATGAATCCTTGAACGTAGTTCAGTCAAGCAGACCCAAATTTGATCAAAGAAATTATAGAAATAATTACAAAACTAGACAGACAAATTTTCGTTCTGTCCCTAGAAGAAACTTTTCTAGAAATAATTTGATTTGTCAACTTTGTTCCAAACATGGTCACGTTGCTTTAAATTGTTATAAATGGAGAAATCGAGATAATTTAACTTATAAAACACGTAATTATGAAAACCGTAATTTAAACTAGAAAAGAGGTATGGAGATGCTGATGCTGCCATATCTCGAAAACTAAGGGTCTCATCAGCAAACGAACATAAATTCCCGAATGTGTCATCTTCAAATTCTCTTCCAAAAATTTCACATACTAGACTAGTAAATTCAGTTGGATCTCAAACTGTTGCTAATATTACTGTAGCAGATAATAAAGCTACCCAAACATTTCAAAACTTTAGTCATATTTCTAATACAGGGTATATTCCAAGTGACAACAATGAGAGTTGCACAAATAATAATGAAGATCATATTTTATTTAATGTAAACAAAAATTCTCATACACTTCCTATAATAAAAGCTAAATTAGCCAATAATGATATAAAGTTTCTTATTGATACCGGAAGTAGTTGTTCACTTTTAGCCCAATCAACATTTGATAATTTAAAAGCAAATTTAAAATATAAAAGACTAGGTTCGTCTATTACTCTTAAAACGGTCAATTCTTATGTTGAATTTTCTTCATGTATTCGTGCAGCTTTCAAAATTGAAAAAAAGTTTTTCCAACACAATTTCTATATTATTGACATACCACATAACTCTAATTTTCATGGAATACTTGGTATGGATTTCATTAAAGAAAATCATGTCACTATTGACTTTTCGAAAAATTCCATGAGAATTGGAAAATTAGACTTTACTTGTTCTTTATTTGATTCGGGAAATGAAAAATTAGATGTATATAATGTTAACTCTGACGATAATAACATGAATGTTTACCTTCTAAAGAAAGTTATAATACAAACTGGTGAAAATATCTACATTACTGCAAAAACAAATAATAAGTTACAAGAAACGAATTACATATTTTGTACTGACTTAAAGGATCCTGATATAGAAATTTTAGATTCTATTGTATCACCGAATTACAAAAATGAAATTAATTCTGAAAATAATAATTCTCTTTTTACGTTACTTATCTCAAATAAGGGTAAAAATTCAATCCATCTAAATAAAAATATGCATATTGGTAAATTATTTTTAATTGATGAAATTAAAGAACCACATTTAGATAAAATTGAAGACTCTTGCTCTAGTAATAATAATATACAAAATATTGAGGACCATATCCACTTAATTCAAGCTTCAGAGGATATATTACTAAAACGTAAAAATGATTTATCAAGTAAAGATTTTTGTTTGAATCATTTAACCCTTGATCAACGTAACACACTTGAAAATTTATTTTTAAGCAAATTTGCTGCTTTTTCCAAATCTCTCAGTACTCTAGGACATACTGATAAAATAATTCCTAATCTTAAGTTAATTAATGATTTCCCTATTAAAACACTTCCATTTCCGATTCCACAAGCTTTACAAAAAGAAGCCCAAGAACAGATCAATGAATTAGTAAACGCCGGCATAATTGAGCGTAATTGCTCCGAGTGGGCTTGTCCCATATTGCTAGTAAAGAAAAAATCTGATGGTTCAAAGAAACAACGTTATAGACTTGCTTTAGACCTTAGAATGGTCAATACAGTCATACAAGGTTCCTCATATCCACTTCCTAAGATTCAAAATATTATTTCAAATCTTTCGTCATTCAAATACTTTACTTCGTTAGATTTCATGCAAGCGTACCACCAAATTGACCTTCCAAAAAAATATCAAGATATGTTAACATTTACATCTATTTTCGGCAGTTATCGATACAAACGTGTTTGTTTTGGTTTAAAGAACGCCAGTTCTATATTTCAGTCTCTAATGGACACAATACTCGACGAGATAAACATTAATGGCATATATGCTTATCAAGATGATCTGATTATTGGATCAAATTCATTTGAAGAGACTTGTGAAAAAGTAAATAAAGTGTTAGAAATTCTTATCAAATATAATTTAACATTATCCCCATCCAAGTGTGAATTCCATAAATCAGCAGTTAATTATTTAGGTTTCCATATTGAAAACCATACTATTTCACCCATCACCGCTAACATCGTAAAGATCAATTCTTTTCCACCACCAACGACAAAACGACAATTAAAAAAAATTCTTGGACTTGCTAATTTTTACAAATGGATTTTACCATCTTTCTCAGAACTTGCGCAACCCCTTGTGGAACTCACAAAACCCAAAACAACATTCAAATGGACAGAAAAACATCAGAGTATTTTTCAAAAAATTCAAAAATTATTCTTTCTTCCCCCAATGGTTCGACTTCCAGATTGGGAGAAAACATTCTATGTCAACACGGATGCATCAAAAACAGCCATTTCAGGAGCACTTATGCAAAAATTTAATGGTAAATTACTTCCTATAGCATACTTTTCCAAATCTTTAAAACCTTCTGAAAAGAAATATCCTGCGTTAAAATTGGAACTTATGGCAATTCATAAAACTGTCACCGCCTTCAAATACTATTTATATAATCGTGAGTTCGTAATTTTGTCAGATAGTGCTCCCCTTGAAAAATATAAGAAAACTACCAATCCCGCTGACGTAACCACCCGATGGTTAATGGACTTATCTGAATATACATACGTTTTTAAACATATTCCTGGAAATTTGAACATCTTAGCGGATTATTTATCACGTTGTAATTTTGAAAACAATCAAGAGGATCTCAAAGCTAATCCAAACTTAATTCATGACATACAACCACTACCAATTGTTGATGTTGATGAAAATGAAAACAGACTTGAAATTAACAGTAAGGATAAAATTAGTAATGAAAATCAATACAAATACTCAGAATATGTTAATTATATGATTTCAGGAAATTCAAACTCTAAAGACCCCTTGCTAGAAATTTCAGACCAAACATTTGTGTCCGAACAAATTAAGGATTCTGAATTAAAAACAATTTACGAAGAAATCTTAAAAAACGGAAAGTCAGAAAAATTTCCCAATTACTTTATAAATCCTGATTCTAAAGTATTAATGCTCAAGAAAGAGAATATTCACAACAATTCATTCAGTTATTTAATTATTGTCCCAAATTCTTTAAAAGCGAAAGCATTGTCCATCGCGCATTTATCTCACTTCGGTTTGGCTAAAACCTATGAATTTCTTTCTAGAAGATATTTTTGGAGGGGCATTTATACTGATACCCTCAATTTCGTCTCTTCATGCATTAAATGCTTACAAGCGAAACATCACAAAACACCTCCTGCTCCATTACAAAAAACATATACACCCACTCATCCAAATCATACAATCTCCACAGACTTGGTGGGTCCTTTTAGTAATGGTCAATACGTCTTGACAATAATTGATCATTTTAGTAGACACTTAGAACTTTACCCGTTATCTAATATTACTGCTCCAAAAATAGTTCAATGTTTGTTTTCATACATTACGACCTTTGGTCGGCCTGCATGTATTCTATCAGATTTAGGTCCACAATATACATCTCAAGTTTACAATACATTTAATGACACTCTAGGCATAAAAATAATACATTCGTCTGCTTTTCATCCACAGTCGAACTCTATTAGCGAACGTGTAAACACATCAATTAAATATTCAATTAATATATTATTAGAAGAAGGTCATTCATTTCAAAATGCACTATATATACACAAATCTCTCTACAATGGATCTACGCATTCTTCCACTCAATTCTCGCCCAATCTTCTACATTTTGGTAGAGAACTGGCACTAATTTTTGACACTTATAATTCAAATTATAATTACACTTACCTGGACTCTAATGTAAACATCTATAAATTAATGCAAGACCTTCAAGAAATTTATAAAAAAGCGTACAATAACATTCAAGATTCCCAATCAAAAAGAAATAAATATTTTCAAAGAAAAGCTAAACTAAGAAGCATCTGCACAAAAGATGTTGTGTATCTGAAGTCTATGGATAAATTTAAATCTAAATATACAGGTCCTTTCATTGTCACAGTTAAACATTCCCCAGTTTCATTTTCAATTAAACGGTTACATGCTAGTGATGATAAGGCATTTCGTGTGCATATCGATAGAATTTTATTGGCACCTCCACGTAATAATCACTTATTTGACATTTATAATAATTCTAATTTTAATAAGAATCTCATTATTTCCAATGATACACACCAATATAATTTACGAAACAGAAAGTAATTTTTCATCAATATTTTTCCCTAGGTTAAAAGTTACGCAGTATAAATTTTTAAATATTTATAATGATTAAAGATAGATCAAATAAATTTGATGTATACTTACATCGCAACAGACCTGATCAACCTGTTGTGATCTTTATTTGTTGTGAAATTTCGCAGCTTGAATAATCAATGGCTGGTCCAGGATATTATATTCTAAGCTGCATTGTCTTACAACAGCAGTGTATATCACTTTTATCACTATTTCTTTAACTTACTTGTTAATTATAATTGCATTTTATTAAAAGTTAACATACTAGAACAATAGTTTGATTTAAAAAAAAAAAAAAAAAAAAAATGTTAATGCAATTAATAAAAAAAAAAAACTTTGGTGCAGGTAATATTTTTATCATACATATGCATATGTCTCATATATTCCAATTACAATTACCTATTAAAAAAATGAATATATAAAAACATGTGTTATTATTACTTTCTTTCAACATGTATTATTTGTTTAAACATTTTAATGAATATAAAAGTCTCACTATATATATTTGATAACATATAAATATACTTGATTTTTATTTTGTCAAAATTTCATATTAAAATTGCTTATACATTTGTACTATGTACTTATTACAACGAATCCTTGTCTTATATGAACTGAAATGGACTCGTCAAAGTTTCTCGCCATGCATGGTAACATAAAAATTTACTGATTTCAACATCTTACCACGAACTGATAAATATATGATGACTGAATTATTATGATTTTAAATCAAAGAACTAGAGCTCATTTTGTTTATGGATATATATTCTAACGACTTGTGTACACAGACGTATGGCCATACAACATTATATTACATCACCGTATAATATCTTTATTTTCTGTATTTGTATTTTATTATTGCATAATAATATTTTTTTTAAGTATGCATACAAGATTTTCTATTAATAATATAACAATGTACGTATTTTATTTGTATTGGAAGCCATTCGTTTTTGTTTTTGTTTTGTAATCAATCTATTTTACGAGATTGGAGATAATTTGATTTAATTTAAATTTTTGCTGAGTTGTCATATCATAGACGATGTAATGGCTGAACCCATTTTTTTTTCGGTCGACGGGGAGAAATATGTGATGTTGAAAAACATCACATATCCCTTTTTAAAATAAAATAATAATAATAATAATATAAATTACATTTTATTTATTTATTTATAATACAAGCAAACATTATATTTCTTATCCTAAAAGAATTTAATACAATTTTGTTTATTTCGCTTATGCTATTTTATTTTTATTTCTATTTCATTAATCTGTAATTTCATATAATTTATTGTTCTTTTTCCTGCTCTAAATCTCATCAAGTAATAATTAAATAAAATATCAAAGAAAGAGAAACCCATTCATTTTATGCTTTAAAACCGCAGACGATTTTTTTTATTGTAGCTTCCTGTCTCCTGTCGAACGTTAAAAGATTCCGTTGAATCATAATAGCTGAAAACCATCTGTAATATTTTTATCAATTGATTTTGCACTTTTAGTCAAATTCTGGATGCCTGACAAAATTTAATCACATCCTATGACGTAATTTAATTTTTAGCCAATCCTTTAATTATTATTTAGGTTTACTATATATAAAATTTAAAATGTGTTCAGCCAACTTGATTTTGGATGCCAAGGAGATTTGGCGAAATAAATTAATTAGCTTGCTGTCTGTCTTTCTGTAAAGATGTTATTTTTTTTATCTTTGAGTCAAAAATCTCGAAATGCTTTCGGTTTAGAAAAGTATATCAAAATGGCTTCCATTCTTCATTCGATGTCTCTCTGATTAATAAACTGAAATTCTTCATCATGAATGTTTGCGAATCTACTCATTCGTTTTTGTTCAAAAATGCATTATATATATCTTATAAGAGTAATAAAGAAATGTAATTTTTCTAAATGGAAAATGACTTCATGCTACATTTTACGGAGCTGAGTGAACCTGCTACGCTGTACGTCATGGCCGCTTCATACTTTAGATATCTCCATCCCAGCTCTTCATTAAAAGGGCTAATTTTTATTTTATATCAACCGAGAATTTTCCTTTGCCAATGTGAATATGTTAATTTTTCCCGAGGACAAAACAAACATCTCAGAGATGCTATAGTACTCATGAATTAAAATATAAAATTGTATGAGCCTGGTATCCCAATTTTCTGACAAATACATCTATGCTTACTTCCACATAAGACTGCTTCTTCTGCCTGACTTTTTAGATACTCCCGCGATTTCATGATCACAGCACTGGCGTACCAAGAGTGGGGCGGAGGGGGCGGTCTGCCCCGGGCCTCTGGTCACGAGGGGCCTCCAAAGGAACTTTACCTTTAAGTATATTTATCTGGTAAAGTTGTCATTATTTTAATCTGATTCTGTCATTATTTATCATATTGTTATTTATCGTGCCATTATATTAATCTGAAACATTCCCTGCAATTCCCATTTAAACCGTAGGTTTCTGTCTAATGAGCTTTAATATACAAAATATGACCATAAAGTGACAACTGCAAAACCAAAAAAACTCATTTTTGCCAAGCTTGACCAATGCCCAGGGCCGGCTCGACCATATAGGCAAATTAGGCGATGGCCTAGGGCGCTCAAATCTAGAGGGCGGCACAATCCAGACAAGATCTATTTTATTTATTACTATCTAACCGCACTTTAGAATAGATAATGTAGTCTTTGAAACACAGCACTCATGTTGTGTGAAAATTTTAAAAACTTACAATCTTTGTCTAGAAAGGACTAAAAAGTACAAGTCTGCTGCTATGGCTTGGAAACATTTACTGAGTTTTTCTTTGCGTGTTTTCAATTGGACGTGTAAAAATGAAGTAAATGGAAAATCCTCGAACTGACTTTTCAGGGCATCAGAGTCAATCTAATTTATCTAATGAGAAGCGCGAGAGAAAGAGTCACAAACAACTGGCTTGATTTTACCATAATAACGACATATTTATTTCAAAAACTTACAAAGTCGAGTTGAGTTTTGAAAACAGTCCGTCATTAAATCTGTCCATCTAACTGTTAAAAGCTTTACACTATATCTAAAAGTCACCGAGTCATTATTTAATGGGGCTGTACGTTATTGGAACTATAAAGTTTTGGTTATATTGGAACTATAATGTTTCACTCAGTCGGAAAAATAAAATTTCATTAAATATAAAGTTTTGACTTTCCATTCAAGGGTCTAAATTGTACATCATGTTTTTTTAAATTTTGAACTGGCATAAAAAGAAAAAAAAAATAATAATAAGATTTGAAGGAAGCTAGCTCTAACTAGAAAGATGTTTTAGCTCTTTAGACTAGGTGGCTTTGTGTAGGGGCTATGCTTGGGGGCTTTTTGGAATTTTACACAGTGATTCTGTTATAGTTTCTTTTTCTAGTAGCTCAACTTAGTAATAAAATGTGAAATTTCGTTTTCAGTACAGTTGATACTTGACGCTAGTTGTTAACAGAAAAAAAAAAATGGAGTACAATTTTGTAAGAGAAAATTAGAGAAAAAATATCATTAGCAAAGCAAATTAGGCTCATTTGAAAAGTTATTTCCGTCCGAATCTTAAAGAAACAGTATCAGGATAATAATTTGAAAAAACAAAAGATTTTCCCACTTGAATCTGAATAAGCAAAAATCTTGCTTCATCTTCCAAAATAATTAGTAAATAAAAAATAGTTTGATATGAAAGAAAACAAATTTTCTTTTTCTTGGAAACTGTAAAAGTAATTTCGGATTTGATAAACAGGAGGCATTTTCAAAAGAAATTAATATTGCGGTATCATTCCCATCTGAGTCAGAGCTAGCCCGATTACGAAAATTGAAAAAGAAGTTTAATTATGCAGTCAGCTAATAAATCAACAAGTAAGGCTAAACATCATTTTAAGATTAATTTTATATTTCTTTTCTTGATACAGCAAGAAATTCGAATGATGAGAAGTTCAAACAGACCAAAAAGATAAATCGTGTTTTCTGATGCCTTTCTAACGATTGTGGGTCGTAAAAAAAAAATTTTTCAAAGTGATTTTGAAATTATGCAGAAGATTAAGAGATTATCTGACTCCATGAGACTCTAAGGATGTTGATGAAAGTACACTACAGGAAGTTTTGAATATTTTTTGTGAAAACGAACTAATACATTGCGTATTGAATTTAGTAACAGCAATAAAATTGTTGCTGATACTTCCTGTGTCTGTGGCCAGTGGAGAACTCAGCGTCATATAATTGAAATTAATAAAAACTTACTAGCGTTCTATAGAGTTCTAACAACCACGTGACTTTCTTCTTAGAAACCGTACTTTGCTGAAGGACAACGCTAATTTTTCCATGCTTTTGGAAACGTAGTAGTCGATTTTTTTTTATGCTTTTACAAATACATTTACAACACTGTGTTACAATAAATTTGTAACACTATTCCGCAATGATAAAATGGGTCAGTGGGGTCAACTGTCCCTCAGCAAACATGCTCGTGACGTCATCTGTTAGAACTCTACAGTGACGTGAGAACGATTTGTAAGACTATCACCATTATAAACAGCTCAAGATGAAGCTAAAACAATTCATTTGAAGGATATTGTTTCTACTACCGCTAAAAGTAACACCGAAAAAGCAATAATCTATTTTAATAAAATCAGACTTTTGTCTGTAAATTTGTCAGAATCGAAAAATTTTGCGATATCTTCACGTTTTACACACCATGAAAGCCGAAAATGACTTCAGAAAATTTTGCCTGTGTGTGTGTATGTGTGTGTGTGTCATCGTGTCTGTATGTCGCTTTTTTTGTCCGGGAATCACTTGAGAACGGCTGGACGGAATCCAACGGCGCTTGGCAGAAACTTAGACCTTTACCTAACTTAAAATTATATCTATCGACTTTTCAGAAATTTCCCCACGTCACCCCCCCCCCTGGGGGGCAAAAGACAAAAACACGTTTGTCCGGGCATCACTTAATAACGGCTGGATGGAATTCAACGGCGCTTGGCAGAAACTTAGATCTTTACCTAGCTTAAAATTATATCTATCAACTTTTCAGAAACTCCCCCACGTTCCCCCCTAGGGGGCAAAAGACAAAAACACGTTTGTCCAGGTATCCCTTGAGAACGGCTGGACGGAATTCAACGGCGCTTCGCAGGTATTTAGGTCTTTACCCAACTTAAAATTATATCTATCAACTTTTCCGAAATTACTCCCCTTTCTCCCCTGGGAGAGGCAAAAGACAAAAACATGTTCGTAAGCATAACTCGGCTCCTAATTACTTCACAGTAAAGAAATTGCATATTGTGAGACTAGATATGAGTACAAATAATACACTATCTGCATTTAGGAATTTTCGATTTTTAAGGGAAGGGAGGGGGGGGGGAATATTGAAAATTCCTGATTTATGAGTAGATCTCTACCAAAAATGGAACAAATATATTGATAAAAGGCTATGCGACCTCCTTAGGATATTTCCAAAAACACATTTTTGTTTTTTTGGGGTTTGCGCTTTTTTTCTTTTTTTTTTTGGTGGGGGGGGAAGGGGGGGTTACGAAAAGGCAAACTCGAGACAAACCTTTTAGCGCTAAATTTGTCCTGAGAAATCTATGGGATCTGCAGTCACGAAATTTGGTGCGTAAATTGTTTATATGTATCCGACCCTTATTATAACGGGATTTTACAAAATTCCTTCCTTACCCCCTTGGTGTCCAGAGGGCTATAAACACGTGTAAAAACGTGTTTTCCCGTGTGAATTCGCCTTAAATTATCTTAGATTGGGGAACTTTGGTGTGTGGATGTTGATTAGGTGTACGCATTATGTACTTTGTCGAGATTTCGCAAAACTTCTAACTTAGCCACTTGGGAAGGGGGAGTAAGAATCGAATAAGTTGCTGCCGAAGGCAGCGGGAACACAGACTCCTCACGTTGTGAGCGAGAAAAATCTCTACCGAGCACAGTGGAAACTTTAACTCAGGTTAATTAATAATGATAAGCAATTTTGACAACACATTTCAGTAATGTGTCCAGCGAAGCGGGCAAAGCCTGCTAGTATGCAATGTGTAATAAAAATAATTAGTTGATTATTTATTACAGTATTTGTATGTATATAATTGTCCGCATGTCTTATATTTTTAAAAATTTGTTTTTATGGGGCGCCACGAAAATTTTTCGCCTAGGGCGCCAAATTTGCTCGGGCCGGCACTGCCAATGCCCCTGCCATTCTTGTTTGTTTGGCTTCTGAATAAATCTTAAAATTAACTAACTTCATTGCTTTTTTATTGTAATGAATTTGTAAAGAAGTGCAGGGGGAGGGGGGCTCAGTGTAGTAGGACTCCATGTAGGGGGGGGGGGGCAACAGTAAGATTTTTGTCCTGGGCCTCGAGAGTTGTAGGTCCGCCACTGGATAATAGTATATGCTTTAGGAACTTAGAAGCTCATTTCTAAAAACTGCAAATTAATGCCTAATCTTTCAACTAAAAAACAAAGAACTAGTTCATTGTTTCTGTGTTTCAATGTAAGGATTTCAAAAATCCCTAATATTTAATGTTTAATTTATAAACTTTATTTTTGGTTACAATATCTGTGTTTGAATATTTTTTTTTCATTCATATCTAAATTTTTTACCATGCCAGCTGGTTCTGGAGGGGGCTTGACCCCCCTAAGCCCCCTCCGTGGGTGCGCCACTGCTTGTTCGATTAAGCTAAAAGTTGGTAGACATATTAATGTTGTAGGTGAACATCGCACGATTTGTATAGATTATGATGAAAGCAGGACTAATGATTCTTTTACAGGGACACAACGAAAAATTATTTAGGATTCTGTATGGTCAATGGAGTGAAACTGTTTAAAGTACGATTGCATCTAAACGCCTTATCCGATTGAGCTAAAAGTGATAGCCCACTTTATCTGAACATATCAAGTAAACCTTAAAAATCACATGAAAATAATTTTAGTAACGGCTTTATTTGACATACATTCTTGTGTCTGTGTAAGGGGGCTATTGCCCCTCTCACTCCCTCATAAAATTGCCTATAAATGGTGTATTCGCGAAATAGTGTACTTAAATTTAAAACAGTTAAAAAATAATAATAAATATAACAACTTACAACACGTATTAAAATGCTCTTCACGTTCTCTTGAATCATCTTTTTTTTTTTCAAATTCGAGTTTTCTTATATCTGAATCATTTTGGGTTGTCCTGTAAACGAAAAATATGAGGTTTTTTATATGGTAGTCATGTTTTTCTGCATATTAAATATATGTTCCTTTTTGTTTTGTTTAGTTCAGTATAAAGATGTTAAACTTTACTTACGAGAGTTTTCAACCATAGATTTAATACATTTGAATGGTTTTGAACATCCCTGTATACGAATTATTAGGCCGATCTCAATGAACAGCTTCAAGTAGTATCCCCATATGATGTAGATTTAGGATACCGAGTTATGTGTTACTTTGATAACAGCCCTAACAACACACTACACTTGTCCACAATACATCCTGAAGACGTCTATAGGATGTCTTTTCATCCATAGAAGATCCTGGAGATATCATTTGGAGAAGATGTGCTATTAGGGAGACACACACGCAGACCTAAAAAAAACTTCTAAAAAACATAATTTTAGATTCAGGATATCTCAAAACGTATTGTATAATTGCAGCAAAAACCCAAATTCGAAAATTCTTCTCAAAAACAATTCATTGTCTATGATATGATTAAAAGAAAGTATTAAATATCATTTCTACGCATGTTTTTTACACATAACGTGATTAAGAAAAGCATTTCCTTAAATTACATACAGCAGCAATAAACGTATTTGACTAATTTTGAGTAGCCTTGTATGTTGTCTATAAATTGCATAGGCACTAAATAGTGCACTTCATTTTAGCAGAATATCCTGAGGATGTCCTGGGGTAGAAGATGTTCTGTGCAGGCCAATGCAATCGAACCTCGCTGTAAGACCGGGATAGAGTGAAATCTCTGTTATAATAAACGTTTACAGCGGTCCCAACTGAATACCTACTTAAATAATGTTAATCGCATTTTGTATATTGGTGAAAATACAGGCGCCATTGAGTGGGAGTTTGCTACGATGCGATGGGAATTTTTATGGATCGCGAATTTGCTAGCCGTTAAGTTCGAAATTAAGCAAAAGAATAATGGTAAGGTATTAGTTTCATTATCCTCAGAAAAAAGTAAGTAATAGTGGCTTATAATATTGTAAATACTTATTTTTGTGAACAAAAACAATTATTTTTATGGCATGTAAATATAAAATTAAGTTATACGTACTAAATAAATTTCGACGGTAAATTTCTAATTTTTGATTGTCTAATGAAGTGATTGATAATTTATTAGATAACATAGGTCTGCGACAGTTTTTTAATGTATTTATTTTATTTATTTATTTATTTTTTTAAGGAATGTGTTTAGCTGGTATATTTTTAAATTCTGATTATGGAAAAAAAATTATTCAGAAATTTTCATCACGTACAATTTTGATAGAAAATGGTATTATTAGTATTATTTTTTAATTAAAAATGAGCTTACAACTCAAATTTCTCAACTCCCATCTCAGCTATTTCTAGGAAAATCTAGGTAGTGTGAATGAAGAACAAGAGAAGTGATTTCATGAAGACAGTAGTAATAAATAAATAAATAAATAAGAGATATTAGGACAGTGGAATATTAACATGGTTAACATATTATTACTGGATGCTGCACAGACATTGCTCTCAATTGCAAGCGAAAAAACACTAAACGGAGCTTCGATGTGAAAGAAACAGACATATTTAAAAGATAATGTGTAAATAACAGCCTATTTAAATGTATTTTATACAGAAAAAGTTTCGATTCTGTTGTAGCCTCTGTATTCATTCTTCATATCTGCATCATTACTTTATGAAAAACCGTTACGTGATAGGAAGAAAGGACAAGCTTTATTGAATTCAGCGCATCAAAAAACATTAGAAACACAGAAAGCATCTAAAAAAAGAATAAATAAATAAATAAATAAAAAGTAAAAGAAAATAAAAATAAAAAACAAAGAAGAAGAAGAAAAGAAAAACAGGATTTTGCAGACCTGTGTAATTGTGTGTTATCGTGGTGAATACTTCTAACAAAACCACCATCAAATTCTACGACGTTGTCATTGTTTTAACAAATATACATATAGTCAGTGGTTGGAAAAACTACTTTTTTTTGTAGTGAACTACAACTACAACTACTTTTTCACAAATGTAGTTTACTACAACTACTTTTAAAAAGTAGTGACTACAAACTACTTTTTTAACTACTTTTCTCCCCCCCCCCCCCAACAAAAAAAAAAAAAAAAAAAAAAAAAAAAGAAAGAAAGAAAAAAGAAAAAAAAAAAAGTCTCTCAACTGAAGCAATTGATTGAACACCAGTATTTGTTTTTAAATATGCCTGCTTCAAAAATTTCGAACTGCACAGTGATGCAGCAGGTTTCAGGTTTCAGCGGTTCACAAATAGCGGCTTGTTGGTAAACAAAAGTAACGTTAAAAGTAGCGTTGAAAATCGCTAGAAACTACGTTTTTTTTGTAACGCGCTACTCGTTACACTACAAACTACTAAAAAAAGTAGCGACTACTGTAGTTTCGCTACTTGTAGCGCGCTACTTCCGACCACTGCATATGGTAAATATATTAGTGGATACTTCGGATATAATAAACTTTTTAATAGATCCATAGACGGTTCACGGTTCACTATAACGGGATTCGACTGTACATACAAACTTTTTGCGAGTTGCCCTATAAACGAAGAATACAATAACTGCCGCTTAATAAAATCAGCCGCTTAATCTGATCAAATCGCCAGGACCGGAATCAAATCAATACAAACTACTTTTAAAGCCGCCGCTTAATTAAATCAACATCGCCGGTTAATAAACTCAAAAATATCTTCTCAGCAGCTAAAAATATCATTTATGCACACTAAAAATTTGTTTTATTTACATTGTAATTTTTTTTTTTTAATAGAAAAATAAATAAAAGCACAACAAGCCCTACGTTATCGCTCATTGTTCAAGATTTTATACTTGCAGCACAGTTACAAATTAAACACGCCTCGCAATTTACCTCCGTAACAATTTCAAGGTACGTATATTTCAAAGCGCAGTAATAAAATACAAATTTGATTTGAAATGATTTTTGTTTTCTAATAATTAGAAGGCAATTTCTAGTTCTTATTTTGAAATTACTATAATTCATGAGGTTTAAACGGAAAAATTTTAAATGTATAAGAACAGCGTGAACTTTTGGTAAAGTAATGATGATTTTCCTCTAACAAAAGTACACGAGAACTTACGATGCGTTTAATTTACTTAAATCGGAGAAACAATTAGTTAATTTTCTACCAAAAATTAATTAATATTGTTTACTAATTATATTATTCGTTACCTTTTGAAGTTTCTTTCGAAATTCAGGGAAGTAATACCTTTTCCTTAAGGGCAGGATCGTTCGCCGGTTATAAAAATCAGCCGCTTAATAAAATCACTTTGCCTCAGAACGAATGTGATTTTAATAAGCGGCGGGAACTGTATATGCTTTTCACGTTCGAAACATACTTTTGTGCATATATATATATATGTTAATTTTTATTTTTTTAGTGTCAAAAAGCGTTAAACTTTATCAAATAGAAATATCTCCCGTAGACATAATGTATTTGAATGATTTTGAATGTCCCTGTAGACTAATTATCTGTTTCATTTTAATATAAAATGTTTCAAATAGCATCTGCATATCGCACCCAGGCAAGAAAAGTGACACAATTAAAAAATGCAGCATTTGAGAAAAATCACATGAAAGATAACGATAAAATATTGATTAGCATTGGTATAAAACTAACGCAACTGCCTCTCAGGTGGATAATTTTCGAGATAGAGATGTTGGACGCTTTTTTTTCTTTTTTTGTACGTTGAGGCACTTTATGCACACTTTTCAAAAAATAAAAATTTCCATTTTTTGACTTGTGTCACTTTTCTTGTCGGGTTGCGATATGATGCCTACCGATTTTTGACTTTCTGCTGGCATTCGTTTATGAATAATGCTGATAATAAACACACAGACAGACCAATGCTAAAAATCTGATTTTCGAATTCAGAGGACATTAAAACACGTAAATATAGAAAAAAACTCAATACCAAAAGCTTTGACCCCTAAACAATAATTTCTCTACTATTATATAATAAGAGAAAGTAATTAAAAAAAAAATGTAGCAAATTATTAATGTAGCAAAATATTTCAAAGTTGTTTCATTATCCATAAGATAATTTCAAAAAATAATCAATCCAAATCAAAGGTCATACATTATGTTTTATTATCGATTTACGTCAATTCGCCATCTACTATAATTACGATAATTATGATATCACAAGCAAGAAAATATTATCTGGTTAACCTTTTCCTCTATCTCTCTCAATATTTATTTAGTGTGCTCATTTTTCCTTTATTTGCTTTACGTCAGTTTTGTTATTCAAGGATACATATCAAATTTCCCTTTGTTTCAGAAAACATAAAAAATAAAATGCCATATTTTCTTTAAATTTCCTCTTTTCATATCACATTTGCGCAGTACTGTCAGATTGTGGGAAATTTCCCTCAAAGTGGGAGATTTTGATGCGATTTTAGATATTGTAGAAAAAAAGGGAAATTTTACTTAGTTTTTAAAGCATTTTTTGTTAGATTTTTTTTCCTCGAACTTAAACTATCCGAACCAATTTCTCTATATGCTGAAATCTTAAAAGATAATCAGTGCAAATTTTTCCTCTTTTGTAATAAATAATGTAAAATATTCTGAAAAAAAGTGATTGATTTGGTTTTATTCGGCCTAGTCATTCAAAGCATTCCCTGATTTTCTCAGGAATACACGCGAATACGCTGGGATTCCTTAGAAAGATACTTATGAAGGGCATTTTACCCAGGTCTAAATCCAACGCACAGGGCTCTTAGCCAGATTTTAATTGAATAACATGAGTTTTTAATATTGAACTTTCGCAATCTCTTGCTATTATCATTTTTTTTTTCGATTGAATAATATGAAGTTTACAATTAAAAAAGAGTGGTATTTAATTAAAAGATCGCTAGACGCCCTGAAATTGTGGATAATTTACCTTAACCCTTACACAATACCATATTCAGTGCAAGTTATTGTACCCTGAATTAGAGGTCTGCACGGGCCGGGTTCGGGCCGAATTTTTCAATCTGTTCTCGGGCCGGGCCGGGCTTAAAATTTTTTTGCAAGCTTGGGCCGGGCCGGGCTCGGGCTCAGTTTTTGTGTATACTCGGGCCGAGCCTGAATGAAATTCTTTCCGGGCCGTGTCGGCCCGAATCTTTTTTTGGTTTCATCGTTAATCAACGAAAAAGGAAAATGATAAAATATTTCTTCAGTCATTTATTTCACATAATTTTACAGGCTGGTATATCACATAAAATTTTATTTTGTTAAAAAATGTCTGTAACTTCAATTTAATTGCTTATCAGTCTGTCTGTTCGCGATCTGATTTTCCGCAAATATTTTAGCATGTCTCGAAATTAATATATTTTATTTCAAGTAATATTAAATGGTTTCCTATTCAAAATAGTATGCATGTCACTACTAGTTTGCGCATATGTTCAAATAAAAAAAATTAGATACGTTACTGTGTAATAAGGCATTGCACGTTATGGTCTGTAGAGTTTAGGTGGTACGAAGGCTATAAAAATCCTGCTGCTGTAACTTTTTCTCTAAACTCATTTTTCTTTTCTCCATTGCACTGAATGAAAGTAGCATCATTTTTAGCATGTACAAAAGCCTCTTTACTATAGAATATGGTTGGATTACCGTTAAAATTTTGTTTACCGGATCACATGAAAGATTCGTATACATTACGGTATATAAGAGGAAATGGTTGAACGTACATTTTTAGCAGTAATAACCATTTTAAATACTGTCCTATATTGTTTGATGAGTGCTAATATTTTCGATTTGACTTTCTGTCTGTCTTTGTGCCTTCTGTACGTCTGTAATAATGAACTTTTGTTTATATATAATTATCTTGTAAAAGTTTAGCAGTTTTGTTAAAGAAGATTCTATTGCTTCGCTATATAAAAGCTGTGCAAAACACATACTAAAAATCTTTTTCATAGAAAGGCATGCATTTTTTTTATTTTTCAAATTTTTGAATCGGGCCGGGTCGGGCCTGATTTTATCGTTTTTTGTCCGTACCGGGCCGCACACTGGCAAAAAAATAAACGGGCCGGGCTGGTCCCGGGCCGAATTTTTCAATTTCATACCGGGCCGGGCCGGGTAAGCAAAGCTTTCGTACGGGCCGGACCTGGGCCGGGCCTGAAAATTCCGGCCCGTACAGACCTCTACCCTGAATAGTTTCAAAGCGTTGTACATTGAGCAACTGAGGGAAATTTTATGCCAAAAAGGGAAATTTTCTTGCGAAATGTGGGAAATTTTAAAATTTCGATCTAGCAGCACTGCTTGCGTGTGCAGCTGATTCATGCATTTTTGGTGAAATCGGCAGATGTAATAAAAGTGAAAATGTTCCAGACGAAAATTTTATCTCTCCGGTTAAAAATAAACGGCTGGGATATTTTTAACCCATTATCATTTATTTTGCATTTAAAAATAGTATTATCTTCATTAGGAGGGAGTTAATTTGATTAGTGAGTGATTGAATATAATATTTATATTCCTGCTCTCAGTAAATGATTAAAATTTCCGGGACCAAAGTCCCAAATTCCTTTGCGATAGAACAGAAAAAAGAATTCTCTTATTAATAAATGTAGAAGGTTCCTTTTTTTTTTTTTTTTCTGTTTAATCTTTCAACGTAACGTAAAGGGATATGGTATCCTTAATAATATTAGTTTGTAAAAATTTTAAACCAGCGTGAATTATGATTGATTTTGTCATTTCATATTTTAAATAAATTTAAGAAAAATAATTTCACAGGATATTTTTAACAATTTTTAACAAAGTTTAACAATTTTTGTGAGTTCGAGCCGGTTTGTATGTAGTGTGTCTGCGTTTGCATTTTCCCAAATATCTTTAGAAATCCCTAAAAAATGTTATACAGTAAAGCACCGTTTATACGTCTCTCGTATCGAGAGATACGTATCGCCCTCTTGCCTTAAAATCCGGTAGTTCCACTACCGGGGCTCGGAATTTCCGAGTGGCACACGACAACAACAACAACATACGTCTTTCGTTTGTACGTCTTTTTCATTTATACGTCCTTTTAGTGAAGTCCCCATTCATTCCTATTCATTTTAATGCAAAAATTCTTCGTTTATACGCCGCTCATATCGGTTATACGTCTTCTCCACTTTACTAAAATTCGCAAAATTTCTCGACTTGTCATTATTTTCCAATCTAAATAAGCAGAGCCTGATTACGACCTGCTGGGGCCCAAGGCCCAGTATGATTTTGGTGCCCCCCCCCCCACCCCTCCTCGAACAAGTTAAAGTTTTTTTCTATTATTTTATTTAATTTGTGCACTACGTTTGATTGCTGGCAACAAAGTTATGGCATCACCATCATAAAAAATTAGTTTTCACTTGTTTTGCAAAGAGATCTCAAATCATTATTATTATTATTATTATTATTGGAGGAGGGGATATTTTTCTTCTATGACTGTTGGAAATCACTTCCATAAAAATGCAATTTTTTACATTATTTAATACTTTATAATGCTGTTTTCTTTTTTAATCCTAACCTATCTCATTCATAACCATACAAAGTCAGCGGGTATGTAAATATTAACACATGACCAAATACTATTGAAAATGCAAAGATATTTTCCATTAGTATGCTACAAGGTTCTTTAATTTATATTATATAACTGTAAGTCTGTCAGTGAAACTTTCTCTGGATTTTTAGATCAGCTGTAAAAAATTATATCCATTCAACCGATCTCCACGAAAACTGGTACATCTCATAATCTAGCTAATGCTGTATTTTTTAATTTAATCAGATAATTGGTCAAAAGGTATTTAAAAAATCCCTGTTTTCAACTAAAGATTATTATCGTTAGCTAACTTTCAATTAATTTTTTTAAGGAAATCTTTGCAAAAAATTTTTATGCACTTTAAATTTAAAAACTGTTTTGATGCCCCTAGATAAAGGTGCCCTAGGGCGAGGCCTAGTCGGCCTGTGCGATAATCAGGCCCTGTAAATAAGACGGATTTTTCCTAGAAAGCATCTTAAATGGAGGAACGCAGGAAAGATCGAAGAAGACTGATCAGAGAATCAATTGAATTCACCGTAGAATTTTTAATACTCAAGGACAAGCAGCAAATCAGACGAATATTAAAGATTTTTAATGTTATTAAATCTATCTTACTATCTGTATTGACATAAATCGTATGCTTATTATTAAAGATACGCAATATATATGTATAATTGATATTCAAAATGTGTTCATATAGTTCTTAAGAAATGTAGTATAATTAATACTCAATACATTTATGTAATTAGTACCCAGTCATGCATTAATAGTATGATTTTTCTCACTTTTTATAATAAATCTCTTTTTAAAAAATTAATTATTGTCTTTAAAAAAGGTATACTATACATTTACTAACTTAAGAAACTTTATTAATTAGTATTTTCCTATAAATTCTGCTTAAGTGTCATTAAATTTGTAGTAATTAAAGTGTTATTATTAAAATTTCGATTATACGTCTTTTCCTTTATACGTCCTTTTACGTCAGTCCCTTGAAAGACCTATAAACGGTGCTTTACTGTATGTTATTTAGGCTTTTCAAATTCATTGTAGAATGCGTCTTATTAAAAAAAGTTATATGTAGCACAACTCCTTCGTGTACAAGGACTCACAAAATTACTCGGATACATAACGGTCTAAGAGACGTATTTTTTAAAAGCATATTTCAAGATATTTATAGGCTAACTAAATTTACGAAAACAACAAACATTTTTCAGATGCAATGAAGGATGTTTTAATCACATTAAAAACTGAGACAGATAATACACATTAAAAATTTACATTTTAAAATATTAGAAACACAAAAACATAAATTTAAACGTTTCGAGCCTATTACAGGCTCCTCATCAGTAAAAACATCAAGTGCAAATGATGAGATGAACAACAGACTTTATGTGAGTACAACGTATTCATCAGGAACTGCGCATGCTTCATTAAGTGGAGAAAAATGTTGATTTGTGTACCAGCCCTCCAGGAAAATTCTTGAGTGATAATTTAAACAATTAGATACGATTATTTTAGTATTGTTAAAATCAGGTAAATGGTCAGTTTCTATGGCATGTTGTACTATTTTTGAATGTATATCACGGTTTTTGAAATTTGTTGTGATTTTTAAATATTTTAAAAGCAATGAAGGATCTTTCCTATAGATATTAGCGTGATTAATATTAATAATTCATTTACAGGGCCAGGCAAAAGACATTTTCGAATTCATTACGAAAAATTGGTGGAAGTGCATTTTTGGCTGTGTTATGCACTTCCCAATGATGTCGAAAAGTATTTATGATTTACTATTGATGATGTGACGTATAAAAACAGTTAAAAGGTGTCTCATGGAATTCTTAAAATATCGAAGATTGAATATAAAGATGAAAACGATGACAGTCAAACAGACGGACCGAAGTCATAAACACTATTGAGCTTTGTTGAAAATTGAAAAAATATCCTCGAAACTTCTGTTATGAAAACGTAGACTTTCGTGCGTGAAGAAAGTAGCCCATAAAGAAACAAGCAGGTTCTAGTCGATGAATGAACTTTATTCATAAAACACTATATTCTTAAAACTTTCAATCCAATGAATATTCTCGAAAATGTCGAATGAAACTCTCAATTTAAGGAATATTCTTGAAGCAGTTCAATAAATCTGAAACTCGTATCATAAAAGTCACTGTTCAATGGATATTCTGGAAACAGTCCAATAGAACAGTCACTTGTCCCCAAGAGTAAAGCAAGCAGCATTAAATATTACAGGGCAGACATTTTGCTGATTCCCGAACAAAAGTCAGTCGCTTGGAACGTAGTCTATAAGAGGCTAAGATTACCGTATAACAGGCTGAATCATTCGCCTCCATTTGTCCGTCAAGTCCGTCATTGTTAAACCTAAGTCTACTATATAATAGTCTTATATAGTCTGATATAACAGTCTTATATAGCAGTTCGCCATTGCTAAACCTAATTATAGTCTTATAAAGTCTCATATAACAGTCTTATAGTAGTCTTAGGTTTATCAATGACGGACTCTTAAGGAGAAGCGAATGGCTTAGAATTACGAGATATTTCAGATATACATACAGCCATGGAAAAAATTATAAGGACACGTTGAAAAATGAGTATTATATATTCAAGTAATCATCAACTGAAAACAAAATCAAACATAATTTACTACTTGTAATTAGGAAACATTAGAAACCTGTTAGTATGAAATTAAATTACAATAAAATTGTTAAATCACATATTAAGACAGATGTATTATGTGAAATATGGAAAAAAAATATAAGAACATTATCAAATATGTCCCGAAATTAATTAATATTCTACAAAATCACCTTTTTTTTTTTTTTTCAATTACCCTTGTTAATCGTCCTGTCGTTGACTCAGAAAGTCCAGTTAAAGTTTGTTTGGAAATGTTTTTCCACGCCAATTCAATGGAGGATATCAGTTCGTCTTTATTTGCATATTGTGTGCTATTCTTATACACTTCTCTAGCTAAACTGCCCCACAGATTCTCTATGGGGTTTAAATCAGAGTTTCTTGCCGGCCAGTCCAGAAGTTTAACAGAATTGGCCTCAAATCATGAACGTGATGCACAAGACACATGGCAACTTGCATTGTCTTGCTGACACCACCTGTGATAAGGGGTGCTTCAGGTAATAAATTTTCAGCTAGCATATAAACATATGATTCTGAATTCATGCTACCTCGAATGGACACTATTGGTGTTGTTCCATTGTCTGCAAAGTGCAAAACCTGCCCACACCATCACAGAACCTCCTCCGAATTGTCGTTTGAAAAAAAAAAAAAAAAAAAAAAAAAATCTGTTTATCTTCCTTGCAATTTCATGTCCACTCATTCCACATTTTCTGTAAGCAGTAACACTGCTCGGCATGAAAATTGCTTATATAAAATGATCTCCTCAATCCGAATAGGACGCCCATTTTGCCCTATAACCAACCGTTTTTTAGGAATAACCCCCAATTTTTATAATTTTTCGGTGATTTTATGGCTATAAATTTGATTTTTTTTTTTTTTTTTTTTTTTTTTTTGGGGGGGGGGGGGGTATTTTAACCGTTAAATATCTTCTGAGGGGCTACAGAGTTGGAAAATTCTAAAACATAGACATTTGCGACAAGGAAAAAATTTTTGGGGGGATTTGCCACAGAAATTATGCATTACATATCTTATATTTTTTTAATCTGTTATTAATGCTATTTTTTTAAACTTTATATTTTTTTATTTTTAGGTGCTGAATTAATTATTTTTCATTCTTCAAATCAAATTCATGGTCATAAAATTTTCGAACGGGGAAAGAAATTGAGGGAGGGTTGGTGTATCTAGAAAACGGTGGGTGACTGGGCAAAATGGGAGTCATATTCGGATTCAGGAGGTCATTTTGCATAAAAATCGGCAAGAATGGTATCAGATCTCGAAATTTTTTTTTATTTTTATTATTATTATTATTTTTTTTTTTTTCGGAGGAGTGTAATTTCTTCCTTTTCAAATTCAGAGAGTTGTGTGCTGTCCGGCATGATGAAGAACGAGATAAAGTGAACAATCTTACTCCGTAACAGTTTTGGGTTATTGTAAACAAACATATGATACGACTAAATATGCAAATTTTTGTTTGCGATTTCAAAAGGAATGCGTGTCCTTATAATTTTTTCCAAGTAACAAACTATTAAAACCTTAAAAATTTATGCATTTTAATGGTTTTCAAAATTTTCGAAGTAAAGTCTGTTTGAAAATGTTTCGTTTCACGTATTTTTATCATAAAAATATTTGCATAATTTTCTAGCCAAGCGGCTCCTAGAATTGGCGACTTTTCTCTTGTCCTTATAATTTTTTCCATGTCTGTATATATACATATTAAGTATTCTTCTATATTTTTTATTTAACCCGTTAGCGCCCAGTGTCCTCATTTGAGGACAGCTAATAAAATGACACGTATATTTTTTGTGGTTTCTTGGAATAATTTCTGCTTTTTAGTGACAGTTTATAGCGTCACTCTAAATGATCCCCGAAAGTTTTATGTGCCTACTGTTAATTATTATTTCATAATGTGGATAGTCATTTTATGATTTTTCATTCGTCGCACGTATATTTGCTTTTTGCGCAGGTATACTAACTTAAATCAAGTTGAATGATAATACATATTGTAATACTTCGAGATCTTTGCAACATATAATAATTAATCTGTTATCTCAAACTTCTTCTATCTCGAAGTTTTCTCGCTAGAACACTAAACGTCAATAAATGAGGATAGGCTTTAAATTTAAAACTATCAGAATAATTGTTTAAGTTAATACGTTTTACTGTTAGTTGTCTATATTAATTTAGAAGTGAAATAATCAGTTAATAATATTTTGCAAAATTAATTCGGGTGTTAACGGGTTAATTACACTAAGGATCTCTAAAAAAATGTTTTTTTTTTTTTCTCGTTTGCTTTTTTTCCTTTCTCCATTTCCCTCCCCTTGCGAAGTATATAAATTATATTTTGAATCTGAAAGCATTTGTAATTTACATCAACAGGAACTGACTTACCCTGGCAACCTGACCTTACCCTGACTTACCCTGTAAGAGCCCTGGACAAAATTATTAATTGGGACATCTTCAACAGTACAAGTGTACGAAGTGAATTTTGAATACATGTTTGGAAAATCAGGCCCTGTATATCAATTGGATAAAAATTTACTTTCAACTATATTTTAAAGGTGTGCTACAATTTATTATTAAACAAACTGTGGATATATAAGTGGCACACTAATAAAAGTAATATATATTTATATCAGCAAATAACATCGTAAAGAAAAATTATAACAGTACAGTAATGAGTTTTGGGATATGTCATTTGATGAAATTTAGATATCTTTTTCGGCAAGGGAATTAAAAAAAAAAAAATCTGGAGTGACTCCACTCGACTTTCCGAACATTGAGTAATTAACAGTTTTGTAGAAAAAGTAAAGAAAGAGGAGTTGTTAAACAAACAAAAGAGAGAAAACCATAATAGAGTGTTTGAGTATTTTTCTCCATCTATTACACGATGTTTTATTTAACGCTACTGAACTTTGAGCCCATAGATCATAATGATAAAGAATTTTTCGTTGTGTCCCTGTAAAAACCTATAAATGCTAAATTCACCAAAATGCTTATAGTTAGTGCAACAGTGATTTATAATACTCATATAAATTTTCAGCTCAATTCAATAAGGCGTTTAGATGCTATCGTACTTTTAAAAATTTAGTCCCATAGGCCATAATGATAAAGAATTTTTCTTTGTGTGCCTGTAAAAAAACTGTAAGTGCTAGATTCACCAAAGTCTATACAGTTAGTTCAACTGTGATCTATAACATGTGTACAAATTTTTTGTCAGATTAATAAGGCGTTTTGACGCTATCACACTTTTAAAAATTTGGCCCCATAGGCATAATGATAAAGAATTTTTCTTTGTGTCCCTGTAAAAAAACTATAAGTGCTAGATTCTCCAAAATCTATACAGATTGAGTATTTGTGACCTATAATATGTGTATAAATTTTTTGCTCAATTGAATAAGGCGTTTAGATGCTATCGCACTTTTAAGATTTTGCTCCCATAGGCCATAATGATAAAGAATTTTTCTTTGTGTCCCTGTAAAAAAACTATAAGTGCTAGATTCACCAAAATCTATAGAGTTCGTACTATGGTGACTTACAATATGCGTACCAACTTTCAGGTTAATTGAACAAACCGTTTAGACGCTAGCGTGTTCACTCACAGACATACACACATACATACACACACACATACATATATCATCGTAAAAATAGTGAAAACGGACTCAGGGGACCTCAAAACGTATAGAAACATAAAAATCTCGAATTCGGATTTTTGACATGATTACAATACTTTCCTCACTATAGTGTTCGGAAAGTAAAAATGATTCATGGAAAAAAAAGGGGGGGGGGGTTATGGGAATGGATTGTATAATTTTTACCATTTGGAGGTGTTGGTGTTGGGGAATAAGGCTGATTGACTACTCTTGGGTTCTAGGGGGGAATGCTTTCCGTGGAGTTTTTTACCATTTGGAAAATTTCAATAAATATTTATTTAAAGTATTGATCACTAGATAGCAGCACTTATTTTTATCATTTGTACATTTATGTCCGCTTGCAAAATGAAGGGAAAATTAAAAATTTATTTATTGAAATTTGTAAGATACTGAAGAGATTTACCTGGCTTCTCTCAAAGTTTAATTACTTGTTGCGAATTATATGACAATATTTAAGGAAATTTTTCATTGCATATACATAGGAACGAAGGAGGAAAGGAGTTGACTTCCTTAAGGAGTGCTATACTGTATTCATGTTTCATCAGTGAAAAGAAGTATATTAAAAGGGAAATGTTACACATTGTTTATAATAAGTAACAAATCAAATAACATTTCAACTAACAATAATTTCTTAATACTACCGCTAGGTGGCAGCACTGACTGGTAATATTTTTAATGAAAATTTCTCCGCCTGCTGTCTACTGACATTTACATACTTAAAATTCTTTTTTTTTTTTTTTTTTTTTTATTTATATAATTATAATTAAAACATATTAAAACAGTTATTTTACTAGATTTAAAATCTGCATGTGTTTGGAAGATTAATTCTACTTATGTAAAAGCTTTTTCCTTATGTGCAGTGCAGGCATTCCAAAACTTCTAACCCCTCTCCCCCCCCCCCCCCCCCCCATTTCCTTTATACGGAACACATAAAATTTTTTGAAATTTGTAAAATATGTATTCGATTAATAAAAGAGGAACTTTTTCCTCAAATAAAATTGGGCGGCACAAGGCTAATTTCGAAAATTCAAATATGAAGGAAGATTATTTGTTAGTTCTTCGAAAAAGTCTAAAAAAATAAAAATAAAAATATGGTAGATAAATAAATAAATAAATAAAATCACGGTATTTTTTGAGTTGCCCACAATGATTATCCTCTCCTACTGTCAAACTCCTTGTCTTGTTATACCACGGGGAAATTTGTCTATAGAATTATTTATTACCTGATATATATATATACTAGCAGGCAACGCCCGCTTCGCTGGTCCCTATTTTTAAATGAATCACTATAATGAATTCTCAAAATTGCATTAATTTTTATCACATGAAAAAAAAGAGAAACAAAATCTGAGTAGGAAAAATGTCGCACCGGGTTCTCACTGCCTTCGGAAAAAATTACCAAAATGCTCAACTCTTATTTCTATTATTTTTCCCCTTCGCCCCCCCCTCCCGTCTATCCCAATAATTTTACAAATTCGAAAATATCCGCAATCGATTTGTAAGTATCAAAAACCTCTAAGAACCAGTTTTGAACGATCTATCTATATTTTTATTTTTTTGCCCCACCGCTCCCCCCTTCCCGCCCCTCCCAATAATTTTAAAATTTCGAAAATATCCGCAATCGATTTGTAGGTATTGGAAACCTCTATGTACCAATTTTGAATGATCTAACTCTATTTTCTTTTTTTTTGCCCCTCTGCCCCCCCTTCCCGGCCCTCCTAATAACTTTATACTTTCAAAAAAATATCTGTCTGTCATATCTATCTGTACCGATTTTGAACGGCCTAACTGTATTTCTATTTGTTTTTTACCATAGCCCCCCCCTTACCGCCCCCCCCTTACCGCCCCCCCTTCCCGCCCCACCTAATAATTTTAAAAATTCGAAAGTATCCGCAATCGATTTGTAAGTATCGAAAACATCTATATACCAATTTTGAGCGATCTAACTCTATTTTTATTTTTTTGCCCCCCTCCTCCCCCTCCCCTCCCCCTTTCCCGGCCCTCCTAATAACTTTACACTTTCGAAAATATCCCCATTCGACTTGCAGGCATCTAAAACCAAACTGTACCAATTTTGAACGGCCTAACTGTATTTCTATTTGTTTTTGACCATAGCCCCCCCCCTTACCGCCCCCCCTTCCCGCCCCACCTAATAATTTTAAAAATTCGAAAGTATCCGCAATCGATTTGTAAGTATCGAAAACATCTATATACCAGTTTTGAACGATCTAACTCTATTTTTATTTTTTTGCCCCCCTCCCCCCCTCTCCCCTCCCCCTTTCCCGGCCCTCCTAATAACTTTACACTTTCGAAAATATCCCCATTCGACTTGCAGGCATCTAAAACCTAACTGTACCAAATTTGAACGGCCTACCTGTATTTCTATTTGTTTTTGCCCCATAGCCCCCCCTTGCCGCCCCCCCCCCTTCCCGCACCTCCTAATAATTTTATAAATTCGAAAATATCCGAAATCGATTTGCAGGTATCGAAAACCTCTATATACCAATTTTGAACGATCTAACTCTCTTTTTATTTTTTGCCCCCCCCTCTCCCCCCCCCTGCTGCCCCACCTCGGGGCTGAATTTCTAAAATTCCAGAAATTGGTTTTTAGATATTTGCATTAGCTATATTTTAGAGCAAAAATTTCACGCATATCTATTTTTTTGTTTGAGATATATAGGATTATGCGAAATCACGTTTTTACGCATGTGAAATCACGTTTTGCCCCCCCGCCCCCCTTGGGGACCGAATTTTGAAAATTCCAGAAATTGGTTTTTAGACATTTGTGTTAGCTATATTTTAAAGCAAAAATTTTACGGATATCTGTTTTTTTTGTTTGAGATATGAAGGATTTTGTGAAATCACGTTTTTCCCCCCCTCCCCCCCTTGGGGGGCGAATTTTGTAAAATCGCTTCTTAGTGGATGCCTACGTCATGGAAAGAACATTGTCACAAAATTTCATGCTTCTAGGTCCAGGGGTTTGGTCTGGGCGTTGATAGATCACCCCCTCACTCAGGAAGTCTTCTTTTATATATATAGACTTTTATATATAGAGATTTAAATCTGTTTTCAAATTCAGTAAATTCTCGTCTGTTAAATGTGTTCTTTTCTTTACTTTCTTTATGATATTTTATTTCAGAGCTAAAAAACGAAAAAAATGATTTTTTTTTTTTACTCGATAGTCACCGAGTATTCGTTGTTCATTGTAAACACAGAGTAAGAAATAATTGTAAGAAATTATTTCTTACTCCGTGGTTGCAAACAAAGAAAACTGCTAAAAGTCCCTACGTGTAACCCTACAACTGGCAATACTAGACATTTAGGAAATGGATTTTATGCTCTAAACTTATAAAAAATTTTCTCATAATTTAAGCGGTACACATGACTATGGCAGTGATTAAGGGGATTCTCTACCTATCGTCTCCGAAAGGCGAAGCCAATGTTATTCTATGGAAAATTTTGTCCCGTTATAACTCATTAACTAAAACGCATTTTTAAATTCCGTTTTTTTTTTTTTTTTTTTTTTTTTTTTTTTACATTCAGAAAATTCCCAATTGCTAAAAAGATTATCGCTATCTAAAAATTGATTTTTTTTTTTTTTTTTTTTTTTTTTTTTAATTTTTAAGATTTCATTTTTAAGATCAAAAATGCAAAATTTCACATTGTGAAAATTCGTATTTTACAATCTCAAAATAAAATATTACAAATAAAAAAAGTTAATTTTTAGAAAGCGATAAATTGTTTAATAGTTTTGAATTTTCTGAATGTGAAAACGGAATTTAAAAATATGTTTTAGTTAATGAGTTATAACGGGGCAAAATTTTCCATAGAATAACATTGGGTTAGGTTCCGGGGACTGTAAGTAGAGAGTCCTCTTAAATAAAATCTCTAAAAACTAGATGTATAATAAACAACTCTCTCGTTGCAATGTAAAATTTTAAACTAGCTATTAAATAAATAATAATAATAATAATAGCCATAAAATAAATGACGTCGGTTTAAAAAGACGATAAATTTCAAATTTATCTTCTGACAAAGTTTTGTTTTAATTTTATTAATTAAGCGCATGTAAATAAATATATTTCTTTTTATGTCAACAATAAGGTTAGGAAATTTCCCTTTTTAACTTCTATCCTTGTTTGTTTGTTTGTTTGTCCGATACAAATCTTGCAATTGAATTTTAACTAACTTCCCTACTAGCTAGACATTTGAAACTTTCACAGTAGCTCAGAACCCGGTGACAACACAATACTCCGAAGTCCGAACGTGTCCGTGAACGTTAAAAAATTATAAAAAGTTAAATTATGCATCTCACAAAAATTGACGTCATTATAACTTTAAAATTTTATGCACATTGATAAGAGCTCTATGATTCATCAGAAAATTTAAAACATGGTATATGAAAAGTTTTTTTTTTATCTTATAATTATTATCTACACGAACTTAAAATTATTTTAGCAAAGGTTTAGAGATGAATTCACTCTGAAGGGAAAATGTATTATTACGGCTAAAGAAGTGTATATTTCAAAGAGAGTTATAAGATTATTGCAAAATCTCATTTTTCTGAATATCACATATTCAAAATTTCATGCCCCTCCAAAGCTGTCCGATGGCAGGTGTCCGACTCGATTCTAAATCGCGCTAACCGACGTAACTGTTTACAGTTTTCATTGGAAACAAACTTGAATACTGGCTGAAACCCTTGGACAGATCGACACTCAGAGCATCCTACGTAAATTCATTTTTTATAAAATTATTTTAAATTATAAAATTATTTTAAAATCATTTTATATATTCATTTATATTAGCGCCTCTTTTATATAAAAAAAAATTGCATTCATAGTAACATGCTTGCACTGTTGGTATTAATCGCTGAATATATTTCAACTACACTAATATCGCATAATAAATAATATTTGTTTATTTCTCTCTTAGGTCCTATTAGGGTGCCTAGATTAAAAAAAAAAAAATATTAAGCTAAAACAAGTACCAGAATAGTGTTGTGGTAAAATGTGAATGTGGTTGTAGGAGCTTGACGGGTGGTTCGATGAGGTATGTGTGGATGTGGGGGAAAATGTTCCAAATAAACAGTCCCTATTCGCGAGCAAATGCAGTATTTAATAATTATTTACACACTTATATATACAAAGATCTATTTGAAGATTTAGGTAACTTTCCCGCACTCTCATAGTGCATAAAATAATATTACAAACACCTGAGCTAGAGAACAGCAGGACATATTCTTCCGTCTCTCCAAACCAGCTCACAGTACACCAAAGCGTATCTAACCAAAGCGTACACCAAAGCGTATTAGATACGCTTTGCAGTACACCCACTGATGCTTTTCTCTGCATCCTTTTCGCGACCCCTTTAAGAGGGGACAATACCTAATCCCGCGGACAGCCGTAGCCAATGTTATTCTATGGGAAAATTTGTTGCGACAATTACACATTACCTAATGTATATTTTTTAATTCTGTTTTCGCAGTCAGAAAATTCATAATCGTTAAATGAGTACTTATTTTTGAAAAATTCATTTTTTTTTTTATTTTTACATTTTAATTTTGAGTTCAAAAATACGATTTTTCACAAAATGCATTTTTCTTATTTTCTTGTCGCAAAATGAAATACTAAAATTTTAAACAATCAATTTTTGGAAAATAAGAACTAATTTAACGCTTATGAATTTTCAAAATGTGAAAACAGAATTGAAAAATATTCATTAGGTAATGAGTAATTATGTAAACAAATTTTCCCATAGAATAACATGGGCAAAGGCTGCCGGCGAGATAAGGTATTGTCCGCTCTTAAGGGTTGCAATGACATATATCCCCCTCCATAGGGGCTACCATATAGGTGTGGGACTCGCCGGCATTACAGTGGTTTAAAATTTAAGCAAATATTTATTTATTTAAAAGAAAAAAGAAAAGGAAAATATTATTATTATTACTATCACTATTACTTGATTAAAAAAAAAAAAAATCACAATAATAATAATAATAATAATAATAATAATAAAATAAATAAAATTAATTCAGTTCATAAAATGTTAAATCGATATAGTTAAATTTTCTAGATAGAATGTATATGGAAGTCATTAAACTACCTTAATTTTTGTAATTTAGGAATTTTCGTTTAATAAATTCTTGATTTAAAATTATTTTTGATCAATCATTTTTCAGTGATTCTTAAGAAAAAACTATTGCATAATGGATATTTCGGAATATCTTTTTTAATGTAAGCACACATCCCCCATATACACACACACACACACATATATATATATATATATATATATATATATATATATATATATAGAGAGAGAGAGAGAGAGAGAGAGAGAGAGAGAGAGATGATAGACAAGTTTCTCACAGAATATTATCAGCAGCTTCAGCAATGTGCTAAGGTTTCTGCAGAGAATATTTTACTTTTATTTTTTTCTACATTCATAAGAAGGAAGTACTGGACTCAAAAACATTTTTGTATTGAGGTTTTTGATAGATTTACACATTTTGAGAAGTTCTTGTGTGTGTTATCAGCATATCTCAAGAACAAATAGTAGCAGAAATTTCAAACTCGGTATGCTAAAAGTGTATCATATAGGGATGCTACACTAAGCTTTTCGTTGAGACGAAGCAAATGGTTCGTGTACAGCGACACTCAAAAGTATTCAAATACATTACGTCTATGGGGGAAATTGCAGGTAAGTAGAGTTTAACATCTATAGACTGCACTAAACAAAATGAAACGAATATATATTTTTTGTAATAGAGATAGTCAACTGGAAAAAAAAAAAAAATGTGTGTATGTAGGAGCCTCACCTCCCCCCCTGGGGGGGGGAAGTCCCCCCTTGAGGGGAGTAAACTTTCATGATGGGTATCTTTCAAAAGAGCTCGCCAATATCTTTAAAACGAATGGTTGAACCATGGATCTGCGATAATTTGAAATAAAGTTATCGTTTTTATTCATTTTTAACATTTTTTTTTTTTTTTTTTTTTTAAATGTAATATTGAAAATAAATTCAACTTTGAAGTTAATATAATAGTATTTTGAAGTTAATATAAGTTTGTTACTGGAAAAGTTTGATCGAGATTGATAAGTTTCAATGAATGTTGCGTGTGAAATTTGTCTGTATAATTTTAAGTAAACTTTTAATTTTAACAACAGAATTAAATTCTATGTAAATGTAGGTGCATTAATGAAGCGGAGGGTTAAGGGGGGCGGTAGCCCCCTTCACACAGAAATGATTATTATGTAAAACTCTTCCGAAGCCTAATTTGAATTGTTTAACATAGGTTTACATAACAGTAATCGTCATCTTACCTCTTAATCTTCAACCTGTATGTATAGTATTAAATTTCAGGGTAAGAGATGTTAGGTTACATTTATTTTCCATTACCAATGCCTCTTGTATTTACCCTCCTTCACTGTATAATAGATCTTTCCAATAACGACTGGCGCGCCACCACTTGGACTGTTTTTCGTACGGCGCATTTTTTTTTACCTCTACCTTGTTGAATTTTTGTTTCTCTGTATGTACCATGTGATGTGAGTGTTCGTCTAATTAAAAGTGTTTCGTGTTAATATGGATTCATTATTATGCATTATAATTTGCGTGCTCTGCCTTCTAAGCCCAATAGGTTATGGGCCCAGAGCAAATTAATTTTTATTTACGATAAATAGACTTTTATCTGTTAGATAGACGACCACGTTTAAAAATGGCGTCTTATGGAACACTACGTATTGAAACTTTAAACAAAGATAATTACGAGACATGGAAGATACAAATGAAGGCACTCTTAATAAAAAATGAATCCTGGATTTATGTATCTGGCTCTAAACCAAAGCCAGAGCTCGTGGCAGGTGATGCGACATCACAAGAAACGTTCGATAAATGGACTGATATGGATGAAAAGGCCAAAGCCGACATAATTTTGTGTATATCGCCTTCTGAACTGAAACAAATAAAAAACTGCGAAACATCCTTGGATATATGGAAAAAATTAGAAGAAATATATCAATCTAAAGGCCCCGCTAGAAAAGCGTCACTGTTAAAATCGCTTATTCAACATAAAATAGCAGATTCCTCTTCTGTGAGCATTCGAGATCATCTTCGAAAGTTTTTTGACATAGTCGATAAACTATCTGAAATGGACATTAGAATAGATGATGACTTGTTAACTGTGATGTTGTTATACAGCCTACCATCCAGTTATGAAAATTTCAGGTGCGCAATAGAATCCAGGGATGAGCTACCTAAACCAGAAGTACTACGAATAAAAATAGTAGAAGAAAACGACGCCAGACGCCATGATGACAGACCGAACGATGGAGCGTTCATGACTGGGAATTTCCGAAAGAAACCTGCTCCGTGGAATAAAAATAAAAGGAATCCTAAGATTACTGAACAGTACACTCAGAATGAAAGAGATAATTCAAAAATTACTTGCTGGAAATGTAAACGTATCGGTCACCGTGCAAATCAGTGTGAAAAAGATAAATCATTTAAATATCGACAAAACAGTTTAGGACTACTGGCCAGCACAAATTCAACGAATACGAACATATTATTCAAAGAACAATCCGAGAATCTTTATTGTGTTGACAGCGGCTGTACTCGACACATGGGGAAGGATGACTCCAATTTTCACGATTTAAAGGATACGGATATAAAATCGGTAAATTTAGCGAATAATGAAACAACTGATGTGTCCGGCGTTGGTAAAATATTAATTAAAACAAAAGTAAATTCAAAACTTCAAAATGTAGAGATCAACGACGCTCTATTGGTTCCAGGATTGAAAACGAACTTATTGTCCGTGTCACAAATGTGCGACAAAGGTTTCACTGTAACTTTTAAAGACAAATGTGCTGTTATAAATAACAGACAAAAAAATGTGACTCTAATTGCGGACAGAAAAAATGAACTTTATTATCTGCGGGATAATAATGCAAATATAAATAATGCAGTTAATTTTTCGAGTGAATCAATCGATAGTTCTAAAAATATTTTCGCCGATGTGGAAAGATGGCATTGTAGAATGGGTCATCTAAATGTAAAAGATTTGATTGACTCTAATTTAAAGGGTCATATTAGGGGGTTAAATATTAAAAAGGTATCCGACTTCAATTGTGAAGTTTGCGCGTTAAATAAAATGACCCGTGCTCCTTTTCCTAAGCACTCAGATCGTGTTACAAAAATGTTAGAAATAGTGCATTCGGATCTTTGTGGGCCTATTAGGGTTCCCTCAATAGGTAAGTCCCTTTATTTTATTACTTTTATTGATGATTATTCTCGTTATTGTGCAGTAAAATTCTTAAAAACTAAAGATGAAGCATTAAATGCTTTTAAAGAAATCAAACTTCTTTGGGAAAATGAAAAATCTATAAAAATAAAAAAATTCATGAGTGATAATGGGGGCGAATTTATTGGGACTGAATTTGAAAATTTCTTAAAAGAAAATGGTATTCAGCATAGATTAACAACCCCTTATTGTCCGGAACAATCAGGTGTTTGTGAAAGGAAGAATAGAACTCTCGTTGAAATGGCCCGTTGTCTATTATCACAATCAAAATTACCCTTAAATTTATGGGCGGAAGCTATTAATACTTCTAATTATATAAGAAATAGATGCCCAACAAAAGCTTTAAATGGAAAAACCCCATATGAATTATGGAATAATATAACACCTAACGTTGGCTATTTTAAATCTTTTGGCTGCACTTCTTATTTTTTCGATAACCATCCTAAACATAAATTTTCCCCAAGGTCTAAAAAAGGGATATTTGTGGGTTATTCAGAAAATTCTAAAGCATTTCGTATTTATCTTCCTGAATCAAAAACAATAATTTTATCCCGTAGCGTAAAATTTTTTGAAGAGAAATCTAATGATGTTTCAAAAATAGGTCAATTGTATCCAGATATTTCTGAAAGAGAAATACAATTAAGCGAATTGCAAAATGACTCACACATGCAGCCGGCAGAAGAAAAAATTTCTCCTCCTCAAATAAAAAATGAAAAAGATGAACTGTCACGTGACTCAGAATCGGCGCTCGAAGATAAAAACATATTGTCATTGCGTAATCGCGAAATAATTAGGGAGCCGGAATCATTTGCGAATGTTGTTTATAGTTTTAATTCGGAAATAGAAATAAATAATGCCTTAAAAAGTCCGGAAGCTTCGAATTGGTATAAATCAATGACTGACGAAATAAAAGTAATATTAAAAAATGATACATTCGAAGTAGTAGAAAGGCCCCAGAAAAAATGCATAAGAGGTAGATTTGTCCTTACAAATAAATATGATCAACATGGATCTCTTTTGAAATATAAAGCGAGATTAGTAGCTCGCGGATTTAGTCAAAAATTTGGTATAGATTTTCGTGAAACTTTTTCTCCGGTAGCAAAAATGGGATCTATTAGAATCTTAGCAGGTTATGCTGCTAAATTAGGAATAAAAATACATCAATTTGACATAACGTCAGCATATTTGAATGGAAAATTAGATGAGGAAATTTTTATGGAAGTTCCCGATTACTTTAAAGAAATACTTCAAATAATTATAAATGAAAATTGCGATAGGGACATATCTAATAAAGCAGCCGAGATTCTTAAATATCTAAATGTAGGGAATAAAGTTCTTTTGTTAAAAAGATCTCTCTATGGCCTCAGGCAGGCCGGGAGGTGTTGGAACACTAAATTAAATAAAATTTTGAATGATTTCGGAGCAAAACAAACAAATGCAGATCCATGTTTATATTATATTAAAAGTGATAAAGGGTTGACTCTTATAATGATTTACGTTGATGACATATTGTTTATGTCACAGGACCCTGATATGTTAGAAAACTTCAAAATTCATCTTAATGAAAAACTAGATGTTAAATATTCAGGCATAGTTAAATATTGTCTAGGGATAAATTTTCAGTTAGAAAATGGCCTTATAACAATGAGTCAACATAGTTATATTAGAGAGCTCTTAGAGCGTTTTGGCATGACAGAAGCCAAGCCCGTAGCTTGTCCTATGGATACAAGCATTCGATTAAAAAAGGCCGAAAAATGTTGTGAAAACGAATATCCCTACCGTGAATTAGTTGGAAGTTTGATGTATCTTGCAACTTCCACCAGGCCGGACATTGCAAATTCCGTCAGTCAATTAAGTCAATTTCTAACTTGTTTTGATAAAACTCATTGGACTGCCGCTAAACGAGTTTTACGATACTTAAAGAAAACAATAAATTTTGGACTTGTATTTAGAAAAAGTAATGAGCCTTTGTTCGGTTACACTGACGCGGATTGGGGAAATTGCCTCGATGACCGTAGGTCATATACAGGTTACTGTTTCATTTTTTGCGGGAGTGCAATTACATGGGAAAGCCGTAAACAGTGTACCGTAGCTCTCTCATCAACGGAAGCCGAATATATGGCTTTATCCGATGCCACTAAGGAAGGGATATATTTATGTAAATTACTAAATGAGTTATCTGAAGGCAAAATTGAGAAAGTGAGTATATTTACAGATAACTTAGGATCTATTAAATTAGCTGAAAATCCGATCTTTCATAAGCGCACCAAGCACATAGACATCAGGCATCATTTCATAAGGGATGCACTGAAAGATGGAATCATTGATTTAAATTTTGTGTCTACTGAAAATATGGGGGCTGATATTCTTACAAAAGCATTAACATCATCAAAACATTACAACTGTTGTAAAATTATGGGATTGGAAGATGTAACATTGTTATTTAGGTAAATACGTCGACATTGTGGGGGGGTGTTAGGTTACATTTATTTTCCATTACCAATGCCTCTTGTATTTACCCTCCTTCACTGTATAATAGATCTTTCCAATAACGACTGGCGCGCCACCACTTGGACTGTTTTTCGTACGGCGCATTTTTTTTACCTCTACCTTGTTGAATTTTTGTTTCTCTGTATGTACCATGTGATGTGAGTGTTCGTCTAATTAAAAGTGTTTCGTGTTAATATGGATTCATTATTATGCATTATAATTTGCGTGCTCTGCCTTCTAAGCCCAATAAGAGAAAGTCATGTGAGTGACACACCAGATTATTTTTTTATTACTTTCTCTTATCCTTACGTTAGAGAAAGTATTGTTTTAGGGTCAAATTTTTGAAAGTGAGTTTTTGTTATATTTACATGTTCTGAGGTCCCCAGAATACGAAAATCGTGTTTTTAGCGGTTGGTCTGTGTATGTGTGTTCGTGTCTGTTATGTCTTATGTCTGTCTGTCTGTATGTCTCATGTAGAATATGGGGAAATCCTTCACTGTTCATTTACAGGGCTACAAAAAAGAACTAGATTATAGTGCGACAATAGTTGAAAATTAATAGAAGTGTATTTCAGGTTATGCCGTGTATTTTTACTATAGGATTATATTTAGGTGCATCATGTGGTCTGTATATAATCTTCAAATGATATACAGGACTGCAAATGTTTAAGCGATAACCTTCTTTTTTACTGTTAGTGGAAGTGCTGTACTATAATAGTTTACCATGTCCACGAAAGTTGCCCAGGAATTGAAATGAATTCCTCATAGACATATGGTATATAATGTATGTTTTTAAGCTAAATATTCATCGCTGGTTTTTTGCATATTTACACGTTTTGAGGCTTTCTTATTACCGAAGTGAAGTTTTTAAAAGTTTGATCTTTGTCTGTGTCTCTCAAAGTAACTTAAAAACGAATAAATTCAGCGGATCCAAAAGTTGTATTTTCAAATTAATATAAGTTTGCTGCTGGAAAAGTTTGATCAAGACTGATAAGTGTCAAGGAATGTTGCGTGTGAAAGTTGTCTGAATAAATTTAAGTGAACTTTTAATTATAATAATTTTAATAATTTCAAATTCGATATAAATATAGGTGCAGTAATGAAACGGGGGGGTTGAGGGGGGCGGTAGCCCCCCCCCCCACACAGAACTAATTATCATATAAATTTTTTCCGAAGCCTAATTTGAAATGTTTTAACATAGGTTTACATAACAGTACTCGTTATCTTACCCCTTAATCTCCAACCTGTATTTATAATATTAAGTTTCAGGGTAAGAGAAAGTCGTGTGAGTGACATACCAGATTATTTTTAATCAAAAATGTTAAAAGTCATAAATTTGTGCTCCTCAGAATAACTTCTCTTTATTAACTTCAACAAATGAAGTCTACTGTTATCATGTTATTTGATAAAACAAAAAATGAATGAAAAGAAAATGCTTAGATTCAAAGGAATTTTAATGAATTATGAATATTTTACTCCTTCATAACTTCCAAGAAAACTAAATAGCTTGCCGGAAACCTTAGCGTTTACCAGAAACGTTCTCTTCCCAGAGTAGGATAAATCCATATCTACCAGTGGGTGAGCGACTTTGCGCTCAAAGCTGGTATAGATGGGAAGGTAGATTCCCAGACACCACCCTAAAGTGTTTCGACCCCTCTCAAGGGTTGTGATTGCTTTTGTTAAAAGCTGTCAGGGAAAAGAGCGATAAAGTCTAGCTATGGCAGTCTGCACTATTCGTTTAAATTGGAGCATGTTCCCTTTTTCGTTCAAGATAACTGTTATCGGAGAATTATTTGTACTAACTAGAGGGTGAAAGTGAAAGAGTAATATTTTTACAATCCTTATAAGATTGATAGAAAAAGAGCAGAATTTCTAACGCATTTAAAATTGTAAATTTTGTATTCTCTTTAATTATCTTTTACAAGTTTATAAAAATTAAATAAATAAACTAATTAATTAAATAATTCATAAATAAATTCATAAATATTAGAATCGCCCGGTGGTTGAATCTTTATTACTTTTTAAAGTAAGCATTGAAATAAAAAATATAAAAATCCAAAATTTAAGTATAAAAAATGTTCTTAGAAATTACACTATCCATCAAAATAATTAAAAAATGAAATGAATGAATAAACAAATAAAATTAAAATTAATAAATATAAGTAAATATCATCATCTTTTTACTTTCCAAACACTATAGTGAGGAAAGTATTGTAATCATGTCAAAAATCCGAAATTTTAAAATTGTAAATTTTGTTTTCTCCATAATTATCTTTTACAAGTTTATAAAAATTAAACAAATAAACTAATTAATTAAATAATTCATAAATAAATTCATAAATATTAGAATCGCCCGGTGGTTGAATCTTTATTACTTTTTTAAAGTAAGCATTGAAATAAAAAATATAAAAATTCAAAATTTAAGTATAAAAATGTTCTAAGAAATTACACTATCCATCAAAATAAATAAAAAATGAAATGAATGAATAAACAAATAAAATTAAAATTAATAAATATAAGTAAATATCATCATCTTTTTACTTTCCAAACACTATAGTGAGGAAAGTATTGTAATCATGTCAAAAATCCGAAATTTTAAAATTGTAAATTTTGTTTTCTCCATAATTATCTTTTACAAGTTTATAAAAATTAAACAAATAAACTAATTAATTAAATAATTCATAAATAAATTCATAAATATTAGAATCGCCCGGTGGTTGAATCTTTATTACTTTTTTAAAGTAAGCATTGAAATAAAAAATATAAAAATTCAAAATTTAAGTATAAAAAATGTTCTAAGAAATTACACTATCCATCAAAATAAATAAAAAATGAAATGAATGAATAAACAAATAAAATTAAAATTAATAAATATAAATAAATATCATCATCTTTTTACTTTCCAAACACTATAGTGAGGAAAGTATTGTAATCATGTCAAAAATCCGAAATTCAGATTTTGATGTTTCTATACGTTTCGAGGTCCTCTGAGTCCGTTTTCACTATTTTTACGATGATGTATGTATGTGTATATATATGTGTGTATGTATGTGTGTATATATGTGTGTGTGTATGTATGTGTGTCTGTGAGTGAACACGCTAGCGTCTAAACACTTTGTTCAAATAAGCTGAAAGTTGGTACATATATTGCAAGATGGGAAATTGGTAGATGGAAATAAAATATATTTTCCTTTAAAACACCCTATTATAGATTTAAACAAAAACTTTGTATAATAACATACAATTTGTGAAAAAAATCACAATAAGTATCAGACATACTTGGGGGTGGGGGTAGGGTTAAAGAGAGGGGGGAGACAGAGGAAAATAAAATATTTTTTAATATCACCATTTAACGGATTTTACCTAATTTCTCCTTGTAAAATTGATACTTAACATCAACGAGAGTGGAAGTGTTCCATTTCTACATAGGGCGGGGGAGGACAAAAGAGACAGATTAAAAGAAGAAAATTCATTTTTGAATAACTTTTTTACAGATTTAAATCATGTATCGATTTTTTGCATAACTCACTATAATTATTCATTAATAGTAATCGATACACACAAAATATAAATAAACAATAAAACAAACGATAATAAGTGTTGTCTAAAAAGATTATTTTATTTTCCATCTGTCCCCCAACCCCCCCCCCCCCCCACCTTATCAACTTTAGTTAACTTTCACTATAATTTTAATAAAATGAAAGTGATATTCGTACAAAGTTTCATATAAGTAGGTAGCATGGTGATATAAAAACAAACATTTTCTTCACTCTGCCCCCCCCCCTCCTTAGCAAATCGTCCAGATATGTGTACACTCACTGCAATTGCAATTTTTCATAAGCAGAAAGTTGCATAGATACAAAGTTTTTTTTTAATCGACAATGCGGTTGTTTAAAGAATAATATATTTTACTTCTATCTGCATCCCCCTTGCCCCCCCCCCCAAATATATATTGCACTCATTTTGAGATCTTCATAAAAAGCAAGTGATAGCTATAGAATATGTCTTTAAAATCGGTAAAATGGAGATATAAAAAATATTTTATTTTCCTCTGTCCCCCCCCCCCCTTCGTCTTTAACCCCCCCCCCATCCTTAAGTATGTCTAACCTTACTGTGATTTTTTTCACAAATTGTACGTTATTATGCAAAGTTTTTGTTTAGATCGATGATAGTGTAGTTTAAAGAAGAATACATTTTATTTCCATTGGTCCCCTTCCCCCCCCCCAGGTATATAATACACTCATTGTAATATTCATGAAAATTAAGTGGTAGTTATAGAATATATCATTAAAATCTCTAAAATGGTGATATAAAGAGTCTTTATGGGAGTGAGCTATTTTCAAAACTATAACCATATTATTTAATATTTTAGAGAATATAACATTTTACATGCTGAAAAAATCATTAGTGAATCAATCATTAGTGAAGTTATAAAATGTTTCATAACTTCTATCGACAAAAAAAAAAAAAAAAAAAAGCTAGATTCATTGTAGTAGTTCGGTCCATAAAACAACTCCTCTAGCGTATTTTGTCAAAGTTTCATAAGATTTATATAATAACTTTTGGAGTTATGATGTTTTGTGAAAAAGCAAAATGTTAAAAATCTCATTCTGAGAAAAAGCAAAAAACGTAATTAAAAACCAGATTTTACCTATTAAATAAAAAATAATTTTAATAACTTTCCTGATTTATTTCAAAGTTTTTTATTTCTTCTTATTATTTTTAAATTCATTTTATATTCAGTAACAAATTTTGATGCTTATACTGAGTAAAACTTTTATGAAAACAAACATTTCCGGTCACTTCTGGTTTCAAAAAGTTGCGAGTGACTAATATTTAGATGCCTGTAACTCAAATTCTAAGCAAGATAGAAACAAAATTCAAACTGATTTAGAAAGTTTAAATGTCAGGCTTTAATACTAAACCAAAAATAAAAAATCTTAGTTTTGACTGAAAATTGCATTTTAACCCTTTCAGGGGCACTAAGTAAAAATGATTGAATTTCCTTTTAAATATATATATATCATAAAATAAACATCCCCTACAAGTCATATTTGATGAAGAAAAAAGTTCAGCATGTGGGGATTTTTTTGTGTGTGGTGGCTAGGCGTTCTAGCCACTGTGTCTATCCACCTAAAAGATGCTCCTAAAAATCAAACTAAAATTAATGATCTAAGATAATACGTAAATCTGATGTATTTAAAAGGTGCATTACAGTATATTTACACTACCAAATACTTTTGAATAAAAAATTATTTTTCATAAAAATATATAAAAGAAACTTAAAAAAAATTTCCCGTAACTTGTCCATTTAAAAAAGTCACAGGCACATCCTGCTTAAAGTTACAGTAGTTCTGCCATCTCTATTTCAATTTTAGAAGTACACATTAACTTTTCATAAAAGTGGATTAAAAAAGTAGCCACTGCACACTTAGAGAAAAATTTCTAAAGTAGGTGGATAGACCCTCTAGCCACCGCCCCTGAAAGGGTTAAAGGTAGGCAGGCGCCTTAAAAAGTATGTAGGAAAGAATTTAAAACTGAAGCTGTAGGAGATTTGTCCACAATAAAACATTAATAGACTATTACTTTTTTCCCCCAGATATTTTCGAGTGTGTAAAATTATTACCTCGCTTTATCTTAAAAATATATAGAGAGTATTATACAATGCTATAATTAACTGAAAAATTCCATAATAAAAAGTATAGACCAAAAAAAAAAAAAAAAAAAAAAAAAAATCGACAAATAATGACAAAAAGTTAATAGTTTCCAAGTGGTCGTATATTAAAGCTGTAGAGCAAATGGTCTGGATATTACAAATTTCTTTCTATTATGGAAAAGAAATTATACTGATTTTTAGCATAATATTTCATTTTAAGAAATGGGGTACTAATTGTTATGAATTTCAATTTAACATTGAATATGGGAATTTCTGCAACTTTTTTTTTTTTTTTTTTTTTTTTTTTAATCTTTTGTTATAGACTATTAACACGTTGAGCGCCACGCAAATTCTTAAAATCCATTAAAATTCCATAATGATACCTCCTGTCATAAATGAACATTAAGCAAATTTTAATAATTTTTCAATCATTAAATGTTATATTTTTAGTCTTATATCCTATTTTATATGCGCACCGATGGTTGGCGCGGCTTTATATCCTATTTGACACTGTCTGCCACCGATGGCTGACAGGGCGCTCAATGTTTTAATTTTTAATTTTTACTGCTTTTACTTTAGGGGTAAAACTTTCACTGAAATGTTTGAAGTATAACAGGTTCTGCACACTCCTAAAGTTTCAAGATGATTCCTTCAGTACTTAAAGATATATGACAAAATGTCTAGTATCTAGAATGACTGACATGGCGCTCAACATGTTAATATCGGTTTTCAATAAAAAGCAAAGCAGCGAATAGGCGGGCAGAGCTTTGCAGTGGTTCATAAGTAAAGCGAGTAGAGTGGAGTCGAATCATCATTCATTAGGTCAATTATATGTCTTCTGAGCTCAATTCTCTTCAAAAAGTGCACATAATACTTGTATAATGTGTAATAGGAGTCGTGTGGTTGTTCTTTTTTTAACGCATTAGCGCCCAGTATCCTCATTTGAGGACAGCTAATAAAATGACACGTATATTTTTTGTGGTTTCTTGGAATGATTTATGCTTTTTAGTGACAGTTTATAGCGTCACTCTAAATGATCCCTGAAAGTTTTATGTGCCTACTATTAATTATTATTTCATAATGTGGATAGTCATTTTAAGATTTTTCATTCGTCGCACATACATTTGCTTTTTGCGCAGGTATACTAACTTAAATCAAGTTGAATAATAATATATATTATAATACTTTACTTTTGAAATCTTCGTCAACATATAACAGGATATTAATCTGTTATCTCAAAGTTTTTCTATCTCGAAGTTTTCTCGCTAGAACACTAAACGTCAATAAATGAGGATAGCCTTGAAATTTAAAACTATCAGAAGAATTGTTTAAGTTAATATATTTTTCTGTCAGTTGTGTATATTAATTTAGAAGTGAAATAATCAGCTAATAATATTTTACAAAATTAATTTGGGCGTTAACGGGTTAATTACCCAAGATTACTATGAGCTCTTGATGCTCAATTAGCTTTCGTGCTAAGTATACTATTCTCAGAAATAATTTTTTTTTATGTTTTCTTTCATTATTCATATAAAAAAATATTTCATGTTTAAAAAGAAAAGATTGGTAAATTGTTTTTGGCGCTAAATGTAAACTAATATTTAAATGACTAACTTTTAAAACTATTATAATATTATTTTCTAATTTTAATTAAATAAAAAAAATAATAATAATGAACATTTCAAAAATGGGGCTTCGAGATGCACTAAGACACCTCAAGCGAATTCTTGTTGAATCTCTTGACTGTACGAGTACCAACCTTACGCTTCGTTGTCCACAGACACACCGACACGCACAAACATTGGTTTTATATAAATAAAATATATTTATATTAAATTCCCTTTAAAATTCCTTCTTTTATAAGTTTACGTTTTTTGTAACAAAAAAAATATTAAAATTAGAAAAATAATTTTATTAACTTTTTAATACATTTAAGTTAATATATAACTGTTCAAATAAATTTAAAACACCACAGCTTCTGTGGGTTTCTGTGGTGAATTATTTTCAACTGTTTGGTTTCCGTTCTCATTCTTTTCATTATTGTCATTAAAAATTATATATATTTGTGTGTGTGTGGGGGGCGGGGGGATTTTTTATTATTATTATTATTATTTTTTTTTTTTTACCTAAATTGTAAAATTATTTTTTTTTTTCTTTTACTAGACAGTTGCTCTGCGTAATACTGCTCAAATAAAGTGAGATATATGTAATATTTAATTCCGTAGTTTAAGTAATTTTAAAAGATTTTTTTCCGTGCAATTATTTACCAATTCATTCACTGTATTCAATAAAAAACAGCAAATTATCAGCTTCTTTATCAATCTTCTTTCCCTGTTCTAGAAAATCCCATGGCTCTCCTCTTTGAGGGACCATCTTTAACAAAATTACTCAAATGCAAAAAAGGTAACCCTACTCCGTACCAAGGGGAGATGAAGATAGTGATTGATGATCATTTTCCCCCACGGTGTTCCGTGGGACATAATCAGATGGGAAGTCCCAAGTCGCGCTCATAGCATACATCGTAGCCTTTCGGAGTTTTCCGTGGTTTTCTTCGAAATCTGCGTAAATACAGTCTACTGCCCTTCCCCTAGAAAATCCTCTGACGGAGGACACTCCAGCTATAGGAATAGGACCCTACTGTAGTCAATCGGCCAACAACCAATCTTGATAGAAAGATCCTCGAAGGAGAGTAGTCATCACAGTCGTAGGTCCCTTGGGTTAGACAATTGACCTTACACCGTGTGTGACCACACCTCTTTCTCTCTTGATCACCAGTTTAGAAAAACTGTCAATTTGAAAACTCAATTTACAAAATAAAGAAAGAAAGAAAACAAATAAAATGTTCTATCTTCAGTACAGACTTCCGATTATCCGCGGAATTGAGTGGCACGGGCTCCACAAATAAACCGCAAAAAAGGATGGAAATGAAAAGCAAATGAGATAAAAAATAGTCTAGCTTTAAAACACGATTGTATTGTATATAATACATAATATGAATAGTGAAAATATTCACTACATAGTAAAAACATTTCCGCTTTTTATGCTAAAGGATGTAAAAATAATGAATAAAAAGGTGTAGGAACGATGAGGCTAAGGTACAACCTGTAAACTAATTTATACACTAAATTAAACAGTTTATTTGTAGAGTAATTTTCTCTAACATTTAATTACGATTAAATAAGAAGAAAAATATGCCTTTCAAGGAAAGAGGCGTGGGAAATAATAATAATAATAATAATAAAAGGGTTTTAACAATACTGCGAAGTTCGCATGTCTACCGTACAGTACGAAAAATAAAACAAAAGCAACACCGTTCTTTATAATATATATTCTTTAAGAAAGATTAATCATTTGTTTTTGTTTCTTGTTGATAAAACCCTTTTTCTTAAACCCGCCCTTTACCAGCTCCCGTAAATCTGCAACGTGCATAATCCGCTCATGGATAATCAAGAGTTCACTCCATTTACAAATAAATAAAATAACTGACGTTAAGAAATAACGTAAAAATAATAAAAATAATAATAATAATAATAGAAAAGAAAAGAAAAATCTACTATATATCAGCCACACGACTTCCATCACCCATTATTAGGCGTATAATATGCACTTTTTGAATGTATGGGGGAGTGGGTTTTACTTGTGTTCGGACTTTTTTGTTACCGACTGTATGTACTTTTTGGAGATAATGTAGTCATAAACATAAAAACGACCTAATAGATTAGATACCTAACAATTTTCCTGTAAGATAAATAAGATAAAAAGATAAATGAAACATGTATCTCTCGTAATATGTATATGTATAGACGTATAAAACAGAGTTTGCGTAACGAGTTTAATAAAAAATAGTGAGCCCTATTTTGGAACACCAATTTCCGAAATCTAAAACTGACCTACTTCATCAGGATGACTGTTCCTTTTCCTGAAAAACCACATAATATATATGAAAGGATATTTCAAAGAGGCGTTTATATACCAATTTTCCAGAAAATCGTTAGAGCCGTTTTTAGGATACCGACTTTCACCAAAACTTGGCAAACTCAATTGTTGACCGAAAAATAGCAATTATATATGAAAGAATATTTAAAACAGAGTTAATATAGCGTGTCTGAAAATGTCTGTACAACCAATTTTAAAGAAACGCACTTATCAGATCTCAAAGTGATCTATTTACACAAGATGCCTATCAATTTTTTTGAACTGATAACTAATGCATACGAAAAGACATCCAATGGGATGTTTATATAGCAGATTTAAAGAATATCGTTAGAATCGTTTTAGAGATATGGACTTACGGTCACACGTCTGGTTTTCCAATATTCACCAAAAGTTGGAAAAATCATCTGTCCTCCAGATGTCTCAAATTTGAAGTTTTGTCGTTATATCTTTATTAGTTTAGGAGCTATCCTAGCGCTGTACTTTGGAATTCGTGACAGAATAAAATTAAAGCGTTGGAGGGCTGAAGATCTTTTAAAAATTCCCAGCAGTCCACGACGGCAAGCCGTGGCCCAGTTCCGCCTCTGGACTGGACATGATTGTTTGGCAGAACATCTCCATTCCATTGCATTGGAATTCTTTCAAACCCTGGTTGTCCCCTCTGCAATTTAGCAGAACCAATGAATAGGCACCACCTTCATCGATGGTCTGCACTTCGCAGCAAATTTGAAACTGCGCTTTACTGGCGTGCCAGAGAACTTTTAAAGCAATGACTTCGGTCACTTCTACTTATTGTCTTTTTTTTTTTTTTTTTTTTTTTTTTTTTAGCATTCTTATTCGATTCCTTGTAATCATTTTCCTTCTGTATTTGCCTTGCCATTGGGGACAAAAAAAAAAAAAAAAAGTTTAGGAGGTATGACAGTCTGAAGATTCCCCATACATACAATGATTCATTGCTGAATTTAGACTCAGGAGGCCTTAAAACATGTAAATTAAGTGAAAACTCGATATTGAATTTTTCGACCGAACATAATATACACATTGCCTACGGTAATCGAATAACAGAAGAAAAAAAAAAAAAAAAAAAAAAAAAGTGGCGATTGCGCCATTTTATTTTGCTGTCACCACGTGTCGATCGCATTTTTTTTTTTTTTTTAATTCTAAGTTGCCATTTATGTTTTTATAATCTATTATAATTATCATATTAGTAAATTATGCACGGTGTACAAATAATGTATATAGTCAGATAATAATAATAATAATCGTGTTCCTATCGTAAAAATCGAACAATCACACAAGGTCGTAGCCAAGGAGTTTGAATGTTTAAACAGCCTCCGAAATTTTGCAGATTTGCCTACTTCATTTTTAACATTATGTGTATACCATCAGAAATTTTTTTCTGGCTACGTACGGTTTCGCAATCGCTTGTATTAAAATGCTCATTACAAACTAAGGGATGAAACACCCCTTATTAAGAAAAATTTTAGTTTTTTTTTTTCTCTTCAATGAAGTTCCATAACCATTTTATTCTGTTGTCTATCTTTATTTTCTTTGCAAATACTCTGTAAGAAAAGTGTTTTAACACTAAAAAATACGCTTAATGAGAAATTGATAACTCAAAACGTTTTAACGTTTCTCGCCCGATCACATTAGAAAAAAAAAAAAAAATATCTTCACAAGAATCCATTGTTTTTAATACTTCAACGATGCACGGAAGAAATAATAATAATAATAATAATATATATATATATATATATATATGTATTTTTTTTAAGTTAAAAAATATTTAAAAGAATCTGGTGTGTCACTCACACGACCTTTCTCTTACCCTGAAATTTATTACTATAAATACAGGTTGGACATTAAAAGGTAAGATAACGATTACTGTAATGTAAACCTATGTTAAACAATTCAAATTAAGCTTCGGAAGAGTTTTATATGATAATTAGTTCTGTGTGAGGGACGCTACCGCCCCCTCAACCCCCCGTTTCATTAATGCACTTACATTTATATAGAATTTATTTGTGTTACTAAAATAAAAATTTACTTAAAATTATACAAACAATTTTCACATGCAACATTCATTGAACTTATCATCCTTGATCAAACTTTTCCAGTAACAATCTTATATTAACTTCAAAATACAACATTTGGATCACCTAAAATTATTCGTTTTTAAGTTACTCTAACAAGGAGAGGTCACGACATGGAAAATTCAAATCGGGACGAAATTGCGCAGGATTGTAGTATACTATGAGGGTAACAACATATTAAAGCAGTAGGACCCACTATCCACAAAATTTCGAGAAAAAAGCATTTAAAGTTTCAGTAATCTTTAAATACAAGTTATTTCACAAGCGAGCAAGCGCCCCGGTGGTGTGAAACTAAAGCGCGAGTCTGCTAACCAGACGACTTTGGTTCGAGGCTACCTCGAGACTACTTTTTTTTTTTTTTCTTTGACTTTTTATGTAATCTAAACTTTTTATTTATTTTTACTTTATTTTACAATTCAATTCAAAATCTGAAAATTTTAATAAATTACTTAATTTTCTTGAGTATAAAATAACTTTTTCTATTTTTAATATTTATAACTTAAAAATACAATAAATTTCTATAACTTAAAAAATAAAGTTTAGTTTTACAAAACCCTAAATAAGAAACATAAAGAAAAACAGACAAATATTTAAATAATTAAAAAATAAGCAAGATGTAAACAAAGTGTAAAATAGTTAGCAGGTGTTACTTAAATCTTGGTTTGAGCTTCCTGATTTTGTTTGAATGTGTATAAATTATGTAAACGCTTCTAGCTTGTTAATAATAAAGGGCAGGTGGAATTTTATTTTGTATAAGGAAGGATAAAAAAAAAAAAAAAATGGAAGTCGTTATCGAAAAAGAAATGATACTCATTAACATTTTAAAACTACATTTAAAGATAACATTTCTTTACCGCTAATAGTTTAACAGCATCGTAATCCTATACTATAATTTTTCAAGAAACTGTATTGATTGGAGAAGTAATTATTTAATTTGGATAGTAATTATATATGCAGTTAAAATGGTCATTTCTCTGTATTATTATTATTTTTTTTATTTAAAAAGCAAAATTTAGTATTGTTTCAAGCATACCTAAAATAAAATAAAATATTTCGATAAATAATCAAAAACAGTTTCTTTAGTTTTACCTTATTTTACAGTTGAAATAAAACTAAAATTTATTTTTTAAGTTATAGAAATTTATTGTATTTTTAAGTTATAAATATTAAAAATAGAAAAATTTATTTATTTTATATTCAAAAAAATTAAGTAATATTTTATTAAAATTTTCAAAATTTGAATTGAATTATAAAATAAAGTAAAAATAAATAAAAAGTTTAGATTGCATAAAAAGTTAAAGAAAAAAAAAAAAAAGGGAGTCTCGAGGTAGCCTCGAACCCAAGTCGTCTGGCTACCACACTCGCGCTTTAAGATCACACCACTGGGGCGCTTGCTCGCTTGCGAAATAACTTGTATTTAAAGATTACTGAATCTTTAAATGCTTTTTTCTCGAAATTTTGTGGATAGTGGGTCCCACTGCTTCAATATGTTGTTACCCTCATAGTATACTACATTCCTACGGAATTTCGTCCCGATCTGAATTTTCCATGTCGTGACCTCTCCTTGTAAGTGACAAAGATCAAACGTTAAAAAACTTGACTACGGTAATCAGGAAGCCTCAAATACAAAACTATACAAAAAACAAGCGACGAATATTTAGCTTAAAACATACATTATTTACCATATCGCTATGAGGAATTTATTTCATTTCCCGAACAGCTTTCCTGGAAATGGTAAAATATTATTAGTAAAGCACATCCATTAACAACAAAAAACTAGTGTGTTGTGGCCACCACACGAGTTTCTTCTATATTTTCCTTTACAAATTCACTTAGTAAAAATATTTTATTAAAATTATTATTTAAAAAATTATCTTCCATGATAATGCAGACGATTTCCATTTAAGAGAAGTAGTATGACACTAAATATATATATAAAAAAAAAATGAATTTATTCTCAATATTACATTAAAAAAAAAAAATGTTAAAAATGAAAAAAAATTAATAACTTTATTTTAAATTATCGCAGATTGATGGTTCACCCATTCGTTTTAAAGGTATTGGCGAGCTCTTTTGAAAGATACCCATCATGAAAATTTACTCCCCTCGAGAGGGGTGGGGGGAGGGAGGCGAGGCTCCTACATACACAATTTTTTTCCCTGGTTGACTATCTCTATTGCAAAAAATATGTATTCGTTTCATTTTGTTTAGTGCAGTCTAAAGATGTTAAACTCTACTTACCTGCAATTTTCCCCATAGGCGTAATGTATTTGGATACTTTTGAGTGTCCCTGTACACCAATATGTGCATTAATTATCAGGTCATTACGACCAAATCTGTTTTTTAACGCTTTAACGGCAGATTGATAGTTCTCACTGGATAACGAAAAGCCTCTAATAGTCTAATGGCATCAACCGCAGATCCTATTAACAGAGAATGCAAATAAATGAATTTATCTATGTCTGCTAAATCGTTATTATTATGAATTGCATTTTCGTATTGACTCCAAAATGAGAGCCAGTTAGCGGGATTCCTGCCAAATTCTTCAATTACAAGACGAGGAAGTTTTATTCTAGAATGTGAACAAGAAATTAAAGATACTTGTTCACTTATGATATCATCTTTTTTAGTATTTGTGCTTTCGAGCTTTTCTTTACTTTTTAAAACCGAAGTGATTTGCGATTTAACCGATATAATTTTCTCTGCGTAAGTTTCTGCTGTTTCAAATTCGGACTCTAAATCGTCTTCCTTTTTCATAAAATTTTGAATCTCTTCATCGAGATTCCTTAAATTTTCGTATTTTACTACTAATTGATATAAATGTTCTTTCAGAATAGATATTTCGATTTCATCTGCTTCTGTGTACTGCTCGCAATTAGTAATTAATTTCGTAGTTGAACTTCTAATTACTGTTCGTTTCCTTTTTAATTTTTCTAACTCTGCCATGTTTAATATACTCTTATTAACATATTTTAATAAAATACAAAATTTTATTACACTTATTCTTATTGTTCTGAAATCTCAATTCAAATGAACTCTTTTTTTTTTTTTTCTCGATTACCTTCACATAATATTCACAATAATAATATTCTTATTTTATAATATAATTCTCCCTAGAAACCACGTTGTTCTGGAAATTGCTAGTATCTTGTTAACCAACCATCTCACAGCTTCCATCTTTGGTATATCGATAATAAGGATTTTCTCGCCAAATTTAGCGCCAAATCCATTACCTGCCCTAGCTTTGTATTGCATTTTTAAGGGAAAATTAGCTATTTTAACGCGAAAAAAAGCTAGGAATGCAGAAAATTGACGTTGTATCAACTTACTAAGCCTCTTTGAAAGAATTTATACAAAAATAAATACAATTATTTACAAATTCGCAATAATATGTTTATTTCATTTTGTTTAGTGCAGCCTATAGATGTTAAACTGTACTTTACCGTAAATTTTTCCCATAGATGTAATCGAATTTTCTTGGATGTTTTAATACATGAACCATTTGCTTGATCTCAACGAAAAGTTTAGTGTAGCATCCCTATGAGATAGAAATTTAAAATTAGACTTCTTGCTACTTTTTCTTTAAAGATATGATGGTAACATGCACACATGCACACATACACACAGATCAACGGTTAGAAACCTGCCTTTCGGATACAGGGGTGCTATAAAACGAGTTAATATAACAAAAACTCTATTTTGTAAACTTAGCCCACAACTAATACATATATAAGTAAACTGATTGTTCTTTTGTTTTTTCCGCGAATATCATTAAAGTGTTAATGAACAATTAATGAACGAAATTTCTCAGAGCTACCCTAAGTTTATGTTTGTTATTTTACATTGACGTATGTGTGTATGTGTGAGAGTGAACAAGATAGCGTGTAAACTTCGTGATAATTGATAGGCATTTTATAGGTCACCGTCGTGCAAATTGTATAAATTTTGATCAGTGTAGTACTTACAGTGATAGTACATATATATATATATATATATATATATATATATATATATATATATATATATATATATATATATATATATATATATATATATATAGTGACCTACGGGCTTAAATTATTTTAAATGTGTTTAGTATTTTCGAATTAGTTAAAATAGAGGAAAACTAATCTGTGTTATATTGCTTGATAAGCTTTGGTGATAATGGGATATAATAAGTATAACACTTAATATATTACCACAGGTCTACAAAAATTATGTTGGGAAAGTTTTATTTGATAATTTTAGCTGATATACATATGTTTTTGGGTGTGCTGAAACCGAATATGAAGATAGTTTTTCTCTATCACGTATAAATTTTTGCCAATACAGCTTTTCTACCGACACAATTTCTTCATTTTCGGTAGTTTCTATTATATTTGCATGATTAATTATAATTAATCATGAAAAGATACTGTAAAAGTTACAATATAATTATACTGGTGGAAGATTCACGGAAGAAATTGTGCTGGTAGATATATATTGAAAAAATCTTTACGTGATAGAAAAATTGGCTTCAGTTTAGTTTCAGCACACAAGAAAACATAAAGATCAACCAAAGTTATCAGATTAAAATTTTAGACATAAACTTGTGTTATTTTACAGAGAAATATAAGAGAATTTACATTTAATTTACATATTATTACGCTTTATGTCACTTATTTGTCTAAATAGCATTAAATTATTTAAAAGAGAATGAAGCTGATATATGTTTGTGAACTTTTCTAGCATAATCTTTACTAGAAATTGTTTGCTTATCTTTTGAAGTTATTTTATTGGGACGTACTATAAAGGAATACTCACATAAGAAAGAAATATCCAAACATCTTAATATGAATTTCCCTTTCTTTCTTTATTTCTTTATTGACTGATTTAAATTTATTTAAGAGCCAGGTAATTTTTAAATGTTCAAAAAACCGAGCGGAGTCACTATAGACAATTTATTTATCTCATTCTGTTTATTTATTTATACGAATTTTTAAAAACTATGTCCCCCTTTTTAAAGAAAATAAATAAATAAGTGAAATATTTTAAAATCAGCTTAACCCTTAAAACATAAAAATAAAAAGCTTAGTAGTTGAAATTTCGTTTATAACTATTTGATATCTTATCGATAAAAAGTTTCATTACCTGACGTATTTTGCATTCAAATTTCAGCAAAATAATAGTATTATCAAGGTCCATGTCTTATCTTTAGTAATTTTCAATGATAAGACAAATATCTCTCTTTCAATAAACAAAAATGTTATTATCAGAATGTAGTTGGGTTCTTTTTTACATTGGACAGTTTATTCGAAACATGGCTGGAATTAATTTAGATTTTCAAGAAAAGAGTTTTATATGGAAAATATATAATTTTCCTATGCTGCCACTTTCAGTTGATGAACAAATTTACAGCCCAGAATTCAGCATTGATCATTTTGGACAAAGTAAATTTTACTTAGAACTATACGCAAAGAATTATAACGAAAAGGATAAAAATGACCACATATCAATTTACGTTGCTCGTGGTTCTTCAGATTACGGACCAAGACAAATTTTTCTTCAACTTGAAATTTCGATACTTGACGGAAAGCAAGTGCCTACAAAATATTCGTACTCTCTAAAATCGAAATTTGAGAAAGGAACCATTCGTAGATGGCGTAATATTATGTCAAGAAATGAATTATTAAAATTCAAAAATTGTTTTGTCATAAAATGCAAATATTCTGTTATAGATGATTATGACAATAACAACTTCTGGTCCGCTAATATAAAGGACTTTGAAAGCCTATCTCAGGACTTTATGAAATCTTTAAACGAAAGTGAACATCGTGATCTGCGTTTAAGATCAACGGATGGAATTCTTTTTAAGGCGCATAAAGTAATTATAATGTGTCGCTGTCCCAATTTGTTAAAACCAAGCAACGTCAATGATGATAGCAGAGAAATTAAAGTGGCTGCTAAATCAAGTACTCTATATTTTGTGTTGAAATACATATATTCTGGAAAAATAGATTCTGAAATTCCAGAGCCCATAGAGTTTGATTTTTTAAATCAGTTAAACCTCCCACATTTATTACAACTTTTATTTCCTCTACTTCCTGTTAAAGTAGCACGAACAGTAGTGCGAAAAAAACACGCCAGTTTCAGTTGGTCAATTCCAAAATCTAAGTTGACAAAAGGTACCAAGCTAACAAAAAACTTTTGCTGCGACGAATCACTTGACTGGACGAAAATGAAATTATCATTCAATCTCGAACAACATTTTTTGAACCAAGATCATATAAGTCTTCACGTAGAGAATATAGCCCATGAAGAATTTATTCACGTGAATTGTAAAATATACATTAAAGACAGCAAATATACAAAGGAGTACGAAAATGATTTTAATAGAAAAAAAGTTTGGCAGATAAATTACCCGACTAATCAAATTTCTCTTAATGAATTAATCTCGCCAACAAATGGCACATTAAAAATATTTTTTGAGTTTGAAATATCAAATGGTGAAAACTTCACTGAAACTGCATCGAATCAAACTCCAGAAATTGAAGGTAATCATGAAGCAACAAATTTCTGGATTTTACAAGAAAATTTAAAAAATCTCTATGAAAATAGAGATGGGGGTGACGTGACTGTTGACGTAGAAAACAAGATATATCTCGCTCATAAAATTGTCCTTTCTGCTAGGTCACAGGTATTCGCTAAAATGTTCGAACATAATATGGAAGAGAAACTGACAGGCAAAGTTCACATAGATGGTTTAAATGCGTCCGTTTTTAATGCAGTGTTATCATACATGTATTGCGGAGAATTAAATTTGGAACATGGCAACCTTTCATTTGTTTTCCACTTATATGCAGCTTGTGACAAATATGAGATTCTGACACTTAAAACAAAATGCATTACATACTTTAGTCAAGTACTGAATATTACAAACATTGGCCCTATTTTAAGGTTAGCGAATACATACAGTGATACAGCTATTCAAGGTATTGTAAAGAATTATGTATCTTCTAATTTAAAAGAAATTTTTGATTCGAAAGTATGGCATAAAATATCTCAAGACAATTGTGTTTTTATCTCCCAAAACATCCCTAAACAGTTAAAAGCAATGATTGTGATGAACATTTTGTTTTGCATATATTGTGGTGAATTAGCTAAGGAACAACAAAACTTGGATTCTGTTATTCAACTACATAATACTGCGAACACATATCGCACAGGATATTTAAGTAAGCAGTGTATTCTCTTTTTTGACAAAATAATCAGTCCTGAAAATTTTGGAAAATTGCTTGTAGGAGCACATAAAAACAAAGACAAAGCTCTTAAAACATACGTGGAGCGTTTCATATCTACCAACACAACCGAAATCGTACGTTCAAATGAGTGGAAAAAAATGATGCAGGAAACTTTTGATTTTGCAAATGATATGAAAAAAATAAGTTTGTCAGTGCAAGATATAAATCCTTCTATAGTAAAAAGTTTGTTGCATATTATTTATACCGAAAAAATTAACAATGACGAAAGAGATTTAAAGATCCTTTTAAACTTGTATTTAGAAGCTTATAAACATGAACTCACCCAGTTAAAAAATGTGTACAGCAACCAATTTAATGAAATTATTGATGAAGAAAACGTTGGCTTAATTTTATCAACTTCTTATACATATAATGACAGTGCACTTAAGAAATGTGTTGAGGATTTTGTATCATTAAATGCCTATAAAATTTTAAAATCACCAGAATGGAAAAAGAAGATACGAGAGAAATGGGATTTACCTGACGAAAGTAATATTTATCAAAATATTGAACAGGCTGCCGAGGAACTTGGATCGCCCATTATAATGACTATGCTAAACCTCCTGTATTGCGGAAAAATAATTAACGAACAAGAAGACGTGCATAATGTCATAAAACTCTATGAAAATGCCACAAAATATCGCCTTATTCATTTAAAGAAAGAATGTATATCCCTTATCCAGTCTAACATTAATGAAACAAATGTCGGGAAAATTTTAATGTTGTCAAATACTTATGAAGATGAAACCCTCAAACGAAGTGTTCAGGATTTTGTCGTTTCCAATTCACATAAAATTTATAATTCCGAAAAATGGAAAAGGAAAGTAATTGAAAACCTTGGATACAATATACATTTTGTAAACAATGCTGTTAATGAACTTGGATCCGAAATAATGATGGTTTTGTTAACCTATTTCTATTGTGGATTTTTGGGGAAATCGAACGACATGGATTCCGTTTTAAATCTGTACCAGAATTTGAAAAAATATAATCTACAGTCATTGGAAAAAAAATGTATTAACTATTTCGAGTCTGCTTTGACAACTGAAAATGTTGGTAAATTTTTTACGTTCTTAAACTTACAAGAAGATGAATCGTTAAAAAAATGCGTAGAAAATTATGTCACTTCAAATACCCCAAAAATTCTAGATTCCGATGAATGGAAAAGAAAATTAAAAGAAAAGTTGGTTTTGGATGTCAGTGTAGAGAATGTATCTGCTGCAGTTAAAGAACTTGGATCTCATATATTAATGATTATGCTGTTTTATATATACTGTGGATACCTAGGCAAATCAGGAGATATCGATTCTGTTATAAATCTTTACCAAAATGTAGAAAAGTACAACCTCCAGCCATTAAAAGGTGAATGTATCAGCTATTTTCAATCTGTTTTGACAATAGAAAATGTTGATAAGCTTTTGATGTTTCCAGACGTCAACAAAGATGTATGCCTTAAAAAATGTATTACCAATTTTGTCTGTTCTAACGCAAAGGATTTTTTAAACTCAAACGCATGGGAAAAGCTTCAGAAAGAAAACTCAGTTATTATCCATGATTTGTTCTCAGCAGCACTGATGGCACTAGCCAATGATACAAATAAGTAACTTTTTAAAATTATGACTTTAAATTTTATTTAATTGAAATAAATTCAGAAATTTTAGTATTAAGAAGAGAATTTCAGATGAAAATATTCATATATAAGAATTGTATATATATAAATATAAATGTGTAAATTATTTTTAAATAATATAAATTATCTTTTAAATTAATATTTAAAATATATTATTTTAAAATTTTCATTCATTTTAAATTATTTTCATCCAGCAGTGTTTCATTATCAATTATGATAATGATAACTGATATAAAATATTAATCACCTCGACTCTGACATTCTTCATATAATGGGTCATTTACGGGCAAATGAATGTTATCTAGTAAATAACACTGCTCTGAAAAAAAAAAAAAAAAATCGAGATGTGATATTATTCTTGCTGATTCTCATGTAAAATGAGCTCCTGAATCCGAATATGACTCCCATTTTGCCTAGTCACCCACCGTTTTCTAGATACACCACCCCCTCCCTCAATTTCTTTGCCAGTTCGATAATTTTATGACCATGAATTTGTTATGAAGAATGAAAAATAATTAATTTAACACCTAAAAACAAAAAAATATATAAAGTTTAAAAAATAACATTAATAACAGATTAAAAAATTATAAGATATGTAATGCATAATTTCAGTGGCAAATCCCCCTCAAAAAATTTCCCTTGTCGCAAATGTGTATGTTTTATGATTTTCCAATTCTGTATCCCTTCAGAAGATATTTAACGGTTAAAATAATCCTCCCCCTTCCTAAAAATCAAACTTATAGTCATAAAATCACCGAAAAATGATAAAAATAGAGGCCCATTCCTAAAAAAAGGTGGATGATAGGGCAAAATGGGTGTCCTATTCGGATTCAGGAGGTCATTTTACATAAGAATATGTTGAAATGGTGTCAGAAGCAATTTTCATGCCGAGAAGTGTTATTTATCATTAGCTACATTTATAATTTTTTATGTTTTATATATTTAACTTTTTTATTATAATTAATGGTAATTTTTTTTTTTTTTTAATTTTTACTTTGTTAACTGTTTAAAATTACTACTCTGGTCGTCTCTTGTATTATTCATGTTTCATGTAAACTATTCTAGTATTATTCTTTTTTCGTGTGAATTAATACGCAAATGGATGCTGTTTGGTTAATTATTAATAATATTTTGGAACTTTTCTAAAGTACTTAAGTTTTATTTTTCACCTGTAATTTAATTCATTGTTGATATCTAGGAGTTGTTGGAAATGATAATGAGTTTATATGATCGTATATATCAATATCTCAGGAATAACTCAGTACATTTTACCTTGTTGCTATAATTGCTCTTAATACAGCTTTTTTTTTTTTTTTTTCATTTGAAAGGTGTTTTGTTTTTTTAAATTAATATTATTAACTTTCTCAATAGTATTTTTTATTAACTTTTTCTAATTTGTATAATTCTTGTTAATGATTAGAATGAGGCATTTTGTTAAGTAAAAATAATTTTCTTGTATAAAGTTATATATACAGTAAAGCATCGTTTATACGTCTTTTAAGGGATGGTGCTTTACTGCATTGCTGTACTATACAAAAGGACGTATAAATGAAAAGACGTATATTAGAAAAAAAAAAAAAATTGATTACTACAAATTTAATGGCACTAAAGCAAAATTTATGTGAAAATGCTAATTAATAAAATTTTTTAATACAGTAACTGGTATATTACTTTATAGTAGAATTTATATTTGGAGATAATTAAATTGAAAAGTGATTTAAATTAAAAAAAGATTTATTATAAAAAGTATGAAAAATTATACCACTGATATATGACTTGAGTACTAATTAATTATATATCTCATTTCTTGAGTATTGTATTACCATAGCCTCCTAAACTAGATGCCTTTCGCGCGGCTCGGAAACTTGGCAACAGTTCAAGCGGTAGACAGAGCCATCTGGTACACATTGCGCGACTTTTTTATTCAACAGCCACCAAAAATTTTTAAAAACGGAATTTGATATAGATAAAAGGCATATAGAATCGAAGAAATGTCGATAAAATACATCATATATCACTTCTTAAAATTATTGGTGACAGTTGAATAAAAAAGTCGTGCAATCTGTACCAGGTGGCGCTGTCTACCACATGAACTGTTGCCATGTTTCCGAGCCACACGGAAGGCATCTAGTTTAGGAGGCTATGGTATTACATATTTTGAATATAATACAAACACGCATTGAGTATTAATTATATATATTGCGTATCTTTAATCATAAATATTATGCAACTTATGTCCACACAAGTAGTTATTTAACTACATTAAAAAACTATAATACTCAAATGATACTGTAATACCCTGTGATTATTAAAAATTACATTGTGAACTGAACTGATTCTTCGATCAGGATTCTTTGATTCTTTCTGTGTTCCTCCATCAGAAATGCTTTCTAGGAAAAGTCTATCTTATTTAGAATAAGCTGACCAGACGTCCTCGAATCCCGAGGACAGTCCTCTAAAACTAACTTCGTCCTCAAAAATTTAGAACACATTCGCGGACGCCGGCTATAAAATTATTATTTTTTTTTTATCATAATAAGTTGTTATATGTATAATAAATAAGTTGAAGTAAGTTCTTTCAAGTATTTGACACATAAAAATTACTAAACTTTTACAATTTAAGGTGATTTATTTATTTTGTCCTCGAAATTCGAGGACACCACCATATTTGTTCTCAAATTCAATGTAAAAAATCTGGTTGCCTTAATTTAGAATGCAAAGTGATGACCATTCGAGAATTTATTTATTTATTTATTTTATTTTAGCAAAATGGAAAAGACGTATAACCGATATTGAGCGGCGTATAAACGAAGCATTTTTGCATTAAAATGAATAAGAATGAATCAAGACTTCAATAAAAGGACGTATAAATGTAAAAGGCGTATAAACGGTGTTTTACTGTATACATATATGTGTGTGTGCTTATTTTTCTGTTAATAATTTTTTTTCTCTAATGATTAAATAATAAAAGCTCAGAATTAAGCATTTTGTAAAATAACTCTCTCATATTAAGTTATTCTTAAGTTTGCAGTTTTACTTAGCAGTATTTATAGATCTTATTTTATATGAACTTCTTTTTGTTTATTTTTCAAAGTCAGAAATTTTCTTTTCAATTTCTGTAATTAATGAAAATTTTAACCCATAAACTTTAATTCTTTATATATATATATATATATATATATATATATATATATATATAAATGAAAGGAGGGTGTTATGGAATACCATTTACATTTCTTAAAATAACTTTACTTGTTTTTAATAAAAATTCCCAAAATCATGATGAGTACATAGTGTAATTATTTATAATAAATTGTCAATGAAAAAAAATCCAAAAAATATTTTTTGTTGTTATAAAAAGTTTACTTAAAAAAAAACAAAAGTTACAAATGGAAGTTAATGTGAAATAGTCGGGTAATATGGAATAGGTGGTTTAAACTGTTTAAACCATAGAAAAACTAATTAGATTTCATAAAAGCATCTTCGGAGAATTTTCTGTGACAGAAGATATATTCGGCATTTTTATTTTATGTTTCTTTAGTTTTGAATGCATGAAGTCAATTTCAGATGATACTATGAAATACCTAGTATTCCATAATACCCGACACGCCATATTTGAAAATAAACTTTTAAAGTGATGGACAAAATATTTGCAGCTAAAAAAACGACCAACGTATACGTTGGTCGTTACAAATCTTTGAGCATACATTATACTTAACATTAACATCAATGTTTAAACCTCATGTGTACTAGTAAGTTTAAATGCTTGAAAACTCATCTACAAAAACTTTTAAAAATCACAAAATATACTTTGTTCTATCGAGAATGGTACGACAGCAACAAGCGGTTGCTTCTTGCTGTATTGCTTCATGGGAATCCTTCTTGAGTATTTCATAGTATTTTGAAGAGATAGCAGCACTAATCAGAGCCGAAACCTCGGTATCCCATATTTCCCGACTATTCCATAATACCCTCCTCTCCTCTCTCTCTCTCTATATATATATGAACTATAATGTGAATAAACGGAATAACATTGTATATTTATATGAGAAATTTAAAAGAAGAAATTTTGTAATCCCTCTTAAACAAAACTGATGTTTAATTTATTAAAGAGTTTATAAATTTAAAAATGACTAAATCTTTAAGATATTTAAATATTAAATTTAAAATTGATGTTAAAAAAATGTATTAACAATTTTATGGGGGGAAAAAAACCCCTTATAAATACCAATAATAATAATAACAAGAACGAAAAATCATGCGGTACACATTGATTATTTGAACATTTCAACTGTATGTACTTGTTGTACCGTATAACTTACAATGATCTTTGACTACGTTATCACACAACTGACAGACAGAAGGACTGAAAGGCATACTGATAGACTAATTAAATACATAATCGCATTTAAACGTTCTTCAAAATTTTGTATAAATGAGCACAATTCGATTTTTATTTATTTATTTATTTATTTTATTTTACTTTTTTTGTCGAATCATTATGAAATTAAAAAGAGCTATTTATAATAGTAATTGTCAGCGATAAAAAAAAAAAATTGTATATATACGAGCAACGCTCCTCTACCTGGGGGGAAGCCCCCACCCTCCACCCCAAAAAAGGGGGTACATTTTCAATATGAATATCTTACAAAAGAACTCGTTAATACCTGTAAAACGAATGACTGAACCATAGATGTAGATCTGTAATAATTTAAAACAAAGTTATCGATTTTTTTTTTTCATTTTTAAAACAACAACAACTACAATAAAAAACAAGACCTTCCGGCTTTTTCGGAAGGGTAGGTTGATTTCTTTTTCCTTATCAAGTAGCCGTCATTTTGTTTCAAAATGGCGGCTACAAATTATTAATGCACTTGGTAGAAATATTGATGTAGGCTATGCACATATGGAGTTTTAAGCAAATCGGTTCATAAATACACTTTTATGTGAATTTAAAATTTTCAAGTGGCCGGCGCTAGGAAAAAAATGGTGGGTTAAGTTGACAAATATGTGAAATGCGTTTGTGAGATAAGTCTACTGTACACACATAGTTCGAATTAATTCAAAATCTCCAAAAGTCATTGTGTTGAAAAATTGAGTGGCTGCCACTTCGATAAAAATGGCAGAGAAAGTTGCTCATCTAAGATATCGTTGCAAATTTGAAAATTTTTTTTTTTTTTTTTGTAGAAATTCTTTCAAAGAGGCTGAGTAAGTTGATAAAATGTTGGTTTCCTGAATTTCTAGTTTGTTTTAGCATTAAAATAGTCTAATTTTACCTTAAAAACGGATTAAAAAGATCCAGTAACGCATGTAATTTATTTGGCGCCAAATTTGGCGACTTTTTCCCTATGGCGACTTTTTTGGCGACTTTTGGCGAGAAAATACTTATTATCGATACACCAAAGATGGACGCAATAACGTGATTGGTTCATGAGTTACGTGAATTTTCTAAATTTTTGTTGTTTGAATGATAAATCCATTTTTCAACTTTGATTTGAATTGATTAAGTATTTCTAAAGTTCCAGCAAACACATCGAAGATATTTGAAGCATAGGTTACTGTCCAACTGTGGTTTAAATCAGTGCCGTGTTTCAAAAGTTATTATTATGGCAAATTTTCAAGTGGCAGTCTAAGTGGCTGCGACTTGTAAAACAAAATAGCAAAACAACTTGCCCATCGAAATCATCCAGTACATTTGTACGATAAGTTCATTGTCCAGTTCTAGTTTAAATTAAATCAGAATTTCAAAAATTATAATCATAAGAAATTTTCAGGTGGCACCACTTGTAAAAAAAGATGCCTAGCGAACTTATCTGAGATATTTGAATGATAAATCCACTATCCAAACTTGAAGCGAATTGATTCTGTCTTACTAAAGTTACCATAATAACAAATTTTCAAGTGGCCGCCACTTGAAAATAAAATTGCGGATCAAGTCATCAAGAGAACTTATTCTAGATATTTGAACCAAAAGTTCACTAACCAGCTTTTATTTGAATCAGTTTAGTATTTTAAAAGTTATCGTGATGGCATATTTTCAAGTGGCTGGAACTTAGACAAAATATGTCGGGACAAGTTGCCTAGTGAAAACATTCAAGTTAATTATATAATAATATCACTGTGAAAATTTGGTTCCATTTGAAGCATTATTTCAAAAGTTATCGTGATTTAAAATTTTCAAGTATGAGCCTGATTTCAAGTGACCGCGCTTAACTTAAGATATCTGCCACTTTATTAAAAGTGGCGGATATAGTTTATTAATAAACTTCATTGAGATCCTTATGTGGTCTGTATTTACATCACAATTCAAATTATTTCGGAATACGCTTTTTACAATTTAAATTTGAAATTTTCATGTTGTCTCCCCTTGAAAACAAAATGGCGGAGCAACTTGGTTAACAAACTCATCTAAGATATTTATAAGATAAGTTAAGACACTGTTCAAATTTGGTTCCATTTGGAGTATTATTTCGGAAGTTATCATGGTTTTAAATTTTCAAGTGGTGGCCTGATTTCAAGTGGTCCCGCTTAACTTAAGATATCCGCCACTTTATTAAAAATGGCGGATAAAGTTCATTAATAAAGTTATTTGAGACACTTGTGTAATCTATGTATACATCAAAATTAAAAGAAATTCGCAATACGCTTTTTACAATTTGAATTTGAAATTTTCAAGTGGTCTCCACTTGAAAACAAAATGGCGGAGCAAGTTGGTTAACAAACTCATCCAAGATATTTATAAGATAAGTTAAGACACTATTCAAATTTGGTTCGATTTGGAGTATTCTTTCGGAAGTTATAGGGATTTAAAATTTTCAAGTGGTAGCCTGATTTCAAGTGGTCCCGCTTAACTTAAGATATCTGCCACTTTATTAAAAATTGCGGATATAGTTTATTAATAAACTTCATTGAGATCCTTATGTGGTCTGTATTTACATCAAAATTCAAACAATTTCGGAATACGCTTTTTACAATTTAAATTTGAAATTTTCAAGTGGTCTCCACTTGAAAACAAAATAGCGGAGTAACTTGGTTAACAAACTCATCTAAGATATTTATAACATAAGTTAAGACACTGTTCAAATTTGGTTCCATTTGGAGTATTATTTCGGAAGTTATCATGGTTTTAAATTTTCAAGTGGTGGCCTAATTTCAAGTGGTCCCGCTTAACTTAAGATATCCGCCACTTTATTAAAAATGGCGAATAAAGTTCATTAATAAAGTTATTTGAGACACTTGTGTAATCTATGTATACATCAAAATTAAAAAATATTCGGAATACGTTTTTTACAATTTGAATTTGAAATTTTCAAGTGGTCTCCACTTGAAAACAAAATGGCGGAGCAACTTGGTTAACAAACTCATCTAAGATATTTACAGGATAAGTTAAGACACTGTTCAAATTTGGTTCGATTTGGAGTATTATTTCGGATGTTATAGGGATTTTAAATTTTCAAGTGGTAGCCTGATTTCAAGTGGTCCCGTTTAACTTAAAATATCTGCCACTTTATTGAAAATGGCGGATAAACTTCATTAATAAACATCATTGAGACCCTCATGTGACCTGTATTTACAACAAAATTCAAGCAAATCTTGCTTTAAATATGCTTTTTACAATGTCGGTTTGAAATTTTCAAGTGGCTGCCACTTGAAAACACAAAGTCGGAGCAACTTGGTTAACGAACTCATCCAAGATATTTATAAGATTAGTTCACTGTCCGAATTTGGTTCGATTTCGAGTATTATTTCGGGAGTTATCGTGATGAGAAAATTTTCATTATAGATAGATATATATATATATAGATAGATAAACGAAGTGATTGCAATAGGTCGATTTCTAAAGAAATCAACCTAATAAAATAAAATAAAAACTTTCAGGGGGGGAGGGGAATTTATCTTTTAAGATGTTATTTTGTATATAACAAAGAATCGACTTTCATCATTTAGTGAAATAGAGTCGGTAACAAAAGTGTCCGAACACTAGCAAAAATTCCTATATAAAAAAAAAATGCACTTAACACAGTTTTGCTAAATAAATCCTTGTCGAATCCTTGTCTTAGTCAGTCTAAGAACGTGATTCGACATGGATTTATTTATCAAAACAGTATTAAGTGTACTTTTTTTATATGGGAATTTTTACTAGTGTTCGGACACTTTTGTTACCGACTACTTCTGTGGGATGAAAACCGCCTGCATTCATCATGGAAGATAAATTTTAATAAATAGTGAAAGATAAATTTATTAAATTATTTTTACTGTGTGAATTTGTGTAGAAAATATAGAAATGTTTGTGATGGCCACAACATTCTAGATTTACCTTAATTTTGCGCATAATAAAAAGAAATTGACATACCTGATTAACATGCATGAAAGCATATTCTTTAACCACATTTTTTGCGACGATGGAAGCTTCTGCGCAAATGTAGACTGAACGAGTCGAGAGTTAAAATAGGGTTGATTGAGCGAAAATAAGCGCTAAGGAAACACCAAACGACTGGATGTTTAACAAATCCCAATCTGTCGGTCAGTTTGGCACCCCTCCAAGCCTTTGGACTCGTCCTTACTGCTGGTCGTAGGAAACGTGGTTACACTATACGTTCTGTAACGTATCATGATATAATCAGTCTTATCAGGACACATAAAAATATTCAAATGCTATACAATGGAAGATATCGGTGGAAATTGCCTAGCGTGCATTTTTAGTTGTGTTATTGAATTTTAACAGTTAAGCTTATTAATAGTAAAAAATTTAGTTAAACTGGATTTCGACCAATAGTTTTAAAGAGTGTTTAGGAATTTTCATTTTAGTTCGTCTATCTGTGGCTGTCCATGTTCTTCTTACTACGAGTTTTTATTTTCTTCTACATACAATAGAGAAACTTATTAGTTTCATAAAATTTTCGATTTCTAGTTTTTGTTGAATTTACACGGTTTGACAGTTCCTGATGGCGATTTGACTATTTCCAGAAAATGTCCGTCCGTGTGTGTGTGTGTAACAAAAATTTTGTAACCTGTGAACAGCGCGTATTTATGATATTGGTAAAAAGGTGATATTCCAAACACTTGTAAAAGACGATACTGAGCTTGAGCTTGATTCCTGCGTTAATGCATTCCCTTCACCAGGCACGAACCCCGCTTATATAGTTAGTCTTGAAAGTCAAGTAATGGCTGATATTTTTGGTGGCAATAGTGTGAGATTTTTGGCAGCCTTACGTTACCAAACACTTACGAAAGTTATCACAACCAAAGTATTTGTCTAGCAAGTCTTTCTCTAACTGAATCTTCTGGCAAATTTCATTGTTTAACCCTTTGCGGCGCAAGACAATTTGAAATATTTAAATTATATTGCCACCGGAATTCATGAACTAAATTAAACTAAAAGAAATTTTAATTTTGAGGTTTAAAAAACATGCCTTTTCTGATATGTTATAAACGTGAATTTTTGCTAAAAAATTTCCGGGATGAATTTTTGGAGCTGGATCTTAAATTTTGCGTCCTCGCAGCGAGGACAGCGCGCGTTAAGGGGTTAAGAGTGTTCTGTTCTACCAGACCATGATACGGATTAGTATGGCTAGTGAAATGAATCCTACGAACTAGGGTTGGAAGCTCGAGCATTCGAGAATAATATTTTTGGTTATTACTTTTTGTATAAACATTCGTTAAGCCATAAATTTCTAAAATCTTGAAAGATTTTTAAAATCTTTTGAATATTTAAAAATTTTAATCTCTTACAAAAGTAAAATATCTATATTTTTCTCTAGAATTTTCTTAGTCTTGAAACTGTCATTACTTCATAGCATGTCTTTGCAAGAATAAATTTTTATTATATGTTTTTTAGGGCTCCTTAATAAAAATCTTCTACTGTTAAAAAATGTATTTTTACTTAAATTTTTATTTTATGCTTTTCAGTTAAAAAAACAGTTTTCTAAAAAAGTTTTCAGTTTTCTAAAAAAGAAAAAAAAGAAAAAATTCTTAGGACACTGTGTAGAGATTGAAAGATTTTCTTTTATCAATTGACACCTTTTCTATTAATTATCTGCAAAAATTAACTTATCTGCCCTTGGAGGATCGATATCAGCATTACGCCCTAACCAAAGTCAAAGAACTGTAAAAGAAAAAAAGAAAAAAAAAGTGATAGAACATGCTATAAAAATATAACAAATGCATATACAAGAAGAATATTGTTCTTGAATACTTTTTTAAATATTCTGAATATTTAAGATTTTTCATCTCTTGCGAAAGTGATTTTTTTTTTTTAAATTTTTTTATTGTTGTAATTTTTATTTTTTATAGCATGTTTCTGCAAGAATAAATTTTTACTTTACGCTTTTTAGGGCTAAACAATAAAAAACTTCCAGTATTATTTTTATTATTTATTTATTTATTTATCTTTTTACTTAAATTTTATTTTGTGCATTTTAGTAGCTAAAAGAAAGTTTCTTAAAAAAAACTAATCAAAACTTCTTAGGATATTATGTAGACAATGAAAGATTTTCTTTTATCAATTGACATCTTTTCTATTAAATATCGCCCACCAGCCGCCGAGCGGTTCTTCGCTTAACACTCGTAGACGTGAGGTGCTGGGTTCGATCCCAGGTCACTCTCGTCGGCCTAGCCGTTCGGAGTTTTTCGTGGTTTTCTCCGAAACTTGCGTAAATATGGGCTAGAACCCCATTGCAAGACCCCCTACGGAGGGCACTCTCCTTCAGACCTAAAACGCTGGAACAATCAATCGGCCTTACTCCTAAATCCAATCAATTAATTATCTGCAAAAAAGTAACATATCGGCCTCCGAGGATCGAACTCACGACCTTCGCGTTATCATCATGGCGCTCTAACCAAGTGATCTGATGACCGACGAAAACATTTGCTTATATATACTTTAAAGTGGAGGAATAGTGTATTTTATCGTGACACGAGGACACGATGACAAAATTCAATTTCAATAAAAAGCTTCTAAAAATACAGTAATGTATATAGTGTAATTGCAATGTAGAAACATAATATAAACATACAACCTTATATTTGTGTTTTTCGACCTTAAAGTTGGCATTGTGCCTACATTATTCCCTATTGGTCTCCATTTTTGATCCCAAGGACAACATTTATTGGTTGAAATTAATTCCTTGACCATAAAATCTCAAATTAGATATAAAAATAATTGTTCTACGATAAAATTAATAAAGTTACACGAGTTTTTCCGGTTTTCAAGGTTTTCAATGTTAATGGTAAGGACTCTGAATAGAAAGAGACTAGACATTGAGCATGTATGGTGGATATTAATGGAAGACTTGGCGTGGAATTATAAACAAGGCAAATAACGTCTAGAACGCCAAAAACAAGTAACAGGAAAGCAGACAGCTGTTTCGTAGCCTTAGCGTACCGTCTTCAGTGCATTCCTGCTATTTATTTTTGGCGTTCTAGACTTTGTTATTTGCCTTGTTTAAATTATGGTGGATGATCGTTCAAAAACCTCTCGATCGCCGTAGAACGTAATGTATTTTTAATAGCGTCTCACTCTTTTCTTTTAATTAAAATCTTGATAAAACATTTTCATTTATCTTTAGAAAGCCTTGCAAAGCCCCCTTATGTGAAATTTTGTAGAGCGAAATGGTACTGCATGTAACCGGCTGAACATACATGGAGGATCGGCTGGCGGGTCAATCAGTCTCTTATCATGTAAGGTCTCTAGTTAGCAGTGGCCATCTTGAAATAAAACCTAGTTCCGGTTGTGAGATTTTGATCATCATTTTCTGCTGATGAATGCACCTAGTAGTGTCAAAAACCGCAAGTTATAGATAATAATAATAATAATAATTAATAATTGTTTTGCGCTAAAAATTAATAAAGTTAAGGAGTTTTGCCGATTTTCAAGGTTAGCGGGGACCATCTTGGGGAAAAAAAAAAAAAAAAAAACACTTCTGTTTGTCATATTTTGGTAACACCGCCCCTCCCATCCCTTCTCTCTATATATAAATACATCTAGTAATGACAACAGTTCACAGAACTTTTGTTGAAATTTGTTCTAGGTTCGAGTATTTTTTTATCTAAATTGACGCGTATAGAGATGAAAATCGTCTTCATTCATCATGGAAAAAAATAATAATGAATAATATTTTTAGTAAATTATTTATATTTCATACTAGTGTAGGAAAATTCACGCTACTCAAAAAAATTAGGGAAGCACATGGTTTTAACGAAATTATGCAAATACTTATACCGATAACAAATGTCGATTAAAACATCCATAATTTTGTTACCTCGTGCCATATGCTTTAAATTATGGCTGTTTTATTTGACATTAGTTATCGGCATAAGTATTTGCGTAATTTCATTAAAACCACACGCTCCCCTAAAATTTTTGAGCATTGTAGAAGAAAGTTTTGTGATGGCCACAATATGCTACTTACATAATCCACTGAAACTGATATGCTTTTTCATTCTTTTACAGCTTTACTGTAGAATATTGCCAATTGAGAATCGTAGATATAGCAGAAAATAAATAATAATAATAAAAAATAAAATAAATAAAAAATAATAATAATTCTGTGAAAGACAGTATTTAGGAGGACTAGCCGTATTTACGGAGGACTATTAATTTTAATTTGAAAAAAAAAAAAAAAAAAAAAAAAAAATTTAATCTCATTTTTTGACATTCTTCTATACATAGTCAAGCATTATGTATTATTTATGAAAGTTAATTTTTAATTTTAATTTTTATCTCATTTTTTAACAGGAAAAACTGGGCCACGTACTTTTTTAAATGGCTGAAATGCATTAAAATGAAGTGTTGCCACTTAAATTTCATACTTCCAGTTAATTTTTAAAAACCTAATTGTTGTGGCGAAAAATTGTTTGCACTCCTGGATTCAGAAAAGATCGCCCTTTTCATTTGGCACCGAATTTGTAACGATAGGACTGATATTTCTAATTTATTTTGGTGTTACACAAAACTGGTCAACAAAAAGTCCAGATTGAAATTGATAGTCCTCCTTCCTAGAAAAAAAAAAATAAATAAAAATAAATAAATGAATAAAAAATCGAATACAATAATGTATAATAAGAAAAACATTTCTTTTAAGCAAATTTCAACACTGTATTATCTGTACTTACCATAATAAATTAAGATATATTAGTTCAGAATCAGCAAAAAACGTTTCCTATAGAAATTTTTTGATTAACAGTAATGTTTTGCTTACAGAGCCATACGAAAACATTCGATTTAATACAGGAAAATGATGGAAGTGCATATTCAGTTCTATTTTGTGTTTTTAAATTTCTCAAATGTCAAATTTATGACTTCGGTTTATCTGTTTCTCCTTCTGTGTGACTTTTCATTCTTAGAATTCCTTGATTTTTTAGCCAATATTCAGGTCTACATGAAAACGATCTATTAGTTTTTAAAATAAAACTGCAAATATAGTTTTTTTTTTTTTTAAATATCTCTTTAAGTAGTGTCCTGACGGAGATAAAATATCAACTCTGAAATTCAAACGGTGTACCAGCTTAACTCGAAAGTAGAATTCAGAAACATTTTATAACCTACGCGATTTGCACGATTTTCTTTCTTATCTGTTTTTAAAATAAATACATGCACTGAAAAATTTCTCTGATTTATTTATTTAATTTAGTTTTATTTTTTGTATACGTTTTTCAAAATACGCTTCATTTTATTTTATTTTTACCAACATTAACATTATTTTAAAAGTATTTTAACATTTAATGCATAAAATTAAAAGCATAGTCTATGAATTTTTTTTTTTTTTTTAATGTACTTAATCCTTTGTTATCTTATCTAGTTTCGTTATTTTCAATGCGTATTTGAAATATTACCAAATTCTGTTTCTTATCTACTGCAGTTTCGATGATAAGACACATAAACGTATTATAATAGTAGACGGTACATTCCATTATTAAGGGGAAAAAAAAAAGTGGCTAAGATAAAATAAATAAAGGTTATCTTTTCTGGCATTTATCGTGTTATTGGTGATTTTTTGTTCTGAATATTATTATTACCATTAAAATATACGAAGAAAAACTTATGTAAAACACTACAGCTGTTAAAATTTATTTTTACCTTGTTCTCAACACTTTCCAACAGAGTTCAAAAGTGTTTGTAACTTCGGTTTGTCTATACCCGCTTTAACTCTCATAAATAATCATGGACATTTTTGAAATCATATAAGGCATAATATATTTAAACTAATTCAATTTAAAGAATTGATTATATAGCAATTATAAACATTTTACAAAAATAATTCCTTAAAAAGAACGAAATAATAAAATATTAAAAAGAATCTTACCTGTGAAATAAAATCCTTATTTTACATAACTTCTAGGGCTTTTAAAGAACATCTAATTACTATTTCTTGCTATAAAAGTATTTTTAAATTCAAAACAATCTAACTTTTAAAGTGAAATAAAAATTTTAAAAAGAACTTTCAAAGAAAAAGGGAAAATATCGTCTGCTTAAGAAAAAGCAGAGTTTAGAGCATGGCGAGAAAATTTCAATACGCAAGCGAAGTGTGACGTCACTGACCGTCCGTTGGATGCAAAAAAAAATATTTCCTATGTTAATCGCCCATTGGATTTTTTGTAAAAAAATATTAAAAATCGAGGGAAATTATTTCCGATTTCAATCCCAATATTTAGGTATAAACCATAGACCTATTATAAGAGTGGACGGAGCATTCCATTATTAAGGGAATATAAGAAAAAGTGCAAAGATGAAACCATGTGAATGTTGAAAAAGGTTACCTTTTTTTTGCTTTTATCGCGTTATTGGCAATTTTTTTGTTTTGAATATATATATATTATTATTATTATTATTAAAAGATACAACAAGCAAAACTAATGTAAAATATTACAGCTGCTGAAATTTATTTTTACCTTGTTATCTAACAAAGTTCAAAAGTTTTTTATAACTTTCGTTTGTCTATACTCGTTTTAACTCTCATAAATAATTATGGACATTTTTGAAATATTATAAGATATAATATAGTTAAACTAATTCAATTTAGAGAAATTAGAATAGCAATTATAAGCATTTTATAAAAATAGTTACTAAAAAAGAACGAAATAAAAAATATTAAAAAGAATCTTACCTGTGAAATAAAATCCTTATTTTACATAACTTCTAGGATTTTTAAAGTTCATCTAATTACTATTTCTTGCTATAAAATTCTTTTTTAAATTTAAAACAATCTAACTTTAAGGTGAAATAAAAATTTTACAAAGAACTTCCAAAAAGAAAAAGGGAAAATATCGTCTGCTTAATAAAAAGCAGAGTTTAGATCATGGCGAGTAAATTTCAATATTGGCCAGTTTGGCTTCCTGTAGATCAACATTCACATGACCTTTTTATGAGTTATCTCTGCCACTAAAAAAGGTTGCCATTGTCCCGTCCACTCTTATAATAGGTCTATGGTATAAACCAACGAGATATATAAATTAGAGTGCTGATTCAATGAATGAAGGATTAGCTTTCCGTGGTTCAAGATGAATCACGTGACATGCTCCAATAGGTTGCTGGGTTTGGCCCTTTATCGCTATTTTGGCATTTAAAATATCAGTTCGACAAATTATCATTATTATTAGGTAACATGACAGTCCTATGACCGAAATAAATTGTTTCTAAAATAATTCTACACATATTTCACATTTTAATAAATAATAAAATACCTTTTTTCTTCATCGTTTCCTAACAAAGTTTAAAAGTGTTTATAAAAGAAAATTTAAACTTGTAAAGAGCTAAATTTAACAACAAATACTAAGTTTTCAGCTATTTTTAAGCATTTTGTCGGTTAAAGTTCAACTACACGAAATAAAAAAGAAGTAAAATCAAAATCAAAATGATTTAGAACAGAAGAATATTAAACTACGTAAGTAAACAAAAACATTGGCGGTTATGATTTATACGAAGAACAATCTCCAAACCGTTACCATAGAAATTTACTGAAAATAAGCTGTTACCAAGGGAACCACAGAATACGCAGGTGCAAGGAGAGCATGTCACAGGACTCATCTTGGACCTTCTCAAGGGTTACCATTTGTCACTCTACTTTATATATCTCGTTGGTATAAACACGTATTAGTTATCGTGTGCATGCGTTAGATTAAATTGTTTTTTGCTGTAAAATTGATAAAATTTCAATTTTAAATTTCAAAACTCTAGAAAAAGAAAATGGCAAACTTCCATATTCGATTGAAAACATAAACATTTCATTCCAAAGGATGATATTTATACAATAAATATCCAACTAATATACTAATTAAAACGAAAATTATAAATATTCTATCATAATTTGAAGTCAAATTTGTTTTCAAATGTCTAAATAAAGTATCTGATATAGTAAGATACTAATATGTTGAAACGGAATAGATTTTATATCTGTCATCCTTGGCGGAAAGAAAAAAAAAAGATCGCCAAATTATTTCGCGAACATATTTAATTTCTTTCAAAAATCATTGTTATTTTAACAAAGTATATTAAGAAAATAATGAATAATATGAAACAATATTTCGTATAATACATATTACGAAAATATACATATGACATGTATATTTTACGTTTTTTATCGCCAAATACAAAAAACGCCAAGGAAACAGAGTCTTGAAATTTAAAATTAAAGTTTTGTCAATTTGACAGCAAAATAACTCAATCTAACACATGCACATGATAACTAATATATATCTATACCCAAATATGGGGATTAAAATCGAACAGTAATTTTCCTCGATTTTTAATAATTTTTTACAAAAAATCCAATGGGCGATTAACATAGGAAATCTTTATCTTGCATCCACGGATAGTCAGTGACGTCATCACTTCGCCTGCGTATATTGGCCAATTTGGCTTGCTGTAATTCAACAGTCACGTGACTTTTTTATGAGTTATCGTTGCCTCTGAAAAAGGTTGCCATTGCCACGTCCACTTTTATAATAGGTCTATGATAAGACATGTACCTTTACTTTAATAAATAATCTGGTGTGTCTCCCGCATGACTTTCTCTTACCGTGAAATTTAATACTATAAATACAGGTTGGACATAAAGGGATAAGATAACGAGCAGGGGAATGTCTCCGGTTGTGGGCACAATTTTGATTTTGGCTTATAACTTTTGATAGAGTAAATATTAAGCAAACATATGAATACCAATGGAAAGCTAGAATCCTTAGTTAATGTTTGATAAAGTAACTGTATCGATTCCGTCAAGCAGAAAAACATGATATCACCAATTTTCTGAAGTAGTTATTTTTAACCTAAAAAAATTTTGTATCCGGTTGCGGGAACACCTGAAAAATCCACTAAAATGGGAAAAATAATAAGAAAATCATCATAAATACAGTAAATAACAAAATGTATTTATTTTATAAATATTCGGCTCAGAAATAACAAGAGCAAATGGCATTTTTACAATTTTATTCGTCATCTTCTTCGTCCTTCAAATCAGAAGTACTATGCTTGCAAATAAAATAATTTTCATGTGTAATGACATATTTCAAATGCACCAGACGATCATACTCGTTGCATTTGATCGAATTCGCTCTTGTTCGGCATGGTAGCAGGTGCTCCAAACAAATGGTGCAGAAGTCAGCATCATCATCTGATTGTGGATGTTCCTATCTTTAGCAGGCTTGGCCGGCATTTTGACAGGTGGAGTTCTCTTACTTTTTCTAGGCTTCTCCTGAAAGGACACAGAAGTCGCGAAGAAGTCCATGCTCTCGGGCAGTCGATTTTATGGATTTCTTATTTACTAAGTAATCCTAAATAACTTTAATCAGCGTCTTAAAATCAATTTCTTTTGGATCCGTTGACTTTTCCTGGTTGACATGGCTAAAAATGCCTAAAAATACACAAAACACTAATAAAATATGTTATGTTGTTTCTTCCGATTTGGCGCCCAATTTCACGATTGCCTTTATGATGCATAAAGTCGATTTTTATCCTCTCGTCTACTGTCAAAGTTTCCCCTCTTACCATCCTGAACAAACTCCGTAAATTTTGCACTCAAGCATTAAAACTGTTTTTAGAGTACTTTAGCAACATGACTGTCAGTGTTTTAGTTTAATTCCGGTGGCTCTGATAAATTTTAAACACAAAATACAGAGTGCGTTTAATTTCGCGCAACAAACGAAAAACAGAAAAAATAAGAAAATGCTTAAACTCTCATTTACATAAGCTTGCATGAGCCTAAACATACGTGCTCAAAGCAACTTATTCAGTTGTTAGTAATATGCAATAACTGTAAGTCACATTCCTTTTTTTAAAATTTAAAAATTACTATTTCTGGTTATTGGAAAAGGTGCGTTTATATTCATGCAACGCACTGTATGTCTCATGTCTCGCGTTTTCTGTCATAGCGGTGGCACTGTAATAAGCTTCCTAAAATAGCGGCAATTTTTTAAAAACAATTTATTGGAAGTGAGGAAAGTTTAGCTATCTATTCCAGATTGTTCAATGTAGGTTAACCATATTTAATTTCAGCTGGAAAATACTTGTTAATTTCTATACTTTTGCCAATTTTTTTGTTTACCCGTCCTCTCTCTGAACATATCCTGACTTCCAAAGAAAGATTGAGGGGGTGCTTGAGCAGTATTTTACGGTATGTTTATATATATATATATATATATAAATAATTTTCTTGAATCCCATAGTTTTCTTTATATTGACAAACTTTTTTTTTTTTTAATGATTATGCGAAGAATATATGAGTAAAAAAAGAAATAAATTAGGGGAACAAACTGAGCTATCATTTAAAGCTCATAAAAGCATTGTATTTTAATTACAGATTATATGCTTCACATGTCAAGATTTTTTAATGTAAATAAGTATTTATTTTATTCTTTCTTTTTCTAGCTGCTGTGAGGAGGATCAGATCTGGAAAAAGTCAGTCATCTTATTAACTAGGTGGAAAAAAATAAATGAAATTTTTTGAAGTTACTGGTTTTTGTTTGTTACAAAGCAAAGTTTACACACACACATACACACACAGAAAAAGCTTAAGTTATTTTTTTTATTTTTTTTTACTTAGAAAATGACAGGGTTGCTACAGAACCTGTAATTTTAATGAAAACTTGGAAAGATCAGTTAGTTTCACAGTTTATTGTAAAAACAGGAAAAACTCAGTCATTTTTTTGGGAGACTTTAAAATCATTTAAAGTCTCGAGTTATTAAGTCTTTTAGTTTAAATTTTTAAATTGTTTGTTAATGCTTAATATGAAAAAAAAAAAAAAAAAAGTTAATTATATGTTTCTTTCTAACTGCATTAAGCTAATAAAATTAATATATCCTATTGCCAATTGACTCATAAATGTGTTAGATTCTACTGTTGCATGATGACATTTCATCTATTTTACTTTTAAAAGAACAGATAAAAATATCCTTTTTAAGTATTAAATTGTTCGACTTAAGAACTTTCTCTTTAATTTGTTATTATTAATAGTAAGTTTAAAAAAAAAAAAAAAAAAAAAAAAAAAAAAAAAGGATTTTTCCAGCATAGTTCTATCAGAATAAAATATTTAAAAGAGAAAAAAGTGATTTAAATATTAAAAAACTAATAAAATATAATCTTTGTTGATTTTTTTTTTTTTTTTTTTTTTTTTTTTAAGGTCTACAAACATTTTACATGAGAATCTGGCTATAGCTCCTTGGATTTTTTGCATTATTTATAAAAAATGTTGTAGTCTTACATTTATTTCAGTTAGATTTAGTATTTACGAGCCTAGTTTCAGTTCACTCTTGCTTATTAAAAATGAGAAAAGTATTTGCATATATATAATGTAACATGATTAAATTGTGGTAAATATTTCATTTCTTAATGCAGTGTTAAAATTTTATGTTTTAGTAGAACATGTAAAGCTTCTTCTTCCTTTTTTTATAATAAAGATTTGATGCTTAGATTCTCTACTGTGAGCTACAATCAACACTGGATTTTAACTGAGATTTATGCAAGTGCTATATATTGCATTTGAAAATATTTTTTCATTGTTAATTTATTAAAAGAGCCCTTTCTCTCTTCCCATGTTATCCAATGGGATTTTTGTTGCTTCGTTTCAAAAGGATATCTCATTCAAAAATAAAGTTTTTCGATATCTGTTTTTTTTTTTTTTTCCTTTTTCTTTTTTTTAATATTAAATATTACTTTTTGAACAGGTCATCATTTAGCTTAGTGAGTAATTTTTCGAAAAAATCAATTCAAATATTTTATTTCAATAAGTAAACTTAGAAGTAAGTTTGGATCTCTAAGTGATTTTTTTTTTCTTTTTTTTAATTACCCACTAAGCTTAAATACAACATGTTCAAAGAGTAATATTCAAGAAACAGAATTCGAAAAATTTCATTTTTGAATGAGATTTTTATAAAACGGAGCAACAAAAATCCCATTGAATAAAATGAGAAGAAAGAGAGAGGGAATCTGACTGATGTACAGCCTTAAGGGTGGGTATCGCAGATATTGTAATCAGTTTTTATAAATTACTGTGTTTGAAATGTTAATTTTGCACACATATGCATTGAAATGCAGCAAAATTAAATATTTTTATTTTGAAAAGTAAAAAGAATTCCAAAACCTGCTTTTTTACAACCGAATTCATAAAAAAAAAAAAAAAAGGGGGAAAAAAAAAATCAATAATATTCTGATAAAAGTAACTTTTGGTGTCATTAACAGATGAAATAAAAATGAATTTAAATAAATATGTCTATTTATTTTATTTTTAAAGCTATACTTTAGATTTTTTAACTGCATACAGGTGAGCCATAATGACGGGCAATTTCGAAGTTCTGCTTTTGATCGATTTTTTAAATTGAAAAAATTCAAAAACTGCTTTTTTTTAATTTCCAGTACTTTGTCACGTGGGCGAAAAACAAAAGCAATTTTTCCCGACCGGAAGAATAGTCAGTCAGCATGTCTAGCACCTGGCACTGCAGAATCCTTGATAAATGAAATAACTGCCTGTTGGCAACTAAATTTCATACTTTAGTTCATTTAAAAAAATCTAATTGCTGTAGAGATAAGCCACTTGCACTCTTAGATTAGGAAAAAAAATCCCCTTTCATTTTGTGCCAAATTCGTAACAATCGAACTAATATTTCTAATTTATTTTCCACTTTTCTTGATTTTAACTCCGTTAAAATATCTATTTTTATGCAATCGCGGTGAATTCTCAGTCATTGAGATCGCCTTTTCATTTGACATGGGTCGACATTTTAATTAATATCTCCGGAACCAATTAAAATTTTTAAATTATTTTTTCACTATGCACTCAGGCAGGCTTCTGAGCACCCGTATGTCAAATATTGTAGTTCTGCATTCAATAGGGGCTGAACGTATAGATGCTCAGACAGAGAGACAAACATCTTTTATTATTATAGATTAAATTTTTGCTTTCTGAAAATATTCTCAGTAGTTGAGTGAAACATTGAAAATTTCTATATGTTACAGAAGTGCTTCTCTCATTTTCTGAGCATATTTTTTACAGATACGCCACTAATAGTTCTCCTCATTGAAAATTGACCAGAAATGCAGACTTTGCTCTTCTGAAAACAATTTTATGACTGTAACAAATCCATATATAACTTTAAGATCATAATACTTATGTTCACTGGCAGAGAAAAACAAAGCTATTTTATTGGAAAATTTGTTACCACAATGACTTCACATAATGAATTCTGTTTGAAATTGAATTCTGTTTTCTCATTCAGAAAATTCACATCCATACAATTAGTACTCTGTTTTGTAAGTTCATTTTTTTAATATTTTATTTCACAGTTAAAACAAACAGTTAAATTTTCACATTTTTAAATATAAAATATAAAAAATTTATAAATTTTTCAGAAAATTAGTACTAATTTAATGGATGTGAATTTTCTGAATGTGAAAATGGAATTTCAAAAAAATTAAGTGATGAATAATTCTGGTAACAAATTTTCCAGTGGAATAATTTGAGCTTTGGCCATTGCTAGTAACACTGTGGGAAACTTTTGGCCAATTTTTATTAATATTAACCATTTGTGGCTTGATGGTGGGCAACTTTCGGTTAGTTTTTATGTATAATGGCTGTTAATGATATGATGGCGGGCCACTTTCAGCTAATTTTCATTGATGTTAACTGTTAACGGCATGATGGAGGGCAACTTTCGGCCAATTTTCATATTTTCAGCCATTAGTGGCTTGATAATGGGTAACTTGCGGCCAATTTCATATTTGTCAACCATTAATGGCTTGATAACGGGCAACTTACGGTCAATTTTCATGTTTGCCAGCCAGTAGAGGCCTGGTAACGGGTAACTTGTGGCCAATTTTCATAATTGTCAACCATTAGTGGCTTGATAACGGGTAACTTGCGGCCAATTTTCATATTTGTCAACCATTAGTGGCTTGATAACGGGCAACTTGCAGTCAATTTTCATGTTTGGGAGCCAGTAGAGGCCTGGTAACGGGTAACTTGTGGCCAATTTTCATAATTGTCAACCATTAGTGGCTTGATAACGGGTAACTTTCGGCCAATTTTCATAATTGTCAACCATTAGTGGCTTGATAATGGGTAACTTTCGGCCAATTTTCATGTTTATCAACCATTAGTGACTTGATAATGGGTAACTTGCGGCCAATTTTCATATTTGTCAACCATTAGTGGCTTGATAACGGATAACTTACGGCCAATTTTCATATTTATCAACCACTAGTGGCTGGTTGGTGGCTATCTTTCAGTTAATTTTCTTTAATATTAATTGTTAATGGCATGATGGTGGGCAACTTTTGGCCAATTTTTCAATTTGTCAACCATTAGTGGCTTGTTGGTGGGCATCTTTCGGCTAATTTTCAGTTATCGTGACCATTAATGACATGATGGTGGGCAAGTTCTGGCTAGCTTTTTCATTTATGTTAAGCATTAATGTCATGATAATGGGCATGTTTTGGCTAATTTTCATTTATGTTGGCCATTAGTGGCATGATGGCGGGCAGCTTACTGTACTTATGGCCAAACTTAATTTGGCCGTATTGAGGCCGGCGTGACACTTTTTTTACGTTGCCATTACGGCCACCGATAGCGGGCCGCTACAAGTTGCTTATGGCCAAAGGTAACATAGCCACAAGTGGGCCATTACCTCCGTGTTTGTTGGGCCCATATTTGATAATTTTTGAGTCAAACACTCGCTTTAAATGAAAGAAACATGAATGCCCACAGCCGGTTATATGAAGGTGGCCACAACCGGGAATGACAATCATTTTTATAATGACAGAAAAAACTATTTTCAGTCCATGTTTTGGCTTAATTCGGTGTTGCATCACAAAATATATTGAATATACTACATGAATATATATAACACTACATTTTTAAATTAATTCATTTCGATTTATTGCACTCTAAAAATATTCACAAATTACTTTTGTGTTGCTTTTTCTCATATTATTTTTATGCTTGCACTTACTAAGCAAATGCGTCTAATCACTTCGGTGCTAGCACAAAAACTGCGTACTGTAACAATACAAGTTTGACAGTACTCAAATGCACCATATTTGATTTTAGTTAAAAGATATGGTAGGGTGCCCATAATCGAAAAAATGCCCATAACAGGAGACATTCCCCTACTGTTATGTAAACCTATGTTAAAATAATTCAAATTAGGCTTCAGAAGAGTTTTATATGAAAATCAGTTCTATGAGAGGGGCTACCGCTCCCTCAATCCCCCCCGTTTCATTACTGCACCTACATTTTTATAGAATTTAAATTTGTTATTAAAATTAAAAGTTCACTTAAAATTATTCAGACAACTTCCACACGCAACATTCCTTGAAACTTATCAGTCTTGATCAAATTTTTCCAGCAACAAATTTATATTAATTTGAAAATACCACTTTTGAATCGCCGTAAATTATTCGTTTTTAAGTTACTCTAATAGACACAGACAAAGATCAAACGTTAAGAAACTTGACTTCATTAATCAGGAAGCCTCAAAATGTGTAAATATACAAGAAACAAGCAATAAATATTTAGCTCAAAAACATACATTATTTACCATATGTCTATAAGGAATTCATTTCCATTCCTGAGCAGCTTCCTTAGCCATGGTAAAATATTATACTAAAGCACTTCCACTAAAAATAAAAAAGAATGTTATGGCTTAAATATTTGCAGTCCTGTATATCTTTTGAAGGTTACATACAGACAACATAGTGCACCTAAATATAATCATATAGTAAAAATACACGGCACAACCTGAAATAAATAAATAAAAAAATTTAATAACGGAGGACAATTAATTTCAATCTGTAAAATTTATATTTATTTTTCATTTTTTATTTTTCATTTATTTTTATATCTCATTTTTTGACCGCAAAACTGGGCCACGTACTTTTTAAAATGACTGAAATGAGTTAAAATGAAGTGTTGTCACCTAAATTTCATACTTTAGTTAATTTCAAAAAATCTAATTGTCGTGTCGAAAAACTGTTTGCATCCCTTTCATTTGGTACCTAATTTGTAACGATAGGACTGGTATTTCTAATTTATTTCCCCTTTTTTGCTGTTACACAAAACTGATCTACAAAATCCCTTCCGTGGAGGATCAAAATTGTGATGGCATGTCTCCGGACCTCCTCTAGGGGTGTGTTAATTTTTAAACTTTACTAACCCACCGAATTAAAAAAATAAATAAAAAAAAAATTAAATAAAAATTGTTTGTTACAAATTGATTAAAAATTTTTTAACAAGAAGTACAGTCGGTAACAAAAGTGTCCGAATACTAGCAAAAATTCCTATGTAAACAAAGTACACTTCATAAGGTTATGTTAAATAAATCCTTATCTAATCATGTTCTTAGACTGACTAAGAACAGGATTCGACAAGGATTTATTTAACAAAACCGTATGAAGTGTACTTTTTTTACATAGGAATTTTTGCTAGCGTTCGGACACTTTTGTTACCGACTGTATTTCTATAAAGCATAATTTAATCCTGTTCTACTGCAGAAAACAACGAAATTGAAATTTCTTATTCATATGCATGAAATGATGCTTTCTATACAAAAAATGATTAGCATTAAATTAAGGTTTACAGGACAACATAAAAGTAATCTGTTGTAGAGATTTTCTTTGAAAGTATAGCCATAAAGATATTTTTTGAAAGTTTTTTTTCTTCATATTAAATAAATAAACAAATAAACATATTTTAAGGTCTCATTATAGAGATAAAATACATTTATAGGCTAAGCAATACTGTAATATATATAATATGTGCATTTGGAAAGAGTTTATAATTTAAATGAATGGCCTGATTTTTCTTTCTTGTTCTTCATTAAATTAAAAAACATTGACAAATTTCTATTTTTTATATATTTATAATACTTATACATATTGAAATGCCCTAATAAAAAAAAAAAAAAAAAAGTTTTCTTAATATATGTATAAAATATTATGATTAGATATATTAATTAGAAAATTATGAGAATGTATCCACTAAATAAGTGTGAATCTCTGAATGACAGAAATTTTAAGTAGTTTAACAAATTTTTAATTAACTGAATATGTTATATTAAAAAGTAACAGAATGTATTTAACCCGAATAAAAATATATACATTACTTTCTCCTCAATGACTGGGAATCGGCTGAGGAGTTATTTAAGATTTTATTTCAAATATGTATATATATAACTGCGGGGAAAAAAAAAATTCCTCAATTAAAATGAAATACACTCCTTCTTATATTTATAAGGACACTTTATATTTTGAAATAACTAATGTAAAAGTAATTGTGAACAAGATTAACTAAGTACACTTAATATATCTAGTATTCTAAAAACCAAAACTGCTATTTTTTTTAATATGAAACAAAATTAATAAAAAATAATGCAAAATGTGTTTTTCTCCACGTTTTTAGATGTTCATAATTATAGGGACAATCCAGATTTTTTCGTTTTATTTAAATTACTAGCGGATAAATTACAGTTGACATGCGAATTTGTGAACTACTGGGCTAGATAAAATTCATATATAAGCCTTCAATTTTTCTTGGACGGACATTACTGATAATTCCTCGAAAAAAAGAACGTTCAAGTAGTGAAGTATGATAAATGTGTTTTTTAAGTGGAAGGATAATTTCAATCCGCTGAATTTCTAATGAAATTCGAAGATCTAAAATTGCTGAAGGAAATGGGATCAAACGTTGAACTGCTGATTCGATAGGAGAGAGATCTGATGCAAAATCAGAGTTGTTTTACAGAGATCGAAGACTCATAATTCCTCTTACTGTTCTACTCATAATGACTGCTGCTAAATTTGCTCGTAATTTTTAACGAAAGGTTAGGGTCCACATTTATGCGTGTTTAAAATAATTAATAATATGTTAAAATGAATTAAAAACAAGACCTTCCGGCTTTTTCGGAAGGGTAGGTTGATTTCTTTTTCCTTATCAAATAGCCGTCATTTTGTTTCAAAATGGCGGCTACAAATTATTAATGCACTTGGTAGAAATATTGATGTAGGCTATACACATATGGAGTTTTAAGCAAATCGGTTCATAAATACACTTTTATGTGAATTTAAAATTTTCAAGTGGCCGGCGCTAGGAAAAAAACTGGTGGGTTAAGTTGACAAATATATGAAATGCGTTTGTGAGATAAGTCTACTGTACACACATAGTTCGAATTAATTCAAAATCTCAAAAGTCATTGTGTTCAAAAATTAAGTGGCTGCCACTTCGATAAAAATGGCAGAGAAAGTTGCTCATCTAAGATATCGTTGCAAATTTGAAAATATTTTTTTCTTTTGTAGAAATTCTTTCAAAGAGGCTTAGTAAGTTGATAAAATGTTAGTTTCCTGCATTTCTAGTTTGTTTTAGCATTAAAATAGTCTAATTTTACCTTAAAAACGGATTAAAAAGATCCAGTTACGCATGTAATGGATTTGGCGTCAAATTTGGCGACTTTTCCCCTATGGCGACTTTTTTGGCGACTTTTGGCGAGAAAATACTTATTATCGATATACCAAAGATGGACGCAATAACGTGATTGGTTCATGAGTTACGTGAATTTTCTAAATTTTTGTTGTTTGAATGATAAATCCATTTTTCAACTTTGATTTGAATTGATTAAGTATTTCTAAAGTTCCAGCAAACACATCGAAGATATTTGAAGCATAGGTTACTGTCCAACTGTGGTTTAAATAAGTGCCGTGTTTCAAAAGTTATTATTATGGCAAATTTTCAAGTGGCAGTCTAAGTGGATAATATCACTGTCCAAATTTGGTTCGATTTGGAGTATTATTTCAGAAGTTAGCGTGATTTTGAATTTTCAAGTGGAAGCTTGATTTCAAGTGGTCCCGCTTAACTTAAGATATCTGCCACTTTATTAAAAGTGGCGGATATAGTTTATTAATAAACTTCATTGAGATCCTTATGTGGTTTGTATTTACATCACAATTCAAACAATTTCGGAATACGCTTTTTACAATTTAAATTTGAAATTTTCAAGTTGTCTCCACTTGAAAACAAAATGGCGGAGCAACTTGGTTAACAAACTCATCTAAGATATTTATAAGATAAGTTAAGACACTGTTCAAATTTGGTTCCATTTGGAGTATTATTTCGGAAGTTATCATGGTTTTAAATTTTCAAGTGGTGGCCTGATTTCAAGTGGTCCCGCTTAACTTAAGATATCCGCCACTTTATTAAAAATGGCGGATAAAGTTCATTAATAAAGTTATTTGAGACACTTGTGTAATCTATGTATACATCAAAATTAAAAGAAATTCGCAATACGCTGTTTACAATTTGAATTTGAAATTTTCAAGCGGTCTCCACTTGAAAACAAAATGGCGGAGCAAGTTGGTTAACAAACTCATCCAAGATATTTATAAGATAAGTTAAGACACTATTCAAATTTGGTTCGATTTGGAGTATTCTTTCGGAAGTTATAGGGATTTAAAATTTTCAAGTGGTAGCCTGATTTCAAGTGGTCCCACTTAACTTAAGATATCTGCCACTTTATTAAAAATGGCGGATATAGTTTATTAATAAACTTCATTGAGATCCTTATGTGGTCTGTATTTACATCAAAATTCAAACAATTTCGGAATACGCTTTTTACAATTTAAATTTGAAATTTTCAAGTGGTCTCCACTTGAAAACAAAATGGCGGAGCAACTTGGTTAACAAACTCATCTAAGATATTTATAACATAAATTAAGACACTGTTCAAATTTGGTTCCATTTGGAGTATTATTTCGGAAGTTATCATGGTTTTAAATTTTCAAGTGGTGGCCTAATTTCAAGTGGTCCCGCTTAACTTAAGATATCCGCCACTTTATTAAAAATGGCGGATAAAGTTCATTAATAAAGTTATTTGAGACATTTGTGTAATCTATGTATACATCAAAATTAAAAAAAAATCGGAATACGCTTTTTACAATTTGAATTTGAAATTTTCAAGTGGTCTCCACTTGAAAACAAAATGGCGGAGCAACTTGGTTAACAAACTCATCTAAGATATTTATAAGATAAGTTAAGACACTGTTCAAATTTGGTTCGATTTGGAGTATTATTTCGGATGTTATAGGTATTTTAAATTTTCAAGTGGTAGCCTGATTTCAAGTGGTCCCGTTTAACTTAAAATATCTGCCACTTTATTGAAAATGGCGGATAAACTTCATTAATAAACATCATTGAGACCCTCATGTGACCTGTATTTACAACAAAATTCAAGCAAATCTTGCTTTAAATATGCTTTTTACAACGTCGGTTTGAAATTTTCAAGTGGCTGCCACTTGAAAACAAAATGGCGGAGCAAGTTGGTTAACGAACTCATCCAAGATATTTATAAGATTAGTTCACTGTCTAAATTTGGTTCGATTTCGAGTATTATTTCGGGAGTTATCGTGATGACAAAATTTTCCTTATATATATATATATATATATATATATACTAGCAGGCAACGCCCGCTTCGCTGGTCCCTATTTTTAAATGAATCACTATAATGAATTCTCAAAATTGCATTAATTTTTATCACATGAAAAAAAAGAGAAACAAAATCTGAGTAGGAAAAATGTCGCACCGGGTTCTCACTGCCTTCGGAAAAAATTCCCAAAATGCTCTAACTCTTATTTCTATTATTTTCCCACTTCGCCCCCCCCCCTCCTGTCTATCCTAATAATTTTACAAATTTGAAATATCCGCAATCGATTTGTAAGTATCAAAAACCTCTATGCACCAGTTTTGAACGATATATCTCTATTTTTATTTTTTTACCGCTCTACTCCCCCCCCCCCTTCCCGCCCTCCCAATAATTTTAAAAATTCGAAAATATCCGCAATCGAATTGTAGGTATTGGAAACCTCTATGTACCAATTTTGAATGATCTAACTCTATTTTCTTTTTTTTTTTTTGCCCCTCTGCCCCCCCTTCCCGGCCCTCCTAATAATTTTATACTTTCAAAAAAATCCCCATTCGACTTGCAGGCCTCTAAAACCTATCTGTACCGATTTTGAACGGCCTAACTGTATTTCTATTTGTTTTTTACCATAGCCCCCCCTTCCCGCCCCCCCCTTCCCGCCCCATCTAATAATTTTAAAAATTCGAAAGTATCCGCAATCGATTTGTAAGTATCGAAAACATCTATATACCAATTTTGAGCGATCTAACTCTATTTTTATTTTTTTGCCCCCCTCCCCCCCTCTCCCCTCCCCCTTTCCCGGCCCTCCTAATAACTTTACACTTTCGAAAATATCCCCATTCGACTTGCAGGCATCTAAAACTTAACTGTACCAATTTTGAACGGCCTAACTGTATTTCTATTTGTTTTTGACCATAGCCCCCCCCTTCCCGCCCCACCTAATAATTTTAAAAATTCGAAAGTATCCGCAATCGATTTGTAAGTATCGAAAACATCTATATACCAATTTTGAACGATCTAACTCTATTTTTATTTTTTTGCCCCCCTCCCCCCCCTCTCCCCTCCCCCCTTCCCGGCCCTCCTAATAACTTTACACTTTCGAAAATATCCCCATTCGACTTGCAGGCATCTAAAACCTAACTGTACCAATTTTGAACGGCCTAACTGTATTTCTATTTGTTTTTGCCCCATAGCCCCCAATTGCCGCCCCCCCCCCTTCCCGCACCTCCTAATAATTTTATAAATTCGAAAATATCCGAAATCGATTTGTAGGTATCGAAAACCTCTATATACCAATTTTGAACGATCTAACTCTCTTTTTATTTTTTGCCCCCCCCCTCTCCCCCCCCCCTGCTGCCCCACCTCGGGGCTGAATTTCTAAAATTCCAGAAATTGGTTTTTAGATATTTGCATTAGCTATATTTTAGAGCAAAAATTTCACGCATATCTATTTTTTTGTTTGAGATATATAGGATTATGCGAAATCACGTTTTTACGCATGTGAAATCACGTTTTGCCCCCCCGCCTCCCTTGGGGACCGAATTTTGAAAATTCCAGAAATTGGTTTTTTGACATTTGTATTAGCTATATTTTAAAGCAAAAATTTTACGGATATCTGTTTTTTTGTTTGAGATATGAAAGATTTTGTGAAATCACGTTTTGCCCCCCCTCCCCCCCTTGGGGGGCGAATTTTGTAAAATCGCTTCTTAGTGGATGCCTACGTCATGGAAAGAACATTGTCACAAAATTTCATGCTTCTAGGTCCAGGGGTTTGGTCTGGGCGTTGATAGATCACCCCCTCACTCACTCACTCAGGAAGTGTTCTTTTATATATATAGATATATAGATAGATAGATAGATAAACGAAGTGATTGCAATAGGTCGATTTCTAAAGAAATCAACCTAAAACCTGTAATAATCAATCAGCATTTAATGGGGGAAAGAACGTCTGTGTTAAAGTTGAATAAAGACAATATTAAATGGTAAAATGTTGCATTTTCGGATGAAAAACATCTTATTCTTGATTAACCAAATGGTTTTAACAGTTACTGGCACGATCTGAAGATAGCGAAAGGCAGAGCAGATTTTTAAAAGGCAGATATGAATCGAACATTTTAAAGGTGGATCTATGGTGCTCTGGGGAGCTGCTTCTACTGAAGGCAGAATGAATTTAGTAATATTTTCAATTATTATGAACATCAAGAGAATATCCGCAAATTTTAAACGTCGAATTATCAGATTTTTGTTAGATTTTGGGGGGGTAATAATATTTTTTTCAACAAAACTTACATTTTTGCTCTACTTTTGGAGCAATAGGAAATAGTTTGAAGAAAGAAACTTGTGTATTATTGCCTTTCCCATGGTCTAAAAGTTGAAAAAACCTTACCTTATGATATTAGAAATGTGCATGCAGGTGAAAAGCAATTTTAAATAGTTTAAATGTATTAAGAATATCATATATGCTATATGAAATGGTATTGAAACTGAATAAAAAAAAATGTATATATACATATATATATATATACCATATATACCAGAGAGAATGTCTGACTGTTTAACCCTAAAAAGAGACCCCATAAAATATTAATTTAAAGAATAACTGAAAAAAATTACTAAAATTCGAGCTGTCCTTATAATTGTGAACATCTGAAAAATATTTTTTTTTACCATATTTAAAGTTTTTTAAGATAGAAAAACGATAAAACTTTTTAAATATAGTCTATTAATGGAATTCAAATTAATTAAAAATACATTTGTTTAAATAATTGTGTTCAGTGTTTAATTAATATAGAAAAACGGGTGTCCTTATAATTATGAGAAGGAGTGTATTTATTATAATTACAATTATAATTATGGTGTATATATATCATTTACTACATTCAGAAACAATGTACAAAATTCATTATCTCTCAGAATATAAACAAAATTTTAAGACAGCAGCAGACAACAAAGTAAACAAACAAGGAATGTTGTGCACCAGCTTTTATACATGGTGGACAACATGCATTTACATGGCGTACATGGATAACATGTACCAGTCCAACAACATACCTTTATTAATTACATGGCTAATATTAAACAAATTTCACAAAATAATTTATCTTTCTCTTATGAAACAATAACTTTTAAATAAGCAACTTTTAAAATGGAAATTGCTTCTAAATATCTCATCTGTCAATTACAAAAAATATTTTAAACATTAATATTTAGGCGTCCTTAGCAATAAAGCATGTATCAATGGTGTATTCTGTCCATCTTGTATTAAGAAAATAAAGAAGTTTTAAGATGATTCAGTTTAATAACTTACACATATTTTCTAAAAAAATATGTGTAGTGTAGTAAATGTAAATGTGATTAATAAAGTAAATATGTGCGCGATTCTGGTCTGGAATTTTATCAAATTGTGGACAACATTATGTTTATTAGATAAAAGAACAATATACCATTAAATCAGGGGGAAAAATACTTATAGAAAACATTAAAACAATCAATATATGCTTTATAAAAATCAATATATGCTTTTAATCAAGTTTTCTGCTTTGAAACATATTAAAACGATTTACAATATATACAACTGAATTCGAAGAAACTTAGTCTTCATCATAAAGCTTATACGTATTACCCAGAGAAAAGCTTTTTTTCAATTAACAAAAAATTCTGTTTAAATGTGTTCCAATAGAAATTTTGCTTAGATTAACAAAATAATTTTTGTTGCAAATCTAACAAAAATATTTTTTTTTTTTTTTTAACTAAAAATATTACAAGAATCAATGTTAAGTTAAACAAAATATCTTGTTAATGTAAGCAAATACAATTAATTTTTTTTTTTTTTTTTTTTTTTTAACAATATATGATTCGCCGTAAGAAAACTGATTTTTTACTTTTAATGAAAAGTTGGTTCAAATCAAAAAATAACGTCAACAAAACACGTTTTGTAGTTTTAATCAAACCCTTTCTCAGGCTGTACATCAGTCAGACAGCTCCCATTCTCCTTTCCCGTGTTATTTTATGGGATTTTTGTTGCTTCGTTTTATAAGGATATCACATTCAAAAAGGAAGTTTTTTAAATTCTCTTTTTAGAAGCTTTTTATATGAAGTTGACTTTGTCATTGTGTCTTCGTGTCACGCTACTAAACAAGGAACCTTCATTTTAAAGTAAATATAAGCCATACCATTTGTCGCTCCTTGGTTCAGTTTGTTAGAGCAGGGCCGGCCAACCTGCGGCCCGCGATAGAATTCACGAAATTTCTAATTTTACATCTTCGGTTAAAATATCCAAAATTCAATGATATTTTCCTGATTTTTTTAATGAAAATACTGTTTAAGGTAGCTAAAGAAGCAAATATCGCGCTCATTGGTGCTAATAAAATATTATCAGATCAATAAATGATTCTTACTATTATAGTACTTATGAATATATAATCATAAATTTTTGACTTTTTTATAATTATTTTATGAATAAAGACATATTTAATATTAATATTTTCTGTTTTAAATTCTCACGAGCCCATCGAAATAGAATTACTTTATGTATATGGTTCGTGCATTTATACAATGCGGCCTGAGTAAAATAGATTTCCAATGCGGCCCGCCACGTGTTTTGAGTTGGACAAGCCTCGGTTAGAGCGTCAGGTTAATAATGCGATGGTCGAGAGTTTGGTCCTCGGAAGGTCCGGCGTGTTCATTTTTGCAGACAATTAGTACAAAAGGTTTCAATTGATACAAGAAAATTTTTCGTTGCTTACTCAATAATTGAAGAATTTTTTGAGTTTTTTTTTTAAAGAAACTTTTATTTTTTTTAGACATTAAAAATTACAAAATATTTTTGATAGTAAAAAAAGCCCCAAATAAAAAGTTTTAACTAAAAATATATTAATAAATTTTTTTTTAGAAACTTCTTATTTTGAAATTGGATTTTGTTATCGCATCTTCGTGTCATGCTAAAAGAATAAAACGCTTCCACTTTAAAGTAAATGTAAAGGATTTTTACATTGTTCAGTGGCTGAGGTGGTTAAAGAGTCATGTTGATAACGCGATGGTGGTGGGTGGGTTCGGTCTTCAAAGGCTGACGTGTTACTTTTTTTGTAGATAATTAATAAAAAAGATGTCATTTGTTAAAAAACAAAACCTTTCATGGCCAACACAGTATTCTAAGAAATTTTTATTAGTTTTTTTAAGAAGCCCCTATTTTTAGTAACTTAAAAGAACAACAACAACAATAAAAAAAAAAAAAAACTTGGAAACTTTTTGTTGTGGAGCCTTATAAAGCATAAAATAAAATTTTATTCTTGCAGAGACATGCTATAAAAAATAAAAGTTTCAACAATAAGAAAATTTTAAAGAAGAATGTAGATATTTCACATTTACACGAGATGAAAATTCTTAAGGGCCCTCTTCACTCACCGCCGCCGGAAGCCGAAACTAATGCTATTCTATGGGAATTTTTTCTTTACAAATAACTTATTAACTAATACATATTTTTAAATTCTGTTTTCACATTCAGAAAATTCCCAACTGTTAAATTGACGGATATTTTAAAAAAATGTATTTTTTTAATTTTTAATATTTTATTTCGAAATTGCAAAATGAAAAAATTTCACATATTGAAAATTCGTATTTTGCAGCTTCAAAATAAAATATAAAAAATTAAAAAAATATTTTTTAAAAAAAGGTCCGTCAATTTAACAGTTGGGAATTTTCTGAATGTGAAAACAGAATTTAAAAATATGTATTAGTTAATAAGTTATTTGTAAAGAAAAAATTCCCATAGAATAGCATTAGCTTCGGCTTCCGGCGGCGGTGAGTGAAGAGGGCCCTTAAATATTAAAAGTATTTCGAAAAGCATTCAAGAACAATATTTTTTTTGCATTCCTTAGATTTTTCTAGCCTGTTCTAAGACTTTTTTTGGCTGTTCTTTGACTTTTGGTTAGAATGTCATATTGATAACGTGTTGGTGTGGGTTCGATCCTCGAATTCCGACGCGCTATTCTTTTTTTTTTTTTTTTTTTTTTTCAGATAATTAAAAATATATATGTATATATATCAGTATCTAAAAGAAAATCTTCAGTTGCCTACACAGTATCCTAAGAAATTTTCATTATATTTTTTAAGAAGCTTTATTTATATCTAAAAAGCACAAAATAAAAATTTAAGTAAAAAAATCATTATTTTTTAAGATTAGAAGCTTTTTATTGTGAAGCCCTAAAAAGCATAAAATAAAAAATTATTGAGGTAAAGACATGCTATAAAGAAAGGAAAGTTTTAACACTAATGAAACTTTTGAGAAAAATATAGATATTTCCCTTTTGCAAGAGATGAAAATTTTTTAATATTCAAAATATTTTAAAAAGCTTTCGAGATCTTCGAAATTTATGGTTTAACGAATAATTATACAAAAACCTAGTGTTGACGATACTTTATGAGTGGACTGTATATCATTTTAATAATTACTATTCTGAAGCTATTACTTCACAAACATTTAATTAGAGTATTATTTACATATCGTATGTACATATTTACAGTTATTAGAGGACGTATTATTAACGTATTCAAATATGTTGACACCATAGTCAACGCAAACTATAAAAAAGGTGAACCATATCACCGAACAAGATAAACAAGAGAGATGTTACTCTTATAACGAAAAACAATACAACTACTCCGCTAAAGCGGGAATGCAAGTGAACAAGAGATGCGCGCCAAGGTTGCGCATATAGCCAAACTAAGGTGAGCGGCAACATACCGGCCCACCTTGAAACATTGTTTCAAAATTACAGTTCTAATATGTAATAGCCTAATTATAATTAATTATACAAAAATATTATATATGCAATTTAAATAATAAAACTTATACAAGAGAAATATTAATAACATTGTAAACAATAAAATAATACAAATGAAATACAATAAGCAAATTAACTTTAACTAAATACATTATTCATTTTCAAACATTTTTTTTTTTTTTTTTTTTTTACTTTTCCAAAGGCAAAAGAGCAATTTTTGAAATAGGTCGTTTATATGTCCCATTTCTTGTTTTGACAGAAACTACGCGTATTTTGTTATCCTTTCCTGGAATAATTTCTACTATTCTACCCAAAATCCAACTACATATGGGCAAGTTTTCTTCCTTTAATAGTACCATATCCCCATTTTTAATGTTATTTGTTTCAAATTTCCATTTGTTTCTTTGTTGTAACGTATTTAAATAATGACATTGCCACTTTTTCCATATTCCTTGAACTATTTTAGTTAATTTTTGCCAGGTATCTAATCGATTATCTGGAATGCCAGAGAACTCGGGTTCGATCACCGCTGTGATGGGTCGACCAACTAAAAAATGGCCGGGAGTCAAGACGTCCAAATCTTCGATATCGTTTGAAAGGGGGGTAAGGGGTCGAGAATTGAGGATTCCCTCAATTTGACAAACAACGGTTAAGAATTCCTCATATGTTAATTTAGCGTTTCCTACTGCGCGTTTCAAATGATACTTAAACGATTTTACGCCTGCCTCCCATAGCCCTCCAAAATTTGGGGCACGGGGTGGCAGAAATTTCCAATTAATATTCTCTGAATTTAAAAAATTAGTAAGGTTTTCATCAGGCTGAGTAGCTAATCTATGTAACCTTTTTAATTCATTATTTGCACTAACAAAATTTGTTGCATTGTCACTGAATAATGTTTGGGCTTTGCCTCGTCTAGCAAAAAATCTTTTTAAAGTTGCGATAAAAGCTTCGGATGTTAAATCGCTAACTACCTCTAGATGCACGGCTTTAGTAGGCATGCAAATAAAAATACAAACAAAAATTTTGTTATAGATTCCTTTTCTTTGACCCCGATATTTAATTAAAAAAGGGCCACAGAAATCTATACCGGTACAATAAAATGGACGAGTCACATTTACTCGTTCCTTTGGCAAATTTCCCATAAGTTGATTGACCGTTAAAGGTTTAATTTTGTAACACGTTACGCAGTTACGAAATATTTTCCGAGCTAAAGATCTCCCATTAACTATCCAATATTTTTTCCTAACGTGGTATAACAAGGCTTGAGGTCCTACATGATAGAATTTTTTATGGAAATGTTCCATAATCATGGAAGATAATTTATGGTCGTGGGGCAACAAAAGGGGATGTTTACTATCAAAATTTAAATTAGCATTTTCCAGCCTTCCACCGACTCTTAGGAGTCCCTGAGAATCTAAAATTGGATTAAAACAATTTAATTTACCTGATACGGGCTTCCCTTTTTCTAAGCAGATCAATTCTGCGGCAAACTGTGTATACTGTACCTGTCTAATTAAGTGTACTTCCGTGTCGTTTAATTCGGTGCTTCGGAATGGTCCAGTTACTTTATTTGCCTTTGCTCTTGTATTCCTAATAAATCTAAAAATAAAACTACATATTCTAATTAATTTACAAAAATTATTTGTTAATGAAAACAAATGATTATAAAAGTTCTGGGAAGAATCCGTGGATTGGATTAATCCACACAACACTGCAGGGTTAGCGTCACCCTGGTGATTATTTTTCAACTCACTAATCACAATACTATTATCACTGGGGGACAGATAGTCAGAGTCATTGTTTATGATATTACTGGATTTACTTAGAAAGTCTGGTCCCTGCCACCACAACTGATTATCCATTAAATCGGTGGTAGTTAGACCTCGTGAAATTAAATCTGCAGGATTTTCCGCAGAGGACACATGGTTCCATGTGAAGTTTTTAGACAGTTCTTGAATTTTGGCAACCCTGTTGCCAACAAATGTTTTCAATTTCCAAGGCTCGGTTTGGATCCAGGCAAGAACTATTTGAGAGTCTGTATAGAGATAAATATTATTGATTTGTAATCTCAAAGATTTCAAAATTTTCACAATTAATTTGCATAACAAAAGACAACCAGATAACTCGAGTCGAGGGATAGAAACAGTTTTTAGAGGTGCAACTTGAGATTTGCTGCTAACCAAATTGGAGACAATTTCAGAATTATGAATAGACTGAATATACACGGCTGCTCCAAAAGCTAATGACGATGCGTCGGCGAATCCGTGTAAGTTTATTTGTTGTGCTTCAGGAATTAAAACATAGCGATTTATTCTAAGTTGTTCAAGAGCTTTTAACGAAGTGGCGAATTCTAGCCAATTTTTAGCAATAGGGCTTGGAATAGGGTCATTCCAGTCCAATTTTAATTTCCATAGTTCCTGCATAAACAACTTGGCTTTGACAATAATAGGACCGATGAGACCCAATGGGTCGAAAATGCGAGCAATGTCTGATAAAATGCTTCTCTTTGTCATAGACTTTAACTGACACAAATTTATTTTAAATGTGAAAGCATCTAAATTGGGTTTCCAGACAACCCCTAGGGCTTTGGTTTCCTTATCAGAGAATGTGTACTCAGGGTATGTCTCTTTAGAAAAGTCAAGTAAGGAAATATGATTTGCATTCCATTTATGTAAATTCATTCCAGCGCTTTCTAACAAGTGTATAAGCTGTTTTTGAAGCTCCCTAGTAGATTCTAGCGATTCTTCCCCACTTATTATATCGTCCATATACGAATCATGTAGCAAAATATCAGATGCCTTCGGATATTTCTCGGCTTCTTCAAGGGCTAATTGCTTCAACGTTCTAATGGCTAAAAAAGGGGCACAAGCGGTACCGTATGTTACGGTATTAAGTTCATAGGTTTCAATTTCTGAGTTCACATTATCTTTCCATAAAATTCTTAATAATTTTCTCTGATCCTCGGTAATCATTATTTGGCGATACATTTTTTCAATATCGGCCAAAAACACAAATCGGTGTTGTCGAAAGCGTAACATGATTTCATACAAATTTTCATTAACGACACCTTTATAAATTATGTCGTTTAATGATATTCCACTAGTTGTCGGACTCGAAGCATTAAATACAACGCGAAGCATTGTAGTAGATTTTTCGGGCCTATAAACGCCATGATGCGGTAGATAATAACAGCCAGAATCATTTAAATTATCAACAATTTTTGTCATATGATTTAAATTAGTGTATTCTTTAATAAAATCACAATAAAGATTTCGCATGGTTGGATTCTTTTCTAAACGATTCCATAACTGCTTGAGCCGTTTTTCTGCGATAGATTTAGACTCCCCAAGGACACTAGCATCTTCCTTCAAAGGCATGGCTACCATAAATCTTCCCGATTTATCTCTCCGATAATTTTCTAAAAAATGTTTCTCACATAATTGTTCTTCCTGACTAATTGGACGTAAGTCAATTTCAGGAGCTTCTATTTTCCAGAATTTTTGAATGGTTTCATTAAGATAATCATGGCATGCAGTAAAACCGCAAAAAGTATTTTCAGATACATTGCGGTCTATGGTTCCCGCAGCAATATACCCAAAAACGCTATTCTGAAAGGTGAATTGTCCTATTTTAAATTTATCTGCTTTTAATATTTCATAGAAAAATTCAGCACCAACTAAAGCATTTATTTTAGATTTTTTCCAAAATTCACTATCAGCTAATTCAAGGTCATGTGGTAGATTTAAACTTCTTATGTTTATATTGTGTGAAGGAATGAATTCTGTTATTTTAGGTGTGATTAAAAATTCAATTGGTTCACTAAATGAATCATCTTTATTGGAAATAATGGTACGTACTGAAGATTTCACATTTGTCATCTTACCATTAATTCCTGAAATATGAATATCGCATTTCCTTTTTTGCAAATTCAATAAATGAGCGAGTTCTCTGTCTAACAGGTTACATTGACTACCATTATCAATAATAACACGAACCGGAATCTTTTTTTTATTGCTACTTTCCAAATAAACTATAGCAGTTGACAGCAATACATGTTTTTTACTTTTTAAGATGGGATTATTAATCTCGTTATATAATGTCATCGAAACATTATTTTTTTCTTTCTGCAATTCAGGATATGAATCATTTGATTGCAGCAGGTGCAAGCCTTTTTCTGACGCCGTCTGGGAGTCAGGATTTTGTTTGTGTTGTTTTGATGGGAAATTATTACTTTTTGTTCCCGGCAAAGTTCGATGTAGAAGTGAATTATGTCTTTTAGAACAGATATTACAAATTTTATTATTTTTACAATTTGATACCTGATGATTGGATTTCAAGCAATTAATACATAACAAATATTTTTTTACTGTTAGGAATCTTTCGTGTTCATTTAATTTTAAGAATTCACAACATTTAGATAAAGAATGATTTCCTTTACAAAGGGGACAATTTTGATCATTAAAGGAATCATTTTTAGAAAAGAAGGTTTTTATTCTAGTACTCTTTTCCGCATTCATTACTTTCGGTTTCGTATTCGAAACGCATTGTAAATTTTCTAACACCAAACTTCTTTTTTGTAAAAAGTTAATGAAATCGCACCATGTTGGCAATTCTGTAGAACTTAAAGATAATTCAAATTGTTTTTTGGATTCTTTATCTATTTGTTTAAGAATCACATTTATGAGTAAGGCCTCCGTAAAGGGATTCATTTCCAATCCTATACATTTGAGTGCTCGAATATTTTTTTGACAACTATCTGTAATTGTTCTCAAATTTTTAACTAAATCTTGAGATAGATTCTCTACGTTTAATATCTCATTTAAGTGAGAATTTACAATCATTCTTTTGTTTTGGAATCTATCTTCCAATGCTTTAAAAAGCGAAATATATGAATCGTCTTCGGTAATCACATCTAGTGCTCTTCCACAAAGTGTAGATTTTAGATAATATAACTTTTGGTTATCTGAAAGTTTATCATTCTGATCAATTAAGGTTATAAATTGATCTTTAAAACTATACCATTCATTATATTGTCCATTAAATTTGGGTAAAGGAATTTCAGGTAAACGAAAATTGATAATAGGATTATCTTTAGATTCATTTAAAACACTTTCATTTTTACTAATGTTATTAGAGAGTAAGAATTTTCGAAGCCTTACCTCTAATTTTTCTGTCTCTTCTTCCAATTCTGCGAAGGCGTTCAATTGAACTTCCAGTTCCGATTCATCAGCTATTTCGTAATACTGGATTTTCAAATTATCCAGTTTTGTTACTATTTTTTGCAGATTATCCTTCTTTATTTCTAGAGTTATAATGTCTTTATTGTCGTCACTAACAGTCTCTAAATATGTCACTATCTTAGTCAATTGGCCTTTCAAGGTTCCGCGTTGGCGATTAAGGATAACTAATTTATTTTTATCCATAATTAATTTTCATCAATGAGCACCACTATTTTTCATTATATTACGATTGATCTTCCTCCGGTTCTACTAGACCAAATGTTGACGATACTTTATGAGTGGACTGTATATCATTTTAATAATTACTATTCTGAAGCTATTACTTCACAAACATTTAATTAGAGTATTATTTACATATCGTATGTACATATTTACAGTTATTAGAGGACGTATTATTAACGTATTCAAATATGTTGACACCATAGTCAACGCAAACTATAAAAAAGGTGAACCATATCACCGAACAAGATAAACAAGAGAGATGTTACTCTTATAACGAAAAACAATACAACTACTCCGCTAAAGCGGGAATGCAAGTGAACAAGAGATGCGCGCCAAGGTTGCGCATATAGCCAAACTAAGGTGAGCGGCAACACCTAGTAACTAAGCATATTGGTCTCGAATACTTTTTCAAATATTTTGAATATTTAAACGTTTCTTTATTTTATGCTTTTTAGGACTTCACAATAAAAAGCTTCTAATCTTAAAAAAATTATTTTTTACTTTATTTTTTATTTGAATGTTACTCTTTGAATATGTCGTCTTTCAGCTTAGTGAGCATTTTGAAAAAAAAAAAAAAAAATTTAAATATTTTATTTTATTGAGTAAATTTAGGACTCTAATTTTGGATCAGTAAACGAAATATTTAAATTTGGTTTTTCAGAAAATTGCCCACTAAACTAAAATGTGACGTATTCAAAGAGTAATGTTCAAAAACAGAATTCAAAAACCTTCATTTTTGAATGAGATAGTCTTATAAAATGGAGCAACGAAAATTCCATTGAATAACATGGGAAGAAAGAGAGAAGGAATCTAACTGATGTACAGCCTTATGGCATATAGAACATTAGAATTCATTTTAAAATATGATTGATCCCGAGCGCCGGTGAACATGAGAATATACTGGTTCTCTAGCAAAAAGTCTTAAGCCTAGCAATAACTGGTCCTAAAAAATATTATTTTTTTTTTTTATTTTCTGTATAATGTTTTGAATTTTTAACAAACACTAATAAAGAAAAATGTAAAATAGTTTTATATATTTTTTCAGAATGGAAACTCTCCTTTAAATATCCCAAATTATTTAAATAAATGTATAGCTGTAAAATGTGGACAATCATAACTTAGCCCCTGAGCAGTTGGAAAATTTACTCATACAATAAAAAAAAAAAAAAAAAAAAAAAAAAAAAAAAAAAAGGCTCCGCCAGTGTCCGAGAAGTTTCGTTCTATCAAAACTGATAGACGGGAGGTGCAAGGTTTGACCCAAGTCACGCTCGGTGCCGTGGGCGTTCAGAAGTTTTCTTAGTGTTATCCAAATATTGCGTGAATATGGGCGCCTTAGAAAAATACCCCCCCCCCCCCTCAGAGAGTATCCCAACCACACCACCACCTAAAAAAATATTTATGCGGCAGAATGATAGTCATAAAAATTAATAAGATAAATATTTGGTTACAGCGTAATATTTCTAGCATGTTATTCTGCTCACACATTTAACTTGCAAAAATAAGAAAGGTTTTCCCCCGATTTTTAACAAATCAAATTGCAAAATTTACAGCATTACATAATAAAATATATAAATGTGCACATTTAATATTTTAAATAAAATAATAAGTAATAATCTAGAGAAATAAAACCAGGGAAATGTTCAACCAGCTAAATAAAACCTTTAGCTACTGGACCCGCCAACCACTGAATTTTAGGTATCTCTGCCTGAATTTTTGATTGTCTTGGACCAGTGGACCACCAAAGAATTCGAATGCTGGTCTAAATCTTTTTAAACACTTATAGCAGGCACTGGATGTTATTTTAATAAATACTTTTGGTGATAATATTTCTTAAGTCTATTAAAAATAGAATATTTTTCTTCACCCAGTGATCTATACATTTTTTATGTTTCAATTTTTTAAAATTACTTTTTTATGAAATAATATTAAATTATGCATATTTTGCTTAATTCACCTCTAAATTAAAACAGACTTTTTTTTTTTTTTGAATATGATATAAATTTAATTATTTTAAAATTAATTTTTTTTAAAATATCAGTTATTTCTAAATATTGTTACTAAAAACTGATATTCTGGGATTCATCTTCATGTCTGGATTACAAGTATGTAATATTATTAGATTTATTCACATTATATCTGTGTTATTTTAATTAAAAATTAAGCCTTTTATATTTAGGAATTAAAGTTTACAAAAATATCAAAATATTTTTCAGACAATTTGTTTTTTCTTAATTCAACAATCTAAAATAAAGCAGAAACCATAAATACTACAATGTAAAATTAGAAATCTACGAAAAGGTTAACTTTACAAAATCGTTTTAGTTTGAAATAATATGTAAATAAATCTGAGTTAGCAAATAATTCTACAAAAAAAAAAAAAAAAAGAATCAATAGATACACGTATTTATATTTATATATCTTGCTCTCTCTACATATATATGTATAGATATAGCTTAATATTTCTACCTAAAATTCCTAACATATCCTCTTTTAACATTAAAATTTTTTATTGTTTCAATAAAAAATTAAAGTATAAAACTTAAAAGAATTTTTTATTTGTACTGGTTAGTGTGCCGTCAATGTTTCTGACAGTAAACCATAGATAAAAACGAATTTTTCGAGTTCTCTACATGCGTTTGGATTAAAAAGAAAAGAAGTACATATATTTTCATTAGAGCGTACAAAATTAATAATATATTTTTAAGACTTTTTTTTTTTGGGGGGGGGGGGGTTGGAAAGTATTAAAAACTTACTAGCACTTTCTACTGTCATAATAGATTCGAAATACATAATTCATTCATTTTTCAAAAACAGGATTTTGTATTTTTTTATATTGCGGTGCAGGTTTATGATAGAATCGTTATCTTCAGATTTACCTAAACATCAACAGTATATGGTAAGACGGCATAATCATCAATACGTGGTATGTGATTTCATTCAAAGCAACAATTGCATTATTTATGCTATACGAAGCCCATTCTTTCCTTTAACTTTCTTTCCATATTCATCTGAAAGGGAAAAAAAAGTGGGTATTTGAAGTGACAAATTTTCTACTCATTTCTTTAGTGATTCGTAAAAGCGGGAAAAATTCATCAACATTTCCGGAGTTAACGCACAATTAAAACAACTGATGCTTTCATTTTTTTAATGGCTGTAGATTATATTTAGTCAGATTATAGGGTATAGATTTAAAACAGAATCAATCCCTGTCAATTTCCCTAAATATCCGTAATATAAATATGACAACATGTCCAACATTGTTTGGCATCCAAGTTCTTTAATGGCGATATTTACAATATTTTAGTATATATCCCAGTTTTTCGCATCTTTTCTTTTCCATTATTCTGAGTTGTTAATTTTATGGCAATTAGAAGCGTCAAAATCCTGAATATTTTGATGGAAAGCTTCATCCTCACAAGTATTTGACAGCATTAATATTTTACTGACATTTGTTGCATTCATTTTTGACCGAATGAGGAAAATACATTCCTCTTTTAATTGAAAAAGATGGTATTTGACTGCATTTTCATAGAGTTTTATGGCATGATTCAAATCGTGTTCGTTATTTATTTTCCCGCAATAAAGGAGATGTAACAAAGTCATTACTATAGATGATCCAAGTTCTTCGACAGCCTGAGCGATATTTTGGTGAATATCACTATCCTCAGATACATTCCATGTATTTCGTATCTTTTCTTTCCATTCCGATGATTTCAAAATTTTGTTTACATTTAATGATACAAAATCATCAACACATTTTTTGAGAGCATCGTCATTATATGCGACAGAAGTTGACAGAATTAAGCCAACATTTTCTTCACAGACTAGTACATTAATTTGGCGGCTATACTCTTTTTTTAATTGATTGAGTTTATACTTATCAGCTTCGAAGTATAAATTTAAAAGAGAGTTCATATCTCTTTCCTCGTCATCGATTTCTCCAGTATAAATAATGTGCAACAAGCTCTCTACTATCAGAGGATCGATGTTTTGTTCTGCTAAACTGATCTTTTTCATATCTGTACAAAAATCCACATTTTCTTGCATCATTTTCTCCCATTCAGCTGAACATATGATTTTACTCATATTAGAAGATATGAAGTTGTTCACATAACTTTTGAGAAACCTGTCTTTTTTTCTATATGCTCCTATAAGTATTTTTCCAAAATTTTCAGGTTTTATTACTTTATCAAAATATCGAAGACATTGATTCATTGCATATCTGCGGGCAATATTATATACCTCAATAACTAATTCTATTTCTCCCAGTTTTTTAGGCGATTCACCTGAATGCATATAAGATAACACACCCATAACAATCAATTTTCTTTCATACTCATAGAACTTTTTCATAGGCAACAAATCTACACCTGGATTGCTTTGCATTATTTTGTGCCATTCTTCGGAATGTAAAATTTTGTCTACATTGGAGCGTACATATTTATTCACAATTTCTTGAATAGTTTTATCATTATACATATTTCCTAAACTTAAAATTGCACCAATGTTTTTAGTATCCAATATACGGCTAAAGTGTCCAATACAGTGGGTTTTAAGTGCCAGTATTTCGTATTTGTCACAAGCTGCATATAAGTCTAAAACAAATGAAAGTTCTTTAGGTTCAACATCTAATTCTCCACAGTACATATACGACAACATAGCTTTAAATACAGGTTCATCAATGTCTTCTATTAATACTTTACCTGTTAGTTTCTCTACCATATCATATTCGAACATTTTAGAGAACACTGGTGACCTAGCAGAGAGGACAAATTTATGGACAAGATAACTCTTATTTTCTACATGAATTATCACATCGCCTCCATTTCTGTTTCTATAAAGATTTTTTAAATCTTCTTGTAAAAGCCATAAATTTGATATAGTAGGATTTTCTTCGGCTGTTGAAGTTTCATTAAGTACAATTTCTGTGAAATTTTGACCATTTGATATTTCAAATTGAAAATATATATTTAGAAAGTCAAAATAAGTTGATCCACTTAGAATATTCTTATTTGAATTCAGAATTTCATTAGTAGGGTAAGTTATGATCCATTCTTTTCTTTCATCGAAGTCGTATTCATATTCTACAGCGTATTTTCTATCATCAATGTATATTTTACATGCCATGTGAATGAATTCTTCATAAGACATAACTTGTATATGAAATTTTATATGATCTTGAATCAAAAAATCTTCTTCAACATCCATTGATAGATTTATTTTCGTCCAATCAAGTGATTCATCGCAGCAAAAGTTTTTTGCTAACTTTGCACCTTTTGTCAGATTGGTTTTTGGAACTGGCCACCTGAAACAAGCATGTTGTTTTCGTACTCTTGTCCTTACTAACGTAGGCGAAAGCCTTGGAAATAAAAGTTCCACTAAATGTGGTAAGCCCAGTTCATTTAAAGCCTCGTATTCTATGGATTTTGGACTTTCAAAGTCTATTTTCCCAGAATATATGTATTTTAATACAAAATAGAGAGTGCTTGATTTAGCATAGATTTTAATTTCTTTGTTGGTATCTTTCGTGTTGGTTGATTTTAACAAATTTGGACACCGACACATTAACATGGTTTTATTCACTTTGAAAAGAACTCCATCCATTGATCTTAAATATAGATCACAATGCTCACTCTCATCTAAAAATTTCCCAAAGTCTTGAGACAGGCTTTCTAAATCCTTTATGTTAGAAGACCAAAGACAATCATCATCTATTAAAGTATATTTGCACTTAATGAAAAAAAGGTTTTTGAATTTGAATTTTAACAACTCCTGTCTTGGTATAAAATCATACCATCCGCAAGTGGTTCCTTTTTCAAACTTTGATTCTGCAGAGTACGAGTATTTTGTTGACTGTTGCTTGTCGTTAAGTAGCGAAATTTCATATTTGAGAAGCATATCTCTTGGTCCGTAGTCTGATGAACGACGAGCAAAATAGATTGATACATAGTTATTGTCATCTTTTTCATTATAACTTTTTGCATAGATTTCTAAGTAAAATTTGCTTTGTCCGAAAGCATCAGCGCTGAAATCTGGGCTGCATATTGGTTCATCAATTGAGAGAGGCAGCATATGAAAGTTACAGATGGTCCAAATAAAATTTTTTCCTTGAAATCTCGAATTAATTCTAGCCATCTTTTGAATAAAATGTGAATTGTTAAACAAAAGCTGTTTTGTGTATGATAGTAATTTTCCCTATTAAAGCTAGAAATTTGCCTTATCGCCAACAATTGCGATAAACAAGGTATTTGATAATAATATTTTCTGGATACGCATACAAAATATTATCTTAAAAAACGAAACTTTTAATCGATAAGATACAAAAAAGATAAATACATAAAATATTTTTCTAATGCTTTAGAACTAACTAATATTGAAACGTTTGATTTAAATAATCTTTTAATAATACTAGTATCGTCCAGTGGTCGAAACTCGAAACTAGACCAGTTTTTCAAGTAAGCATTTAAGTAATAAATATAGAAATTCAAAATTTCCGTTTAAACAATGTTCTTCGACTATATCCTAAAAATAAATAAATAAATAAAATGCATAACGAGGAGCGAGTTTGTTGCATATATAGATGAATTAGCATAGTTTTACATAATATACATCCTATATACCAAGTTTGATGTGTTTATACACTACAAAAGTTGAGATATTGCCTTTACTTAAATAGGTCGAATCACAGCATAGCCACCTATTGAATGATATATTCCGAAAATTAATCATCCCCAATTTAAATCGAGGTCTAATCAAATATCAGACTTGCTTAAATTCCGTCTATTGGATTGTGAGATACAAAATTTTGCTAAAACATCAAAACATAGACAAATAGTCATTTTTAAAAAATCTTCGAATCGTGTTTTAGAAATCTCAAAACGTGTCAGTTCATAGAAAACCAGAAGTCGAACAGTTTAACGAAAATTAATCTTGCTCGGAAGATGTGTTTCCTAAAAATCAGTGTGCAGCGGTAGCCCAGTCGGTAGAGCGCCGGCCGCGTAATTGGAAGATTGCGGGTTCGGTACTCGAGCCGGCCAAAGACCGTCGTGTACACTAAATGATGGCTGGTGCACGTAAAATCTGTCGTGGCCGCAATGTCCTCCATGTTCCCATAAAAAATTATACCTCTGGGGGTCACCGAAGCGGGAGAGCCATCCCTTCTGTGGAGGATCAAAATTGTGATGGCATGTCTCCGGACCACCTCTAGGGGTGTCCCAGACCATCGCCAATTTCCCATCTGCGCAGCACTAGTGCGACGTAAAACCCAACCATCCATCCATCCTAAAAATCAGTTATACGGATTTTCGTTAAACTTACTACATAATTTTTTTTTAAATGTCTTTACGAAGAATGTATTCAATTACTGCTACTGTGTTAGATTTAGATTAGATTAATTTTGGGACTCCTTATTGGTCAGATCAATTTTATGTCACCTGGTTACATTTTCTTTAAAAAGTGTTTATAATATATGTAGTAGTGGTTAATGAGAGTCTTGTAGATGTTATATACTAGATATTTTAATATTTACTTTCAGTACGAAAAAATGATTACATCAAATGTATTAAACTTGCGTTGTTTGATATAATAGAAAAGAAACTTAATGGGAAAAAAAAAACTAATTTTGTAGCTATATAGAATAAATTTAACTATCTGCCAACATAAGTTTTAGAGTTTTTTTTTCTAGATTTTGGAGAAAAAATAATTGAATATTTTTTTTTTTTTTTAATTATTATTATAGAAAACTTTTGGCAGTAGATTAAAATCTGTAAAAAGTCGATTTAAAAAGACAAGATTTTTTTTTTTTTTCCCCCAAACAGCAAAAAACAGTTTATACCATTTTGCGGTAGATCACCTGGAATAAAGCTGGATGTCCGGCGATAACCATATTAAAAAAAATAACTGAAACTCTTGTCCAAAATTAACTTTTGTTTAGGACAAAATTTTTATATAATCTTCTTTTCTCTTCATTTTTAACATTTTCCGACAAAGTCGCAAAAAGTCCCAAAATGTCATTGTATAGAATGAATTAAATTTATAGAAATCGCTTGGTATTATAAAATACCATATAAAATACCAAGCAAAATTTAAAAATGAAAATTTTAATTTATTAATAATTAAAAGTATAATGCCAATAATTTATTAATAATTAAAAGTAATGCTATTTAATTCTTTTAAATACCGGGTGATCCAAAAGTCAGGACAAAATTTAAAAATGTATAATTCGAGAACGAATCAAGATACAAAGATACGGTTTGCACCAAACGGATGGAAAAGAAGCCGGGTTTTGTGTGGCAAAGAAATAAAAAATAGTTCTGTTGGCGACCAACAGATGGCGCTGTCGTATTTCTGATGTAGGATTATGCAAAGCAACAAACGATATAAAAAGGAACAACTACAGCAGGTAATGGTAGTCGAAGCTTATATGCATCGAAATATCGCATTCTCAGTCGCTACTTTAATCACGCATGGCCTCCAAGATCTCCCGATCTGACACCCTGTGACTTTTGGCTGTGGGGATTCTTGGAAGTCAAAAGAGTACCGCGACCAACCGGCATCACTAGCAGCACTGAAAGATGCCATACGCAAAAATGTGTCTGCCATAACGCAAGAAATGCTACTAAATGCTGTGAGCGATGTGGTGAATCATCTCACAACTGTACTTCTGAATGATGGACATTGAACAGTTACTGTAGTAGTACTAATTAACTGTAATTAAGCTGACTTGTAAGTTGTCAACATTTTTTTTCATTTGTAAATCATCTTTTGGTGAAATAAAACACTATAGCGCCATCTGTTGGTCGCCAATAGAACTAATTTCTTTCCTGTGCCACACAAAACCCGGTTTCTTTTTCATCCGTTTGGTGCAAACCGTATCTTTGTATCTTGATTCGTTTTCGAATTATTCATTTTTAAAGTTTGTCCTGACTTTTGGATCACCCGGAATATTAATTCATTCCACAGAGTGCAGTTTTGGGAATATTTTAACGGAAGCTACATGTAAATATATAAATTTTAAATTAAATTATCATACAGATCGTGAAATAACATTAAAAATTTGGGTACCTTTTTAATTTTAAGTTAAATATTATACTATTTTTTTAATTTTCCAAAAGCTGAAATGATCCTTAAACCACAGTACAAATTTTTGTGTAATTTTAATGAGAATTAAAAAAACTGATGACCCATTAAAATAGACCCATTTTTTAATTGTACTAAAACATTTTAAAAAGTTTTAAGATCGTATAAGATTATTATTATTTATCTTACCACATTAATATATTTCTATTTTTTTTATGGAATTCTTTATTATTTTTAAATATCTTATTAATTTTATTATATGGATACAACCCTTTAAATCAATGATCCTCAAATAAAACGAAAGAAATGCTGGACATAAGTGCAACAAGATTTTTCAAAAACACACCGGTAATATTTAAACCACCTGGACGTGTACGGAAGTGTCAGTATTTTCAGCTTGTACGGAAGTGTCTTGTACGCATCTGTCACAACACCAAACTAATAATGATAACCTCTAAAAATATGCTTGAACATTATAAACAACAGTTAAATAAATTAGACTTATTATCAAATTATCATTTATTAAGGACAAAAAATAAACTGTTCGAACGCATATAAGTACTAGCATTAATAGTTTAAATGAAAAGGAAAATTTTAATTTTGATGAAGAATAATAATTACATGAATCACATTATAATTATCAACTTAAAGATGGTACTATGAATTTTACTGTTTCCCTGTGCGATCTCAATTGCCAAACTACCGATTATGTCGATGTACAAGATCTTTTTGATTGTGAATATTTTACATATAACTATATATGCAAAGTATTACATTTTACAGTCATTTGCAAAAGTTTAAGGCCCCCCCATAGAAAAATCAGATTTAATGGAATTCCGCAAAAATAACATACATATTTTACATATAAAAGAACAAAATAGACTGTGTATGGTTATTTACTGTAATTAAAGTCAGTATTTTGTAGGGCCTCCTTTGTTCTTAATAACTTGTGCAATCCTCTTAGACATGCTAATAAAATAAGATCCTGCAGTAAGCTTTAGAAATATCTGTGACCTGACACTGTTTATTGCTTCAACAAGTGCCTTAGCAGTGGATGGTTGCTTTTCGGCGAACTTATTTTTCATAATATACCACACAGTGGCGGCTCGTGCAAATTTTCATAAGTGGGGCCCGACCCATCGTATGGTGTATAGCTTAACAATAATAATATTCATTGTTCAAACATAAATACATACATTATTAAGGAGGTATATAAAGCGTAAGTATTTTAGAAAAAAAAAATTTTTTGATGGCAAATCTTAAATTTAACAATATGGAAAAAACTGCGTAAATTTATCTCAGAAATTAATGTTTTACGACTTCATTTACAAAATTCTGCAGTTTTCTGATCAGTGGAGCATCAAAATTTAAATATCTGGAAGATGGTAGATAGGAATTACCGAGTTCTATTCCAGGTCGCTTTAGCTGATATATGCGTTTGCAATTTTCCATGGTTTTCTCCGAAACTCGCATAAATACGAGCTAGGTACCATCACTTAGAAAGACTCCCTAGGGTGAGTACACCACCCAGATCTAGGACCTACTTTTAGTGAACTGGCCTTAACCCTAACATTACACGCCATTAAAATTTCAACTTAATTTTTTTCTCACTCTACATGTAATATTTTTTAGCTTGCGCGAATTATATCCCTAAGTCATTTAATAATAAACATTTCAAATGTTATATTCACATGTCTTATCCTAAAAAACAAATAAAATAAACTTTAATAAATTTATAACAAGTTATATTGAAATTTGGAAAGTCATGAATAATGTACTAATATGAATACATATTAAAAAATTACCATGTTTATCACTTTAAGAGCTTAATTTTAAATAATTTAAATTAAATTTCTTAATTTTTGATTCAATTTAGAGAAAATTAGCTAGAAAACATCTATTTAAAATTAAATATCTTTATCCTTATGAGTTTCGAATTTTCATGCGTAAAATTATAAAAATGTGCATTTTTAGAAAATTTAACTTAAATTTCGAACATTGAAAAATGTCATTTTAAAACTTTTCAATTACGATTATAAAATTCCTACTTTTTGACACAATTTTATGATGTTTTTATGAATAATGTTTGTTGAGAATTAAAGATTGATTCTTAAATAAAATAAAAAGCAAAAATAGATTTTTTTTTTTTTTTTTTTTTTTTTTTTTTTTTTTTTTTAAGGATATAATAATAATAATAATAATAATAATAATAATAATAAAAGAACGGTCTATCGTCTTTAAATAATGTTCATAATAAAACTGTTTAACCAAATCGTATTTTTAAGAAATCCAGTAAAAAAAAAAAAAAAAAAACTAAATTTTTATGTAGATAGTTAATCTATATATCCATGGAAATCCACTATTTATTTATTTAAAAATTTTACAATTTATTTGCATAAAAATTTTAGTATACCAATTTGAAGAAAAATATCGCAGTCGCACATTTTCTTTCCCTTTTTTCATTTAATTCAAAACACCGCAGTTAGAGAGATTTCAAATTCTTAATTGAGAGCCTTCATATTCCAAACGCTAATCTAAAAAATATATTTTTAAATATCAACAGAATTCATTTTTAAACACTAAAATTTAAAACTATCATATGTAAGTGTAAAAAAATGCACCGAAAAATCATACAAATAAAAGTAATGCAAAAGTCGCCAAATTTTATCAAGGAATTCTATGGTTAACATACTTTAAAACAGACAGTTTTTTCCCTATAGTTTTGTCTCAACGGGCCACTCTCCCGGTGCCCTACCGACGATAAATTACAGCGTGCTAATGCTGATAAATGAGTTCGTCGCCAAATCTGTTAACCTGCTGATCTAACAGAATAACTATTGTATAAATGAATACGCCAAGATGGGCCCTTTACGATGCTGCCCTACGTAGATAACGTAGCAGCAGCTGGTCCAAGGCTGTATTATTATTATTTTTTTTTTTTTCAACATTTGTTGGGTCCGCAAACTTTTGATGTTTAAACGTGGATAAAAGTTGAATGTAATGTTTTGAAATGTTACTCTTGTAATTACCTGAAGCTTGGAATGAAGATTAGTTATATAATATTAGAACGAACCTATAATACTATCAAAGAATTGATACTCTAATAACACTATCAAAATAATACTAATGTATTGTTTCCATAAAGATTCTTGAAATGACGTGAATTCACGTCAGTGGTAACTAGGAATAGAATCTAAAAATACGTGAATTTGAGTCAGCGGCAACTAGCTATAGAAGGTGAAATGACGTGAATTCACGTCAGCGGTCGCGAATGTGTTGAAGTGATTTATGACTCTTGAAAAAAAAACATATTGACAAATAAATGATAATGAGAAGCATATTAAGAAAAAAATGGATGCAAGATGTTAGTTTGTATGCATATTTTTTGAGCAGTAAAGAAAAAGAATGAAATAATGAAAAATAATAATAATAATAATAATAATAATTAATCGAAAAAAAAAAGTTAAGTGGGGCCGTGTCCCGCTGGCCCTTAATGACGAGCTGCCACTGATACCACAGATTCTCTATTAGATTCAAATCTGGGCTGTTACTCGGCCAGTCAAGCACTTTGATTTTCTGTGCCCTCAGATATTTCTTGACAATCTTCGCCCTGTGATACGGAGACGCAACATGCATGAAAACTGAATATTTATGAACACGAAACACGAATGTGAAGCTTTTCAGCTGCTCACGTATCAAATTAAGGTACCACTTTCTATTCATAGCGTTTTTAGGTGGCACAAAATACAGACTAGCAGTACCGGACACAGACATTGCACCCCGTATCATTTGGCTTGAAAGATGTTTCACGTTTGGGTCGTATATCTCTCATCATATCTTTTTCCCCTTGGGCGACGAACACTTGTAATTCACCTTGTTTTCTAAAAAAAAAAAAAAAAAAAAACCAATTGATTACGTCGCACTGGTTGCGAGAACTTCCTGTTCGTCTGCTGCTAGCTGAAAACAACCGTAATGATTGGTAGGAATTATTCACTTTTGTTCTCAACTGGAAACTGAAAGAACCAGAAGCGTCTGCTAGAGAAAATAGGCTCCTCCTACAAATACCATGAACACGTGCAGAAAATTGCTGCACACTTGACTCGTCCGGAAATAAGTCCCTACTCTACTGCTGTACTGTCCAATTCTGATATTGTCTGGTGAAAATCAGTCGTATTTTTTCATACTTGCTGTAAGTCGAGGTTTTCTTGCAAGTTTATGGGATGATAAACCAAAATCTTTGACCAAACTTCTTGAAATAGTACTAAAGCTGACGTTGGGGCCTTTTGCAGCCATAGAATGTCTAATCGTATTGCAGGAGGTTCTTGGATCTCGTACGACCATCCTTCTTATCACATGATGATCACGTGCACTCGTTTTCCTAGGGCGACCGCTTCTCTCAAGGCCCACAATTTCCCCCGAAATTTTAAACTTACTAATAGCTTGATACACAGATGTCTTGCTCACATTTACCCTCGCGCTTATTTAACGTTCAAAAATCCAATTTTATGTAGGGTCAATATTTCTGACTTTTTTGTAGCAGTAAGTGAAGGTTCATTACCCATTACAATAATTACACAACAGCACTGTCTACGGCGAAATCCAATAAACGTGCGGCGATAAACGTGCCGGCCACCTTTATTTATAACAGTAGAAAGCGTCTGATGCAATCAACACATGAAATGACGCAATAATCTGCGCAAATAATGCAATGTGTTAAAATACTGTAAATCGGCTACACTGGTCTTAAACTTTTGCAAATGACTGTATTTACAAACATCACAAACATAATTTAGTAATAATATAAACATATATATATATAAACATAATTTACTAATAATACAAACAGTCGCATTTAACGTGAAAATCTATTACAAAACTGATTATTATGATAGAATCTCTGCAAGGTGCATTACAGCAAATTCTGTAATTTACAAACTTTAATTAGGAAAAAATCACGCAAGGGGGTGTTATGCCGATAAGATGTATATTTTCGTTATCAGTTTAGTTAGACCTTTAAGAGGATATATAACATGTATAAATAGCTTTTGAACAGTTGGTGATAATCCCTTGTAAGCCTTAACGATATTTCTATTCCATTTTATACATTTGTTTGTTTACAAAATCAGTTATGATAAACAGTAGCTACATTGTTTATCTTATACGTAGATTATCCTAATACTAATATCTAGGGGTGGGAATCGATTAAGAGTTTTAACTGGGTTAATCGTAGTTCATTAATCGATTAATCGGTCGATTAATCGGATTTTTAATCGGTTTTCTTTTTTTTTTTTTTTTTAATTTTATTTCAATGATGAATAAAACTCTCATATTGTGTACAGTCGGTAACAAAAGTATCGGAATACTAGCAAAAATTCCTATATAAAAAAAGTAGAGTTAATACTGTTTTGTTAAATAAATCCTTGTCGAATCATGTTCTTGGTCAGTCTGAGAACATAATTCGACAAAGATTTATTTAACAAGTTAGCTCTTCTTTATCACTTCGGATAGAACACAGAATGTTATTTTCTGTTTCTACTTCGATAATTACTATTAGCAATTCTGAACAGACAATAAACGCTTGAAGATATTCTGAAACTCTGTTGACATTTTCCCCATCAGAGGGATAGTGGAAATCTCAATCCCTTCTTTTCGTTTCTTTTTTATCTTTAGCATTTCGATTTTTTTAAAGCTTCTTGTTGCCCTAGCCAACACTTTATGTAGAAGGCTACAGACAAATGGTGTTGCTCCAGCATGCACATGAAGCGGCATTTTGTTTAATAACTGTCCTCCTCCTTTTCTCTATGAACAAAAGTGCAACATCTTCTTTGTGAGGTTTTATTTTTATTTATTTTTTGCTTTTTCATTATTTGATGGATGTTTCTTAGAATGTTTGTTAGGAAAATATGTGAAAAAATATTTTTTAGGCAGAACAGCATTTTTACTTTAATTCGTAGTTTGAAAATTTTAATCGGATTCTGAAAATTTTTAATCGAATTAATCGATCCGATTAACTCGATTAAAAAAATTGATCGGGACTAAGCATTGAACGATTAACCGAACCGATTAATCGATTAATCGGCACAGCCCTACTAATATCTGAAGTAATAATGAACTTACCTTGAATTTTCTCTAATTCTTTATAAACTTTGATAGTAACTCGAATTCGAATCACGGTAAGCAATGGCGGGAACTGTAATGAATATTCTTCTGCGCGTTTGCGCATGTTAATTGATCACCTATTGAGAAGGACGTCACTGAGAATGACATCATCAGCCATAATCTTACCGATGGCAACGGATTTGCACATTAATCCTTTCTTGAATTTCAAACAAAATTTTTATTCTTTTTAATTCGATTATAAATAACAATAAACATAGAAAAATTGTCTTTTTTATTTTATTTTTCTAAACTCAAACACGAAACGAACATTTATTTCATTTAGCGAACTTTCTTTCAAAACAGAATATATACTTTTATTCCATCAAACTTGTTCTAAAAAGATAATCCCTTTTTAAGCAGATACTAGCAGGCTTTGCCCGCTTCGCTGGTCACTATATTTAAATGATTTCCTTTTAATTGAACAATTTAAACGTTTAAATAAATATATTTCGATTGGTGACTATTTTCATCACAATAGTATGGCCCCTCCTTGGCGATATCAAATATTTTTTGAACTTCTCGAATCTGTACAACAAAACTATTATTAAAACGTATATTCTCGAAAACACTCCAATAATAGTGTTAATTCTTCGAATATTGTGGAAACAGTTAAAGCTATTACTCGCATAACAAAAGTCACTATTCGATGAATGTTCTGGAACAGTCCAAAAAACAGTCACTTGTTCCATAGGAGTAAAGCAAATAACATAAATACTCCAGAGAAGAAATCTTCGCTAGCTCACGAAAAATGTTCATTCGCTTGGAGCTCAATCCCTAAAGTGCAATCACTCAGAATAGGTCTCTGAATAACTCTGAATCACAATGACTACATATTGTTTCGCAGAAATCAACTCACTCCTATTTATAACTTTTGGCGATAGGGTTTATCGATGATTCCATTGAGAATCACATGGAAAGATCGAGATTTATACTCCCGTGTGTCGGAGAGCTTCGAAACTTCGGGAACCCTAAACTTTCATTTTTCACCAAATTTGGTCGTCCACTCGCCAAGGCTGACTCCACTGAAAATGAATGAACTGCCCTTTTATTTTCACCTTGCTTGCAAAATTACTTTCATTGCAACAGTACAGTTTATGCAGGGAAAAGACTTAATCCATTTTAACAATATGCTATGATCACTATTTCTGCCGTATTTTAGATAACTAATGTTTCTATGGTTATAAATATTTCCCATTAAACATATTTTTATTTATTTATTTAAATATTAATTTTAATTAATCAAATTGACAGCGTGGAGTGCAGTCACACACAGCAGTTCATTATTTGCATGTTAAATTAGCCTAGTGATTGGTATATAAATAAGATTAAAAAAAAAAAACTTTTTATATACCATGTTTTTAAATTTTCTGTTGAATCATAGCTATAGAACTACATTAGCATTTTACCAATGTGTATAAAATTTTTAAAGTGATAATGATGTCAGTTTTTGTGAGGTGCATAATTTAACTTTTTATAATTTTTTAACCTTCACGTTTAATTAAATGTATTTATTTTTATGTCAAAAGAAAATAAACTCGTTTTTTTTTTTTTTTTTTTTTTTTTTTTTTCAACAATTAAATTATAGCTAATATTTTAATGGCTATTTTTAAAGCTATTAGAAAGTTATTATTTTCCTATCACAATTAATTAAAACAAAACTAATAAAAAATTCGAAAACCGGGCTTCGAAGTATTGTGTTGTCACCGGGTTCTGAGCTATTCTGAAAGTTTCAAATGTCTAGCTAGTAGGGGAGTTAGTTAAAAATCGTTTGCAAGATTTGTACCAGACAAACAAACAGAGAAACAAAAATCGAAGTTAATAAACACATGGTAAAATAAATAAATAAGTAAACATTATCGTGCTACACAACTTTATCACATATCTCCCTTGGCGGTTTTTGAATTTTTGTCGCCATATTAGCGATTTTTTTTTTTTTTTTTTTGTGTGTATGTGTGTAATTTCTTGTATAAAAGGAGGAAGCGTATTTTATTAATACTTTTATTGGACACCTCTTCGTTAACATGTAAGAATCCTTCCTATTATGTTTATATTTTTGATGGTTTTTAGGTTTAAAATAGTGCTTGCTGAAATAAATTTCCTATTTTTAAAACTGCATTTTTTTTCTATAAAATTATCTACTCAGATAAAAATAGATCATGTATGTGATTACTATTTCGGTTATTTTTTTTTATTTTTTATTTATTTTTTTTTTTTTTTGTAATATTTTATAATTTATTTGTATTTTTGACGCGCTACCTAGATTAAAATGGCTGTTGGTAAATTAAACTTCTTGGCGAAAAATATTCGGTGCATTTCAACGCCAAAATTTAAAAAAAATGTCCAGGAGGATCTATCCGCGTTTGTAATGATCGATAGATGGCGCTTTTTCAGCTTTTGTTGTTAGTAAATATTATAGCCACGTGTATTTATTATTGTTCTTTTTGTTATTCTACTTAATATTCGTACTATAATTTCTCCGCTACATCATGGAAAATTGATTGCTTTTGGAAAAAAGTATTTCAGTTTATTCAAAGTTCGATCGGAAGTAGATTTTTAATTGAAGTTGAACAAATATTAGTTTCAAATCATCTGATTAATTCTTTACTTCCATTAGCCGAAGCAACTGAAATTTTAAATTTGTCATTTGGAAATAAATGGAAGCTTAATTCTGGATTTTTTGGTCCTTTGGAGTTACACTGGACACACAACAGTACAGTCGGCTGCAAAATTATTCGAGCACTAGCCAATAATTCCTATATTTAAAAAGTACACTTAAGACTGTTTTGCTAAGTAAATCCTTGTCGAATCATGTTCTTAGACTGATTAAGAACATGGCTCGACAAGGATTTATTTAACAAAGCTGTATTAAGTGTACTTTTTTTTTTTTTTTTGGCAAGGATTACTGCTAGTGCTCGAATAATTTTACAGCCGACTGTATGTGTTATCTTTTTTACCGGATTTATTCATTTTTATTGAATAAATATATGTGAAACTAAACATCGGCATGCAATGGCGGCTTGATGAAAGCCAAATTAAAGCATGTTTATTGTAATTTCACCTTAGCCCACCAGAGGGCGAGCATTTCATTACAATCGCGGATAAATAAAACTGATAAAATAAATTTATGGTTCATAGAGTTTAGAGTAATAAAAAAACGCTAGGCAGTCGACTGTGACGACATGGGCAGTTTTTTTTAATAACAACTTGACAGTAAAAATATAAAATAGTAGTTAAAGGAAAAAATAAATAAATAAATAAATAAAAGAGCATTTCAGAGCAACATATATTAGCATCATAAACTATATTAGCATTTTATCAATGTGTAAAAAAATTTTAAAGTGTATGATGACGCTAATTTTTGTGAGATGCATAATTTAATTTTTTATAATTTATTATGAGATGCATAATTTATTTTTTTTTATAATCTTTTATTGTACACGTTTAAGTAAATGTATTTATTTTCCTGTCGGAAAAAAAAAGCAACTTGTACATTTTTTTGGCAATAATTAAATTATAGATAAAATTTAAATGGCTAATTTTAAAGCTATTATGAGGTTATTATTTTTGCATTTTAATCAGTTAAAAGAAAACTAATCAAAAATTCGAAAATCGGGCTTCGATGTGCCCTAGGACTTCTCGGGGGCACCATTGTGTCGAATCACGTGACTGTCTGAGCTACCGTCTTTGTGCTATGCTATACACAGACACACACACAAACATTGCCTTATATATATATAAAGATTCAGTAATATAATAATACTCTGTTATTCAAAAGTATTCGCATTAGGAATATACCATTAATGAAGAGAGAGAATATATATATATATATATATATATTTATTCATTTATTCAAATAGCTGATTCATGAAAGCTTTTATTTTAAAATACACCGAAAACTAAAGATTTTTTTTTCCTTTTTTTTTTTTTTTTTTTTCTTTCAACAACGGATGAATCAGTACGAATATATATTTTTCTTTATAAATAATAATTTATTTTAAAATAATCTTTTTACTAAATGAATAGGGAAAAGAAAGATGCATCAAATGATATACTTAATTTGCGACTCAATGCAAAGTTTGAATTAAATTATTTAAAAAAAAAACAAAAAATGTTTTCCCATATTTTAATACAAAAATTGAGAATTATTATTATTATTTTTTTTTTTTTTCAAGTCAAAAGTCACTTTTCTTTTAATGAAACGGTACTTACCCCTTTAATATCGGACGGTGTTATTCTTTACGCTGGAGCTGCCACCATAAACATGCGTCTATGAAGTCTTGTTGATGTCAATCAATGAAGAAAGCTTCTTTAGAGACATTTCTTTATTCTCGTTTATAAATATGAACACCACGCACACCTGTAAACATAAAAACATAAAAAGAAACGTAAAAGAAATTAATCAACCAAATTATAAGTAGACATTATTTCCGGTCCATAAGCAAAACTGCTTTCACGCGAGCATCTCAAACTGGCAGATGATCCCACTTTCACTCAACCGACTCACTCCTTTCACATCTTTCTCAAAACCAAAAGTCTCTCTTCAAAATGAGTTCCTTTTCTCAGGACAGGGCCGGTAGCGCCTTCTGTATCAGATTATCAGTAAGATCCCCTTCTGATCGTGGAAGACTGCGCTACAAAGTGGTTTAAGCTATTCGCTCTTACTTAAGCTACTGCACGAGAATGTGCCGCAACGTTAATAGAAGAAGTTTTCCTAAGGTATGGAATACCTGGAATCAATAGTGACAGTGGACCACAATTCATTAGATCCGTCCTTCAATAAGTTTGTTACACACTGAACACAAGCAAAAATTTAATTCATGTTTACTGGCCACAGTCTAATCCTGTAGAACGCAAAAATCCAGACTTTAAACCACATCTTGCAATCCTTGTAGGAGATAAACATACCACCTGGCACGAAAAGCTCCCAGTGATTCGCTTGGCTATCAATACAGCTGTTTATGACATTACAGGTAAAATTCCTGAATTCCTACAGCATGGCAGAGAACTGTGAACTGTCGAGGATGTTGTCCAAGACTTCCGAGCGGTCATTGACAATGAAACTTTAATCCCGAAATTACCCCATACCTCAAGAAGTTTGTCAGCGTTATGCAGGATATCTGTGCAAGAATCGAAATGAAACAAGACCAAAGGAGAATGTACTACGACAACAAAAGGCGATAAGACAAGTCTTTTACTCGCCTGGCAATAAAGTGTGGATCAAATTCCATCTCCTTCGCAACGCCAAAACCAAGAAAACTGCTAAATTTATGCCGAAAGGAGAAGGTATGTACCTTATTGTGACCCAACGCTCACCCAATACTTATGAAGTTGCTGACCTAGTCACTCAAGCACTTTCCTTGGCACTTACTATACATCGGCATTACAAACGTATAAAGAGCCTCCACAAGAACTAACTACTAAGCAAATTGCTCCCATACGGAAAAGAGGCCGACCAAGAAAATACTTTCCTGGCTCCTCATCAGGTCGTCGTCAGAACCAAAGAGGGAGTTTATAGCAGCTCCAATGCTATAATAAAAATGCCCCCTAGTGATCCAGTTGATTTACCCAGAATTGAGTCGTCAGAGCCAGAAGGGGAGTTTATAGCAGCTTCAATGCTATAATCGAAGCGCCTCCTAGTTATCCCGTTGACTAATTTTTCTCCTTTTAGCAATATGTTTTTCTTTTTACGAATTTCAAGCATTTCAATTTTTTTCAGTGACTCGCTTTAATTCTTTATACAAAATAAAGAAAATTCATAATCCTGATTTATAAAATGTATGTTCTATCTCGCATAACTTAAAACGACTAGCCACAGAATGTTAATGTTAAAACTGTCTATTTGAGACTTTTGTAACATTTTATTATTCAAAACCAATTTTTCTCTATTTGTCTGCTCGGCGCCCACTTTAGAGATTTCCGAGTTCGGTAGTGATGTATCTGTATGTATGTACGTATATATGTGTGAGTATCTTACATTACTTAGAAACAATTAGATGCATAACTATAAAACTATTTTTTTTATTTGTTGACTGCTATAACATCTAGTTGTGCATCTTTCTTTTAATCACTATGTGATCTACCATTTTTAGTGAGATTGAGAATAAAAATCTTTTATCAGTGCATAGCATTCCTCTTATAGATTTCCACGAAAACTGAGGAAAAGCTAACCGAAGAAGTTATAAATTTGGTATTTGGGAATTATATAAGGATTCGCATTTCTCTCTATGATCAGTATATGATCTCTGTTTATATTTAGAAAATAATATTTTATGTTTTAATTATTAAAAATGTTATTACGTTTTTAAGAAATGTTTTATTTTCGTATCCGTTGATTACAAACATATACGATGAAATTTTCATAAGAGTGTGATACCCATTGTGCCCATCATACCCATTGTGCCTTAGAAAATTGGCACACTTTGTCATTCAAGTTTTTTTGGAAATGAAATTTTGTGTTATACCATTATTTAGATTTTGATAAAAAGTTTAAATTCAATTCATTCTAAATGTATAATGTCGTCTTTTTTAATGGCAAAACAAAAATTTTAAACTTGAATAAGGTTTAAAATTACAAGTGTACAAATAAAATCGTTAAAAACAAAATTAGAATTTAAACAAACTAATATTAATGTTTATTAAAAAGCAATATTGATAAATAATGTTTATTAGAACAATTAGAGCCATTTAATTTATAGAATGTACTATCTAAATTTAGATTTTCTTAGCAATTTTTATTGAAAAGCCAATTTTCTAAGGCACAATGGGTAGCACTCTGATGAAAATGACATCGTATATGTTTGTAATCAATGGATACGAAAATAAAACATTTCTTAAGAACTTTCCTTCATGCATCCTCTACATACTATTTATTTTTATGGAAAGAAAATTGTATCATATATTGAGAATAATACGGCGATCTCCAAAAGCGCAAGGAGTGTAAGCAAATGAAATGGCACAATTATTGATAAGGGGGCGTCCATTAATTACGTGAGGTGTTCAGGGGGGGGGGAAGGGTCAAGCCGAATCTCGCCCAATCTCACGTGGGGGAGAGGTTGGGGGGGGGGGCGTCTCGGCAAATATCACGTAATTTTTCCCCCGCAAAAAACAGTGTAAAATTACGAGAAAATTGTGTTAAATTCAAGTAAAACATGTTTCTTGACTTAGATATGGCAAAATCTGACACCATAATATTTCTCGTGGCTATCCGAACGCCGCGAAGCAGCACAGTAGCCTTCATGTGATGATTTAGAAAAGAGATTCTGCAGTACATGCTGTATCTACTTTGCATCCATCACAAGAGCTGCAGAGCATCGGCGTGCGGTTCACAATGCAGTAGCTGTGCAAGAGCGCAAAGTGCGACCCTCACGGATTGTCACAAGCACAAGACGAGCTACTGAGCTTCTGTGCACAGCGACAACGGTTGTTTAGAGTGGCTAAATCAGAGCGAAGTTGAAGGAGCAAATGATTCTACTGAAAATCACATGGATATGTTGGTTCCAATTGTCACTCTTGAGACTGTGTACGAGTCCCCATGGACTGAATTAGAATAAATATTCTTTTAATAATTTTAGTAGTTTCTATTTAAGTATTTTATTGTTCAATTTTATTACTGTGATTCTAGAGTGCATTTTGAAATAAATCCAACGCATTTACAGTAAAAGTACGAATTTTGGAAAATCTCACGTGCGATTAGGGGAGGGGGTCGAGCCAAATCTCATGAAATCTCCCCAGGGAGGGAGGGGGGGGGGGTCAAAAAATCGTCAAAACCGCCTCACGTAATTAATGGACGCCCCATAATAATATTATTGATAACAATGTTATAGTGTATATTTTCAATAGCGGACACAGAAATGGTATGACGTTGCTCCTTGATAAATTGTCGTGTAATGAACTCCCTATATATATATAGATATACTGCGCCAATGTCGCGGAGGTGCGCCCCCCCCCCCTCCCCTCCGTTGGGGAATTTCTGGTGCCACTACTGACAGCCAACAATACATTTTCACTTCCCGAACTCGTCAGCGCAATCTATCGTGTATGAGCGGAATTTCTGAATCCCACTTCCTATACTAAATGGGCCTATTTTGGTTCCTTTTATCTTCAGTTAAATTCGTGCCAGATATTTTTGTGGCACCTTGTATAATTTTATACAAATCAGCCAAAAGCACTGAATGCAAACAAACAGGGCATTATTAAAACAAGAATAAATACGGTGAAAGCACAGTAGAGGACCCTTTACTGCAGTAGGGGACGCTTTTACGTTTAAATCCTGAGAAAAAGTTTTCTAATTATTGCATGGCTTGAGTAATGTTCAAAGATGGTATTAAAATCCTCTACTATTAATGTCGTGAACTACAAATATTTTAAGCCATCAATTTTAGAATAACGCTAGTTTTACTGATTAAAGAAAGAAAGAAAGAAAGTAAAATAAAAATAATTACAAGATAAAAAGATCTTTTTATATACCATGTTTTTAAATTTTCTGTTCAATCATATAAACGCTACCGAAGGCAGCGGGAAACCGGAGCAATTGGATAAATTAAAAAAAAAAATCATTGCTCTCGTGTTTTGAGCTATTATAAAAGTTTCAAATGTCTAGCTAGTTGGGAAGTTAGTGAAAAATCGATTGCAAGCTTTGTACTGGTAACGCTGCCGAAGGCAGCAGGAACCCGAAACATTTGGTTACAAATATTTAAAAAATGCATTTTCACCGTATTCTGAACTATTCTGAAAGTTTCAAATGTCTAGCTAGTCAAGAAGTTAAATAAATTTTCTGTTGAATCATATAAACGCTGCTGAAGGCAGTAGGGACCTGAAACAGTTGACTAAAACTATTAAAAAAATGTATTGTCTCTGTATTCTGAGCTATCCTGAAAGTTTCAAATGTCTAGCTAGTCGAGAAGTTAGGGAAAAATCGATTGCAATCTTTGTACTGATAACGCTGCCAGAGGCAGCAGGAACCCGAAACATTTGGCTAAAGGTATTTAAAAAATGCATTTTAACCGTAATCTGAACTATTCTGAAAGTTTCAAATGTCTAGCTAGTCGGGAAGTTTGTTAAATAAATTTTCGTTCGAATCATATAAACGCTGCCGAAGGCAGTAGGGACCTGAATCAGTTGACTAAAAGTATAAAAAAAATGTATTGTCACTGTATTCTGAGCTATCCTGAAGTTTTCAAATGTCTAGTTAGTGAAAAATCGATTACAAGCTTTGTACTGGTAACGCTGCCGAAGGCAGCAGGATCCCGGAGTAGTTGGTTAAAAATATTTAAAAAATGCATTTTCACCGTATTCTGAACTATTCTGAAAGTTTCCAATGTCTAGCTAGTCGGGAAGTTAGTTAAATAAATTTTCTGTTGAATCATATAAACGCTGCCGAAGGCAGTGGGGACCTGAAACAGTTGACTAAAAGTATTAAAAAATGTATTGTCACCGTGTTTTGAGCTATCCTGAAAGTTTCAAATGTCTAGCTAGTCGGAAAGTTAGGAAAAAATCGATTGCAATCTTTGTACTGATAACGCTGCCGAAGGCACCGGGAACCCGAAACAGTTGGCTAAAGGTATTAAAAATATGCATTTTAACCTTATTCTGAACTATTCTGAAAGTTTCAAATGTCTAGCTAGTCGGGAAGTTAGTTAAATAAATTTTCTGCCGAATCATATAAACGCTGCCGAAGGCAGCGGAACTTGAAGCAGTTGACTAAAATTATTAGAAAAATGTATTGTCACCGTGTTGTGAGCTGTCCTGAAAATTTCAAATGTCTAGCTAGTCGGGAAGTTAGTTAAAAATCGATTGCAAGATTTATCCCTGGCAAACACACAAACAAACACACAAGAATCGAAGTTAATAATAAAAAAAATAAATAAATAAATAATGCGCTTGAATTTTTGAATAAGGTAATGCAAGTTTTGTTGGCTTTGTCTTGACTTATTTTTAATTGTTTTTATGTATCCTTTGTTTTCATTTCACTAAAATAAGAATTGATGATTTATTTATTGTCGTAAATTTATATTTTTTATTAATCTATACATTTTATTAATCTATATATAAAAATGAATTGCTGTTCGTTAGTCTCACTAAAACTCGAGAACGGCTGAACGGATTTATCTTATCTTAGTCTTGAAATGTTCGTGGAGGTCTAGGGAAGGTTTAAAAGGCGAGAAAAAATCGAATAATTTCCGGGAAAACCCTAAAAACAGCCCTTTTCTATTTCCCATACAAACGTTTTCTAGAGTCAATTTGAACTTTATTGCTATTCAATAAAGTTTAGGTGTGTTCCTAACGGCTGATGGCTGAGCTACAAAAATTTGCATGTTGATTCGTAATGACCTCCCCTGATACACCTCGAAGCCGGATTTTCGAATTTTGTTTTAGTTTTCTTTTAATTAATTAAAATGTTAAAATAAAAACCTTCTAATAACTGATAAATTGGCCATTTAATTTTAATCCTTAATTTAATTGTTGCCAAAAAAAAATATTCTTTTTTGGACAGAAAAAAAGAAAAAAAATCTGGTGTGAAACAGCCACACGACTTCCATTACCCACTATTACACGTATTATATGCATTTTTGAGAGATAATGTGATCAGAAAACATAAAAGTGATCTAAAGAGAAAATCGTTAGAGCCGTTTTTGAGATACCAACTTTTGCAAAAAATCAATTATTGACCGGAAAACAATAATTACATACAAAATGATATTTAAAAATGAGTTAATATGGCGAGTTTGAAAAAAATCCGTACAACCGTTTTTAAAGGAACGCCTTTGCGAGGCCTGAAATTGAACTATTTATACAGGACGCCTATCAATTTTCCTGAACTAACCACCTATATCATTCGAAAGGACATCAAATAGAGTGTTTATATAGCAAGTTTGAAGAAAATCGTTAGAGCCGTTTTTGAGATACGGACTTACGGTCCCACTTCCGGTTTCCGATGTCCCACTTCCGGTTTTTCAATTTTCACCAAAATTTGGGAAATTTCATCTGTACACCAGACGTATTTCAATTCTAAAGTTTCGTAGCTCTATCTTTATTAGTTTCTGAGCTATAATAGCCAGAAGATTCTCCACATACATACACACACACACACACACACACACACACACACACACATACATACACACTGACCAATTGCCAAAAACCACTTTTTTTGGACTCAGGGGACCTTAAAACGTGTAAATCAGGTGAAAACCCGATATCGAATTTTCAGACCGAATACAATACTTCCATTACCTACGGTAGTAGGGTAATGGAAGTAAAAACGTGAACAATAAAAATTACATTTATTTAAAATATTTAATTTTATTCCTTAATTTAATTGTTGCAAAAAAAATTATCATTATTTTTTCGACGGAAAAAAAAAAAAAAAAAACGTGAACAATAAAAATTACATGTATTTAAAATGAGGAAAGTAAATTAAAAAAATTAGAAATATCAGTCGTATCGTTACAAATAAGATACCAAATGAAAGATGCAATTTTTGTGAATCCAACGGATTAAACAGCTTATCGATCGGACAATTAGATTTTTTAAAATTAACTAATGTATGTATTTTATAAATTTTCTTTCACAAACACAAACGTGTAGTATACAGCCTGTACAACACTAGACCAAATTGAAGTTCAAATTTCATCAATATTTAAATAAATAAATGAAAATAAAAATATGTTTAATGGGAAATATATATAACCATTAAAAGTTTAGTTGTCTAAAATATGTCAGAAATAGCGCTCATAGCATATTGTTACAAGGTATTAAGTCTTATTTTTACAAGGGATAAAATCTAAAATGGTGACAAAAATTCAAAAGTCGCCAAAGAGAGCTATATTAAGGCGGTACTATGATCATGCTTACAAACCATGAATACTAATAACCACAAAAAATTAATTGTCTATGACGTAGCCGGTCATAGCATATTATAATATTTAGCGTGAAATTGTTATCATTTTTATGGTTGATCGGGGATAAACAAAATAAACATAGGAAATAACGTAAAAGCAAATATTATGTGCACCACGTATAGTGTTGTTCATATGTAACTGGGATTCAAATATAAAGGGGATACTTCATTTTTTTTTTTTTTCGATACTATCTATTTCGAAACTGTTATCTAATAAGGACTTAATGCAAGCCTATTGGTAAACCATTGTCTCAGGTAATAGGGACAAGTGCCCGAGTTTTAGCGGATGACCAAATCGCTACCGAAGGCAGCAGGGATCCGAAGCGAGCTTTTGAGCAATTTTAGTATTTTATTTTATTTTTATAAAGCTATATAGAAAATAGTTTCCTTTAAATTTAGTGACCAGCGAAGCGGGCAAAGCCTGCTAGTATTTAATAATTTTATGGTGCTCACTACTGGTATTACAAAATGTCTGTTAGATAATTTGTGATGTTTTGTGATTTAAACATGGCTGTTAGACACATACATAACCGGTCATAAATACGTTTAAAAAAAAAAAAAATGATATTCTTAATTTTCGAAATTTTTTTTATTTGAAACATCTATTCGTTAGACTGATTAAATTCAAATAGTAATTAATCTAATAAATAAATAAATAACTTTCAAAGTAAACACTATGAATTTCAAAATATCCTCAACAGTTGTTTCAGGTCAAAAGAATAGCACGTATTTTCATTTGGTGAAACTACTAGGTACAAGTGCATCATCGGTTGCATTCGTGCTTACTAAGAAATTTAAAGTGATTTATCTATATAGGGTTTTCTCTGAAACATCATTCTTTCAATTTCGGAGTAGTGCTGCTATCTGCCTAACAGAGAAGGAACAAACGTTTAAAAATCGATTAAAACAAGGAAAACAATATTGAAAAATTGTTGGGGAAAAAAACAGTTAAATATTTGATTTTAGTGTTAAATCAATGAACATTAAAGGATTAAAATAAATATACTCAGTTATCTGATTTAATGTGCATTATCGTCTTTTGTCACACATAAATGATTGACAGTGTAAAATTTCCACACGAAAATTGCTTGTTTAATTTCATATGTTAATTTTTGTTGTAATTTTTTACAATTTAATAATAAAAAAATTTTATTTTGTGAAATATTAACAAATGTAAAAACTGTAATCGCAAGGTTTTTTTTTTTTTTTTTTCCCATAGTGTAAACTTTTCCTGAATACGATCTAATGTTTCATCGTTAACTCAAAGAAAAAGTATTACTTTAAATGAAATTTCCGAATCTATATTAATAAAATCAGAGTTTTGTCTGTAAATTTGTCGGAATCGAAAAATTTTGCGATATCTTCACGTTTCACACCCCATGAAAGCCGAAAATGACTTCAGAAAATTTTGCCTGTGTGTGTGTGTGTGTGTCTGTGTGTATGTCATCGTGTCCGAATGTCGCTTTTTTTGTCCGGGCATCACTCGAGAACGGCTGGACGGAATTCAACGACGCTTGGCAGGAATTTAGGTCTTCACCCAACTTAAAATTATATCTATCAACTTTTCGGAAATTCCCCCCCCGTTCCCCCCCTAGGGGGTAAAAGACTAAAACACGTTTGTCCGGGCATCACTCGAGAACGGCTGAACGGAATTCAACGGCGCTTGGCAGGGATTTAGGTATTCACCTAACTTAAAATTATATCCATCAACTTTTCGGAAATTCTCCCCCGTTCCCCCCTGGGGGGTAAAAGACTAAAACACGTTTGTCCGGGCATCACTCGAGAACGGCTGGACGGAATTTAACGGCGCTTGGCAGAAACTTAGGTCTTCACCCAACTTGAAATTATATCTATAGAAATTTTCAAAATTCTGATTAGTGTTTAAATTGTGGATAAAAAACGCCTGCGCATGCGCCATAAATATTTTTTCACTAAAACGCTTTGAATGGAAAAATAAAATGCAAAAATAAATTTTTAAGATAAAGACTTTTTTCATTCGCGTGAATCGCACTACAAATTATGAAAAGATTTAAATGAAGTTTTGCAATCTGAGTTTCATACTTTAATTAATTTTAAAACATCTAATTGTCGTATCGAAAAACTGTTTACACCCCAGGATTCAGAAAAATCATCTCTTTAATTTGGTACTGAATTTGTAACGATAGGTCTGATACTTCTAATTTATTTTCCCCTTTTTCCGTTTTTCCGTTGCCACTTAAATTTCATACTTTAGTTATTTTTTTAATATCTAATTGTCGCATCGAAAAACTGTTTGCACCCCTGGATTCAGAAAAATCGCCTCTTTCATTTGGTACCAAATTTATAAATATAGGTCTGATATTTCTAATTTATTTTACCCTTTTTCCGTTTTCAACCTAGATTCGATATGGAACAGCTTTAGTATTGGATCCCTTTGGCAAAATTTGAAATTCGGAACCGAAGTAGCTCGGACGTTTCTCGCCAAGATCTTTGATTGCACAATTGAGATAGCCAATTCAGTTCATCGCAAAAATGGCTTAAAATATTTAAAGTCACCAAAGGGTTCCCATACTAAAGCTGTGCATTTTGTACTTATTTATTTATATTTTCTATTAAAGACTTCTGTGGTCACGAAATTTGGTGCGTAAATTGTTTGTTTGCATCCGGCACTTATTGTAACTGGATTTCCCGAAATTCGAAATCTCCCCCCCCCCCCCCTTCTCGGAGTCGGAGGGCAATAAACGGTATAACTTCTGTATAACCCCACAGCTGAATTTGGCGATTTTTCTTTGGCGTTGTTTTGAAGGATAACGATGTCGTTCTGGACTGTTTGCGATATAATATGGCAGCCTAATATTTTGTTTATTTTGGATTTATGATTTAGATTATGATTTTATCATTTATCATATATGATTTTTAGATTTATGATTTAGCCAAAATCGCCAAATATCGTTGTGGGTTTATACTGAAGTCGTTCCCAATAAACATGTGTAAAAACATGTTTTTCCGTTTGAATTCGCTTTGAATTATCTTAGAATGGCGAATTTTGGTGTGCGGATATTGATTAAGTGTACGCATTATGTACGTTAGTGGGATTTTGCAAAACTTCGAACTCATCCACTGAGGAAGGGGAAGTAACAAGTGGGTAAGTTGTGCCTAAGTCAGTGGGGACCCAGACTGTATATTGATTAAGTGTACGCATTATGTACATTAGTGTGATTTTGCAAAACTTCGAACTCACCCGCTGAGGAAGGGGAAGTAAGAAGTGGGTAAGTTGTGCCGAAGACAGTGGAGACCTAGACTCCTCACTTTGCGAGCGAGAAAACCTCTACCAATCACAGCGAGAACTTGGGTTATTAATAAAGATATGGGATTTTGACAACTCATTTAAGTTTAATGTCCAGCGAAGCGGGCAAAGCCTGCTAGTCTATTATATTTTTTTATTTTCCGAACATGCATATGTCAGAAAAGTATGTGACAAAATCATGACAAAAATTCAACTTTGAGATTTTGGTATTTCTGTACGTTTTGTGGTCCTTCGAATTCATTTTTGCTAATTTTATGATGACGTATGTATTTGGTATGTATGAATGTGAGTGAACAAGATAGCGTCCTAACGCTTTGATTGATTGAACTGAAAGTTGGTACATTTGTTATAGGTTACCGTTGTTGCAAACTGAATTGTCTTTGCATCCTCTCAGGCGGCGCTACTAGTCGTCATTTTTCGACGCGCCGATGTATGATTACTGACTAGTTGAAAAATGTGATCTGAAGGGAGTCGGTCGTGCTTGACCGTTTAAAATTATAGCGTTAATTAAATGTTTATTTGTGTTTAATTGTAAATCCGTGTAAAATGTTTTTGTGATCTGTGACGTGAAATTAAAGTATAAAATGAAAAACAGAAGATTACCTTCATTATTAAGTTTGAAATGGATTTTTGTGACTTGTGTTTAAAGCAATATGAAACATTCTGGTGACCCGGACGTGATTATTTGCATTTTTTTGGACGACATGCATTTTTTTGGATAAATATGGCATTAGTAATAAAGAATCATCTAAGCATGCATGTGCATCGGATATGGGAGGTAGGCTTTTTCCCTTATTATTTCATTATTTTGGTTCGAGTTTGGGGGTTAAAAGTTATGGTTTCGTTTTAAAAGAAAAGTGTAGTTTTTGTTCTGAAATGGTTGCAGTCTGTGAGGACATCGAATTCATTTGGTTTATATATAATATTATTTATAATTTATAAATTTTGCTGATATATGAAATAAATGGTTTCAAAATTTGAATAATTAAAAAATAGTTTGGGTTTTTGAATATAAATGGTTTCATTCAACATTTAAATAATTGAAAAATTACTTTCGTTTCATAAAATGTTGTTTAAATGGTGTTTCTTTTTGTTTCTTTGAAAACGAAATTGTTTTTTTTAAATGGAATATTATTTAATTATTTTTGTTTTTTGCAATGCTATTAAAATTGAGTTACTTCTGGTTTAATACAAAATTATTTATTTAGTTTTGGTTTCATTAAATGCTATTTTAAATTGATTTACTTCTGTTTTAACGATATTTATTTTTTTTGTTCTTAAATGATATTTAAAGATGATGTTTACATTTTTTGATATATAGATAATACATGTTTATTTTTATTTAATACATATATGGATAGGGGTTATTATTAAGCAATTAGAAGGTATCATAATTTTTTTATTTTTGTTCTCTTGTTATGATATTGGGTTTAAAATGGATCTAGAAAGATTGAAGGAAAAAAGAAGAGGTTTAAGAACCTCATTTACGAAATATTTGGGGAAAATAGAAGCAATCCTGAACTCCGAAATTACGGAGGAGTACACGAAATTAATGAAAATTGAGGAGCTTCTTAGATTAAAGGCTCAGCTCCTGGACAAACAAACAGAACTCGTAAACATCGATTATGAAATACAAACAAAAATTAAAGTCAAAGATATAGCTGAAGATGTAGCAGGCTGCGAGGAATACAGGGAAAAAGGGATCGATGTAAAAACAAAATTAGAAAGGCTAGTGGATAATTTAAATGACAGGCCGTTGCCTGGTGTTATTCAGATCGCTAGATCAAGTGATCAAACAGGAATTGGTTCAGAGAACCTAACAGTTAGAACTGAAACCAAAAGTACAGTTAAACTTCCGAAATTACAAGTTGTACATTTTCTTGGTGACTGTAGTTCATGGTTGGACTTCTGGAACTCTTACGAGGTAGCGATACATAATAATAATTCTTTAAGCAAAATTGAGAAATTTACGTATTTGAAATCTTTCTTAGGAGGTATCGCCTTGAGCGCTGTATCTGGGTTTTCATTGACAGAATCGAATTACGATGCATCAATACAATTACTTAAGGAACGTTTTGGACGAAGTGACGTAATTATATCGTCCCACATGCATAAGTTACTATTAATAGAACCGGTGAAATCATGCGCGAATGTTACTGAATTAAGGAGAATGTACGACGCGATTGAGGTACAAATTCGTTCGTTACAATCATTAAATGTGGCAACATGCACTTATAGTAATCTGTTGTGCCCTGTAATATTACAAAAACTACCGGAAGAATTAAATTTAAGTTATAATAGACAGCGTAATTCAGATGAATTGTTTGATATTTCTAAATTAGTTGATTTTATACGTAAAGAATTAGAAATACGAGAAGCATCGATAATTTTAGCAAATCCCAGAAATAATAGCGCAAATGAAAATAATTTTCGGAACAAAATGGCAGGCCACAATAAACCTTACTTAAATTCTAAAAGGAGCGAATATCATCCCCCTAAATCATCAGCTTCCGTTTTAGCGACTCAGGCGGAAAGAAATTTATCTGGTTATCATAATAGGTATTCTTATGATAATAATAGGCCTAAATTTAATAACAAAAGAAATACGAGTTCGTTTTCTCAAAATACAGGAGTTCAGGGCTGTTTGTTTTGTTCCTCGGCACATATGAATCATGATTGTTCTTTAAATGTTTATGATAAGAAAAAGGCTCTAATGGCCAAGGGATTATGTTTTATATGTTTTTCAAATCATTTGAGTAAATTTTGTTCTCGTAAAGATCATAAGTGCAAGTATTGCGCGTCTCCCTGGCATAACTCATTAATATGTAATACAGAAAGAAATGAATCCCGCTCAGTTGAGGATAAAAAACAAATACAGTCAGAAAGTTCTTTAAATTTAGTTTGTAATAAGAATAAAGAGCTTGAGGACACGCCGAGTGATTCGGTGTTGTTGCAGACTGTAACGGCAAGTGTATTTAATATTCGGGCCAAATGCCATTTATTGAGGTGTCTTATTGACAATGGAAGTTCTAGGACATTTGTATTGCGCGAAGTGTGCAATTTATTGGGATTAAAACCAATCGGGAAGGAAACCCTTTTAATTTATACTTTTGGCAATGAAAATACTGAAAGGAAAACTTATGATATTGTAGAAATAGTATTACATAATGTAAGAGAAACTAATAAGAAAATTAAATTAAGGGCTGTGGTTATTGATTCAATTACATTTGGGGAAATTAAAATTCCTTCACAATGGGTGCGTAATATCGCACTAGAAAAGGGCATTGAATTGGCAGATAAGGGTAATTTAAGTAAAATTCATGTACTTATTGGATCGGATTACCTTTGGGAAATTCTCGGAGAAAGGAACGTGAGAATTTCTAAACGATTAATGGCAACAGATACCTTATTTGGATTTGTGATACAAGGAAAAGAAAGGGACCCTAAAGCACTTAAGAATTGTCAGAAAGTGCGCGTTAATCATTTACATGTTGTTAAGGAGGAATTGGACCATCAAAGGGTTAAAAATTTATGGGAATTAGAGGCAATTGGAATTAATCCGGACAAAGAACATTCTAAATCAGATGATGAAATTTTAGAGTTATTTAGGCAAACCACAACTTATAGAAATTAAAGATATGAAACGCGATTGTTGTGGAAAAATAATGTTAAGGAATTGGACAGTAATTATGAGATAGCAAGACGACGCTTGTCTCATTTGAACACTGTTTTTGATAGGAATCCGGACTTATATTTTAAATATAAGGAAATTATTGAGGAACATTTTAAGGAGGGCATCATAGAGGAAGTAGCGTCGGATTTAAATGAAAATACGGGTACAGGCTATTACATGCCGCATCATGCAGTAGTACGCGAACAAAAGAAAAGTTCTAAGGTTAGGATAGTTTTCGACGGTTCATGTAAGGGCAGGGATGAATTATCTCTTAACGATTGTTTAGAGAGCGGTCCTAATTTAAATCCAGATTTACTCAGGATAATTTTGAGGTTTAGGTTACACCCTGTAGCGTTTTGCGCAGACATTCAACGGGCTTTTCTAGAAGTAGGAATCGCGGATGAGGATAGGAATTTTTTGAAATTTTTATGGAATGATGGGGAGGGGCCCGATCTCCATTCCGATGCTGCTAAACGAATTAGGACATTACAATTCTGCAGAGTTCCCTTTGGGGTGAAATGTTCCCCATTTCTATTATCGGCAATAATCAGGCTTCATTTGAAAAAATTTGAGAATGACTACCCGGAAGCAACAGAAATGTTACAATCTCTCTACGTGGATGATCTCATCTCTGGCACTGATGATGTGAACAAGGCATTACAATTGTCTAAAGAAATGATGTATATTTTCGGTGAAGCTAGCATGAATCTCAGGGTTTGGATTTCTAATTATTCTAAACTTAATCAGTTGTGGAAGACAGACAATTTCGAATGTCGAGAAGATCCGGATGAATCCAATGTTGAACTAAAAATATTAGGGATTATTTGGGACAATACGACCGACGTATTACGGATTGACACTTCACAATTTAACAAATTACCGGAGGACAGAATTATAACAAAGCGATATATTTTGGCTGTTTGCGGAATGTTATTTGATCCATTAGGGATCATGAATCCATTTTTGATTCGCATAAAAATTATATTACAATCAGTATGGGAAAATGGTAACCAGTGGGACGAACCTGTTCCACATGAAATTGAAATGTTGTTTTTAGAATGGTTAAATGAAGCTAAAAATTTGAAGTTCACTGGAATTCCTAGGCTGTATTTTAACGAACTCTGCTGGAACTCAGTAGAGGTACACATATTTTCCGATGCTAGCCCAAAATGTTATGGTTCAGTGGCTTATTTTCGATTTACGAATTCTGAAGAATGCAAAACAAGTTTTATAATTTCTAAGTCTCGACTAGCCCCTTTGAAGAAGATTACATTACCGAGACTTGAATTACTTGGCACTTTAGTCTCAGCAAGATTGGGATCATATCTCAAATCTGTTTTTCCTATGCTGGATCCCAGAAATATTTTTATTGGACTGATTCTCAGATTTGCCTTCATTGGATAAAAAATTCAGCTAACGATTATAAGCAGTTTGTGAAAAATCGAGTGATAGAAATCAGGGAAAAAACTGATCCTGAAAAATGGCACTTTTGCAAGGGCAAGGTCAATCCGGCGGATAAATTGACGAGAGGTGTGAAAGCAAATTCCTTAATGAGTGACAAAGTATGGAGTCAAGGACCAGTTTGGTTGTCAGAATTAAGTATACCGTATGACTCTCTAGTGGAATTTTCCTGTGACATGGACAGTGTGGTTGAAGAAAGACATGGAGTTACAACACTTCAGGTTAACGTAGAAGTTCCAATGCCATTATTAAATCTGGAGAATTACAGTAGTTTGAATAGAGTTTTAAGAACAACCGCCTATGTTTTTAGATTTCTAAATAATATCAAATCTAGTTCTCAAAAACTTTTAATTAAACGATACTTGTATCGTGAGAGACTTCTTAACGAATTCTGGAAGCGCTGGAAATTTGAATATATTTTGCAGTTGAGAAATGCTAATGTTGTAAAACCTGTTAATCCAATTTCTAATTTTAATATAGGTGATATAGTCCTAATAGGTGATGACAAGGCCCCAAGACAAATTTGGAGGTTAGGAAAAGTAATCGAGACACATGTAGGACGTGACAATAAGGTAAGATCTGTAACCTTAAAAACCTCATCAGGAATGTTAAAGAGACCCATTCAACTTCTTTGTAACTTGGAAGTCCAAGGGGACTTACCTTAATTAAACCAACTGTTCACCTGTAAGGTAATATTAATATTGTTTTCATTTTTCAATTGTATCCAGGTAACATTGATTTTTGTATTTGATATAATTTCTATTTTCAGTGTTACGTGGTTGTGAAATTTATTATTTATGTATTGTGATTTTTTTTTTTTTATTGGTTGTAATTTTTTTGAATTGTATTTGATTTGGATTTGTCAAAATTTGTATTGAACTTAACTTACCTTTCGGGGCGGGAGGATGTTGCAAACTGAATTGTCTTTGCATCCTCTCAGGCGGCGCTACTAGTCGTCATTTTTCGACGCGCCGATGTATGATTACTGACTAGTTGAAAAATGTGATCTGAAGGGAGTCGGTCGTGCTTGACCGTTTAAAATTATAGCGTTAATTAAATGTTTATTTATGTTTTTATTGTGGATCCGTGTTATGTTATATGTTTTTTGTGAAGTGAATAAATAAAATGCAAAAGAACAATTACTTTCATCATTTATGGAAATGGATTGTTACGGAACATTGAAAGATTAATGAACAACCGTAGCACGAACCCTATTGGTTTTGATAAATCTAGCACTTACAGTTTTTACTTCCATTACCCTACTGCCGTAGGTAATGGAAGTATTGTATTCGGTCTGAAAATCCGATATCGGGTTTTCACCTGATTTACACGTTTTAAAGTCCCCTGAGTCCAAAAAAGTGGTTTTTGGCAATTGGTCAGTGTGTATGTGTGTGTGTGTGTGTATGTATGTATGTGGAGAATCTTCTGGCTATTATAGCTCAGAAACTAATAAAGATAGAGCTACGAAACTTTAGAATTGAAATACGTCTGGTGTACAGATGAAATTTCCAAATTTGGTGAAAATTGAATAACCGGAAGTGGGACCGTAAGTCCGTATCTCAAAAACGGCTCTAACGATTTTCTTCAAACTTGCTTTATAAACACTCTATTAGATGTCCTTTCGAATGATATAGTTGGTTAGTTCAGGAAAATTGATAGGCGTCCTGTATAAATAGCTCAATTTCAGGCCTGGCAAAGGCGTTCCTTTGAAAACGGTTGTACGGATTTTTTTCAAACTCGCCACTTTAACTCACTTTTAAATATGCTTTTGTATGTAATTATTGTTTTTCTGTCAAAAATTGAGTTTAACCGGAAGTGGGACATCGGAAACTGGAAGTGGGACCGTAAGTCCGTATATCAAAAACGGCTCTAACGATTTTCTTCAAATTTGCTATATAAACACTCTATTAGATGTCCTTTCGAATGATATAGTTGGTTAGTTCAGGAAAATTGATAGGCGTCTTATATAAATAGTTCAATTTCAGGTCCGTATATTATTATTTTTCTAATTATTATTTTAAATAACTTATTTGACGGATAAAGCAATTTTGTTACTTATTTAAATCAAAAATGTATATAAAATGTTTATAATGTGCATAGTACTGGGTAATGGAAGTCGTATGGCTGTTACACACCAGATTTTTTTTTTTTTTTTTTTTTTTTTTTTACAAGGACATAAAGAAAATTTCTTTATCATTAGGATCTATGGGCCCAAATAATTCAAAGTGCTCTTTTGGCTGTTTTCTTCTGGCGCCTGTTCGCTTCATACATCGCACACCGAGTCGGTGCGATGACTAAAGGTGCAGGATAAATTACCCTGCACCTTTTAATCCGTGGACCTAAGGAAGGCTGTAGCAGAGAAATTGGAAGAGGGTGCTATGGCCGTCCTTGTGTGTATGAGGAAGGTTCTTTCTAAATGGTTAGTCCGTATTACGCGAGTTTCGGAGAAACCCACGGAAAACTCAAAACGGTTAAGTTGATGAGCTGGACTTTAGATCGAACCAGACTCTTCCCCTTTATCAACTATCAACTTCGAAAACAGAAAACCTCTTCGACACTAGTGAGGCTTTCCCGTATGGGTGTGGAAGGGCGGTAATTTTCTGAAAATGCTCTATCTCGTATTCACTGACGGAAAAAAAGAAATGGGATTGAAACAGAAACAGAAATGATAAATGCGACTAAATCACATGAGCAGTCACGCGCTGACAACTTTAGGGCGCTCCCACAAAATAATTAAGGGAACAAGGAATTTATCTGAAAAAAAAAGTCTAAAATAATGGCCAACTTATTTAATAATTTACTTCCAGATATTTTAAGTTTACAGAAATGCAAATTTATCTTTTAAAGTACAAATTAGTGCAATTATTAGTGCTAGAGGCCTATTTCAGTCGGTACAGTTGTCGAATTTTTATAGGTCACTCTTAATTAGTGCTAGAGGCCTATTTCAGTCGGTTTATTGAATGGGGATTTATTGAATGAAGTCCCCCCAAGGCCCAACTTTGACATGAGTTCCCCCCCCAGGCCCAACTTTGACATGAGTCCCCCCCAAGGTACCCCTATTTCAGTCGGTACAGCGTTGTCGAATTTTTATAATACACTCTTAATAGTGCTAAGGGCCTATTTCAGTCGGTTTATTGAATGGGGATTTATTGAATGAAGTCCCCCCCAAGGCCCAACTTTGACATGAGTCCCCCCCCAGGCCCAACTTTGACATGAGTCCCCCCCCAGGCCCAACTTTGACATGAGTCCCCCCAGGCCCAACTTTGACATGAGTCCCCCCCCAGGCCCAACTTTGACATGAGTCCCCCCCCAAGGTACCCCTATTTCAGTCGGTACAGCGTTGTCGAATTTTTATAATACACTCTTAATAGTGCTAAGGGCCTATTTCAGTCGGTTTATTGAATGGGGATTTATTGAATGAAGTCCCCCCCAAGGCCCAACTTTGACATGAGTCCCCCCCCAGGCCCAACTTTGACATGAGTCCCCCCCAGGCCCAACTTTGACATGAGTCCCCCCCCAGGCCCAACTTTGACATGAGTCCCCCCCAAGGTACCCCTATTTCAGTCGGTACAGCGTTGTCGAATTTTTATAATACACTCTTAATAGTGCTAAGGGCCTATTTCAGTCGGTTTATTGAATGGGGATTTATTGAATGAAGTCCCCCCAGGGCCCAACTTTGACATGAGTCCCCCCCAGGCCCAACTTTGACATGAGTCCCCCCCAAGGTACAACTTTGACATGAGTCCCCCCAACGCCCAACTTTGACATGAGTCCCCCCCCCCAGGCCCAACTTTGACATGAGTCCCCCCAAGGCCCAAATTTGACATGAGTCCCCCCCCCAAGGTACAACTTTGACATGAGTCCCCCCCCCCAAGGCACACCTCCCCCTCATTAGGAAAAAGAGAAAAAACGTTGTTTTGCGGCTATAAGACAGTTTGGACTTCCAACGTTATTTGTTACAATATCTGCAGCTGAAACACATTGGTTTGATTTAATGAAAACTTTATCATGGAATTTAGATCGTCACGAATTAACTAAAGAAGAATTTGTCGATATTAACAAGTTTAGCAGTAGGCCTCTGGCACTAAATTAAAATCTGTCAATGTCAGATTTTCATGTTTTAAATAATGAAATAATGTCGTGTCTGTATATATATATATTTTTTAGAAATACTATTAAACTTTAAATTCCAAGTAATTTAACGAAATTTACTAAGATGTTACAGTTATATGATATATTTTCTGTTGAATAGTTGAACATTTTTTTGCTGATTGATACCAAAATATCAAAAAAAGAGCTTCCGCAATAATAATACTGTTGAGATAGTTATTTATAAAAATAGTTTTTACTTGCCAAAAATCTCACTTCTTTTTCCCTGTCGGTTGCCTACCAGTGTACACCAGATTTCAAATAAAAAATTATTTGTCAATATCATTGCTAGGTGGCAGCACTGATTGGTTATATATATATAATAGATATCATAATAAATTTTAACATTAAAATTTTAGCATTTAATAGATACATGTTAATATCAACACCACAAAAATAAAACCGATTACACAGTATAAAAACTAGCACAGAAATGTTGCGATTCATATTTAGATCAAATAAGAGACAAAACTAATTTAACATATTGACGGAAAAAATTGATGAAGGGTCTCATTAAATGTATTAAAAGCGATTCAGGAATTAAAAATTCAGCTAAAAAGTATGAGAAAAAAAAAACACAGGAATAATAACGGAATTAAAAACTGCTTAAAATAGAAGTATTATCGCATCAGGGAGCATGTACTTTCTTAAAGCAGAGAAACCTACAAGATTTCATAAAACAATATAGCTAACAATAGCAAAAATATTGTTCATGCTTCAATCTTGCAACAAAACCATTTTGAATGAGAAATGAAATAAAACAGTAAATCAAACCATCAAGGAAACCAGATAGAAAAATGGAAAAAAAAAATTTAGAATAACCACATGTCAAGCTATCGCACAACACGGAGAGTATATATATAATAATAAAAATTGAAGGAGGAGAGTTTATAAATCATATGAGATTTGCTTATAATATTGTACTGCTTGCCTCTTCATTTGAGGATTTGCAAGAAATGCTTCAGGAATTAAACAAAGAAAGCAAGCTCATTGGATTAAAAATGAACTTCAGCAAGACAAAAGTTATGTCAAATTCCTTTGTTTCTCCACTGAAGATCACAGTTGATATGGATGAATTAGAAACGGTATGCAGTTATACTTATCTGGGACAGGTTCTTACAATGGACGGGAACATTATGGAAGAAATTAACAAAGTTAAACTTTCATGGAAAGCATTTAGAAGAAATAGCACTATATTCATAAACGACCTCCCAACTTCTTTGAAAAGAAAAGTTTTTGACCAGTGCATTTTGCCTGTTTTAACTTATGCTTCAGAAACTTGGACATTAACGTGTAAAACTATGCAAAAACTTCAAACAACCCAGAGAAGCATGGAGAGATGCATGTTAGGATTCACCCGAAGCGAAACACTTGGATTAGGAAACAAACCAAAGTTACCGATGTTATTTCTAGAGTCAAGAAGTTAAAAGGGAGCTGGGCTGGGCACATTGCAAGAAGGATTGATGACAGATGGACTACCAAAATTCTATTTTGGATACCAAGAGATAACAAAAGACCGAGCAAGAGACCATTCTGTCGTTGGAGAGATGAAATTGTGAAGTTTGTACGAGCAGAATGGAGAAGAAATGCAGGAAACAGGGCAGTTTGGAATCACCTAGGCGAGGCTTTCATCCTGCAGTGGATTAATAAAGACTGAAATTAATGATTATATATATATATATATATATATATACTATATATAAATATTATGGAAAGTTTGCTACTTGGTTACATTTATATAATATCAATAAATGCTTTCCTTTTTTTTTTCCCTTCTTTCTTTATTTTTCTTCTTTAATTTTTTTTTCCCCGTTATCTATATTAATATATTTAGAGTTGTGTTCGTAAATTTCTCAGAATAAAAAAAATTTGCTATATCTTCACGTTTCAGGCATTTTGAAAGCCAAAAATGACTTCAGAAAATTATCTGTCTGCGTGCGTGTATGTGTGCGCGGTTCGTTATGTCTCTATGTCTGTAATGCTGTTTTTGTCCAGGTATCACATGAGAACAGTTGGGCGCAATTCAAAGACGCTTGGCAGGAATTTTGGCCTGCACCCAACTTAAAATTATATTTATATCAACTTTTGCGAAATTCGCCCCCTCCCCCCCCCCCCCCCGTCGTTACCCTCCCTGGTGGGACAGGAGGCAAAAACACATTTATGTGTGTAACTCGGCTTCAAACTACTTCACTATGAATAAATTGCACATAAAAAACTTGACTTAAAAAAAAAAAAAAATCTGCGATTCTTGATTTTTAAGAAGGAGGGGGGAACGGGATAAATGGTTTTTGGGGGGAAATTTCGCAAATTCCGGATTCTTGAGTAGAACTGTACCAAAAATGGTACAAAGATATGGTACAAAAATATGGTACAAAATAGCCATGTTGAAAATAATCCCCTTTTTAGCGCTAAATTTGTCTTGGGAAATCTAGTGCTGCTAAGGGAACTGCAGTCACGAATTTTGGTGAATGGATTTTTTATGTGCATCCGACAGCTATTGTAACGGAATTTTAAAAAAATTTCCCCTCCCTTTCTCTCATTGGAGGCAGAGGACGGGGTAAATAAACTATTGTTCAAGCGTAACCTTGCTCCAAATTATCTCAGTAAAATTAATTTTTATCTGTGGGTTGGTTATGCGTACCCAACACGCATGGAGATTTTGTGAAATTTCTCCACTTCCCTCCTTTAAAGGCGTGGGAAAACAAGTTTTCAAGAGTAATTCTGCTCCAAATTATCTCAGGAAAGCGATTTTTTGATGAATATATTGGTTATACGTATTCAGTTACACACACGACAAAGAGATTTTGTGAATTTACTCTCTTTCATATCCCCCACCCCCCACCCCGCAGGGGGTTGCTTAAATATAGTGCGACCAGCGAAGTGGGCAAAGCCTGCTAGTTAAAAATAAAACGCACCCGACACTGTTTTATTTTCTAGATTAAAAAATATTCATATGTTTAAAATGTTGAATTATACATATATAGTAAATACCCAAGAAAAATTTCTCATAATTAAGACTCAACTGGTCCTATTAATTCATGAAGATTTCAACGTAAGTCACTGAAGCACTAAAATAATTACTGTGGATTACTAGACACTGATATATTTAATTACGTTCACTAATTTACAAAAAAAAAAAAAAAAAAAAAAAACTATGTACAAAATTGGAATATGGTTATAAAGGATTAACGTTTTAGCACCGTCTGTGCTAGTTTTGATTCTAATGAAAATCACATCAATTTGCGAGCACTTACGCTCAAACATCATCATGGACATAGATAGTAGAGGATCACGTCTGACGCATTCGGCATCCAGCAAAGAACTACTGGTTTCTCTCGGAACTTCTTTCCCGGTCCAAACTCGTTGCCATTTTTCAGAAAAGAATAATGGTATGGAAAAGATGTAGTGTCTAACTGGACGTGAGGAGAAGTTGGAGTTCTTTTACTTCACATTTCGGCCGTCCTGGCGGCTGATGCCCTCATCAGCTCTCACCACTGCATCTGAAAAAGACAAAAAAAAAAAAAAAAAAAAAAAAAAAAAAGAAGAAGAAGACGAATATTATATTTCTATTTTCTTTTAAATTTTATACAGCTGTGGACCATGCTTTCATAAAATCTGTAGCTGTAGAGGTTCTATTAGGACCTTCATGACCTCCTACTTTCTCTACGTCGAAGCGAACATTATTCTTGAATGCGATGACTTTGTAGGGACCAAAATTTTTTTTCTTCAGCTTAAGTCCAGAACCATACTGTGTCCTCTGTATGGCCACCAAGTCATTTATTTTGTAGATTTGAGCTTTCTTTCTCCTTTTATTAATTTGTTTCCTATTTTCTCTCTGCTTTTTCATTATATTTCTTTTGGCTTCTTGCCTCATCCCTAAACGCTCATTCATCAAGTTATTTTGGTATTCTTCGTCTAAAACTTCTTTGATGTCCAAATCTTCTTTATTTCTCATTTTTGTGCCTATCATCAGTTCAAGTGGAGTATATTTAGTACTCTTCGTAATGGTAGTGTTGACAATCCGTTGCACGTCTTCTACGAACTTGTACCACTTTGTTTTGTCGACCTTGGAAAGTTTAGATAAAACAGGAATTAAAATTTTATGCAGTCTTTCTATTTGGACATTTCCTCTGGGTATTCCAGTAGTTATTTTGACATGTTCTACTTTTTTGCTTAGTACAATATTCTTCAAATTTTTTGGCTGTAAAAGCTGCTCCTCTGCCTGTAATTATTCGTGCAGGGTTTCCGAATACCGCTTACTGTAATTTTAACTTAGTTATCACTTCGTGGGACGAGGTAGTTTTTACAGGATAAAGCCAGACAATTTTGTAAAAGTATCTACAATAGTCAAGATATATTGATGTTTTTTATTTTTTGACGGAAGTGGACCTGTGTGGTCAAGATGATAGGTGTGAAGTAGGATGTCATGTTTTGGTATGGGGTTTAACAAGCATACCCATTTTTTTGTTATAAAGTATACATTCTACACAATTTTGTATGACTATATCAATTAACTTCTTAACTTTAGGAACACAGAATTCCTTTTGTAGTAATTCCTCAGTCTTTGCGGCAGCAAACAACCTTTATTATGTATTTTACTCACAATTTCTTTTTGCATTTCTTCAGGTACCACAATTAATTCTATACCATTTTCAAATTTATATAATATATTCCCTTTAATAAAATAATTATTTTCTTCTCCTTTTTCTAATTTTAGTTCCCCATCATACTCTAGGTATGGGGAACTTAGGTAATCGCGAAATTCTTCGACCTCGGTTTTTTTTACCTTTTTACGCGTTTTCAGTTGTGAGGAATCCGAAAATGACAAAATTTGTATGGTGTCTGTCTGTAGGGTGTCTGTTAGTCTGTTAGTGTTAACACACTAGGGTGTGTTAGTCCGTTAGTTTGTTAGTCTGTGTATACGATATCTCAAGAACAAATTGTCGCAGAGAAGTCAGATCAGTTTTAAAATATTACTTTCGACACTGGCAAGAACCCTATTCATTTGCAACATTCGAATTCAAAAACTTCGTAAGTTATTAGAAATTTACGATTTTCTTAACATGGGAGAATAGGACAAAAATTCACTTAAACGTACATTAAATGGAAACTTTTTACTGTAAAAATGTCAGACCAGTTTTAAAATATCAGTTTTGATGCCGGAATGAACATCAGTAACTATAAATATGCTACTTTGAAAATTTCGCAAGTTATTGGAAATTTACGAATTTCTTAACTTGGCAGTATAGGGCAAAATTTCACAAAAACGTCAATTTCGAGAGATATTTTCATCGTAAAGATGTTAGACTACTTTTGAAATATTATTTATAACACTGGCATGAATATTAATGACTATGAATTTTCCAATATAAAAATTTAGTAAGTTATTGGAAAATTACGAATTTCTTAACATGGCAGAATAGAGCCAAATTTCACATAAACGTCAATCTTGAGGGATATTTTCATCGTACAGATGTCAAACCACTTTTAAAATATTATTTTGGTTACTGGCATGAACATCATAGATTATGATTTTTACAATGTAAAAAAATCGTAAGTTATTTGGAATTTACGATTTACTTAATATGTCAGAATAAGGCAAAATTGAGCATAAACTTCCATTTTGAGGATCATAAATACATTAGACAACTTCAAAATTATATTTATGATATTTATTTGAACATGATTAAATACAAATATTCTAATAGGAAAATTTCGTAAATTATTCGTAATTTACGATTTTATCAACATAGCGAAATTGTAAATTTTTCATATAAATATGAATTTTGAGGATTATTGCATTGGAAATAGTAGCATGAAAACTAAACAACAGAATTGACCCTGATAAAATAAATTAATAGATCAGAATAAGATAAATATATCGAAGTGAACGGTGGATAGCCTATTAGGCGGGGATTTCATTCTGTCACTCTATCAAGCTTTGGTCAAATTCATTTCTTTTAACATGATTATAATATGTCTCGCACTAGAAATTTATGAGAACATAAATATGATGGGGAACTGAGCAGAGTAAACTATGCCAACTAGTTTTTTATGTGTTCATAGAGTTCTAGGGCAGAGGCAGTTTTCGTCGTAATTTCTTCTTGAGATCTGGTGACTATTAAAACTGTATTCCGGCTTAAGGCATCGACATGCTTCATTTGATTTCCTGATCTGTGTATAATCTCATAGCTGAATTCTTCTAATAAGGCGTTTAGACGCTTTCGCACTTTAAACAATTTGAGTCCATAGGCCATAATGATAAAGATTTTTTTTTTTTTGTGTGTGTGTGTGTCCCTGTAAAAACAACAACAGCAAAAACCTCTAAGATCTAGATTTACCAAAATTTATGAAGTTCAGGGTACGGTGACCTATAAAAAACGTACCAACTGTCAGCTCTTTCTAACAGAGCCTTTAAACGATATCGGATTGACTCACACACATACATACATCATCGTAAAAATAGCGCAATTGGACTATGGGGAGCTCAAAACATGTAGAAACACCAAAATCTCAAAGTCAGATTTTTACATGATATAAAATACTTTCGTCACATATGTACGTTCGGAAAGTAAAAATCAGGTACGCGTCCTTTTTTTTTTTTTTTTTTTTTCGACGTAAAAGAAATATTACACTATTTTTTTTATGTAAAAATAAATAAATAAATAAATAAAAATAAATAAATAAATAAAATAAATAAATAAATAAATAAAACAAATAAATAAAAATAAATATAAAAAAAATAAATGAATAAATAATAATATGTAACAATTTTCTTTTATTTGAATTGCGAGACAAGATTATGTGTGTGTATTGTCAAAATTCAGAAAAAAAATCTGGAGTGACTCCACTCGACTTTCCGAACATTGAGTAATTAACAGTTTTGTAGATAAAGTAAAGAAAGAGTAGTTGTTAAACAAACAAAAGAGAGAAAACCATAATAGAGTGTTTGAGTATTTTTCTCCATCTATTACACGTTGTTTTATTTAACGCTACTGAACTATGAGCCCATAGATCATAATGACAAAGAAATTTTCGTTGTGTCCCTGTAAAAACCTATAAATGTTAGATTCACCAAAATGCTTATAGTTAGTGCAACAGTGATTTATAATACTCATATAAATTTTTAGCTGAATTCAATAAGGCGTTTAGATGCTATCGTACTTTTAAAAATTTAGTCCCATAGGCCATAATGATAAAGAATTTTTCTTTGTGTCCCTGTAAAAAAACTGTTAGTGCTAGATTCACCAAAATCTATACAGTTAGTTCAACTGTGATCTATAACATGTGTACAATTTTTTTGCTCGGATTAATAAGGCGTTTAGACACTATCACATTTTTAAAAATTTGGCCCCATAGGCATAATGATAAAGAATTTTTCTTTGTGTCCCTGTAAAAAAACTATAAGTGCTAGATTCTCCAAAATCTATACAGATTGAGTATTTGTGATCTATAATATGTGTATAAAATTTTTGCTCAATTGAATAAGGCGTTTAGATGCTATCGCACTTTTAAGATTTTGCTCCCATAGGCCATAATGATAAAGAATTTTTCTTTGTGTCCCTGTAAAAAAACTATAAGTGCTAGATTCACCAAAATCTATAGGGTTCGTACTATGGTGACTTACAATATGCGTACCAACTTTCAGGTTAATCGAACGAAGCGTTTAGACGCTAGCGTGTTCACCCACAGACATACACACATACACACATACACACATACACACATACACACATACACACACACATACATACATCATCGTAAAAACAGTGAAAACGGACTCAGGGGACCTCAAAACGTATAGAAACATCAAAATCTCGAATTCGGATTTTTGACATGATTACAATACTTTCCTCACTATAGTGTTCGGAAAGTAAAAAAATCTGGAGTGACTCCACTCGACTTTCCGAACATTGAGTAATTAACAGTTTTGTAGATAAAGTAAAGAAAGAGTAGTTGTTAAACAAACAAAAGAGAGAAAACCATAATAGAGTGTTTGAGTATTTTTCTCCATCTATTACACGTTGTTTTATTTAACGCTACTGAACTATGAGCCCATAGATCATAATGACAAAGAAATTTTCGTTGTGTCCCTGTAAAAACCTATAAATGTTAGATTCACCAAAATGCTTATAGTTAGTGCAACAGTGATTTATAATACTCATATAAATTTTTAGCTGAATTCAATAAGGCGTTTAGATGCTATCGTACTTTTAAAAATTTAGTCCCATAGGCCATAATGATAAAGAATTTTTCTTTGTGTCCCTGTAAAAAAACTGTTAGTGCTAGATTCACCAAAATCTATACAGTTAGTTCAACTGTGATCTATAACATGTGTACAATTTTTTTGCTCGGATTAATAAGGCGTTTAGACACTATCACATTTTTAAAAATTTGGCCCCATAGGCATAATGATAAAGAATTTTTCTTTGTGTCCCTGTAAAAAAACTATAAGTGCTAGATTCTCCAAAATCTATACAGATTGAGTATTTGTGATCTATAATATGTGTATAAAATTTTTGCTCAATTGAATAAGGCGTTTAGATGCTATCGCACTTTTAAGATTTTGCTCCCATAGGCCATAATGATAAAGAATTTTTCTTTGTGTCCCTGTAAAAAAACTATAAGTGCTAGATTCACCAAAATCTATAGGGTTCGTACTATGGTGACTTACAATATGCGTACCAACTTTCAGGTTAATCGAACGAAGCGTTTAGACGCTAGCGTGTTCACCCACAGACATACACACATACACACATACACACATACACACATACACACACACATACATACATCATCGTAAAAACAGTGAAAACGGACTCAGGGGACCTCAAAACGTATAGAAACATCAAAATCTCGAATTCGGATTTTTGACATGATTACAATACTTTCCTCACTATAGTGTTCGGAAAGTAAAAAAATCTGGAGTGACTCCACTCGACTTTCCGAACATTGAGTAATTAACAGTTTTGTAGATAAAGTAAAGAAAGAGTAGTTGTTAAACAAACAAAAGAGAGAAAACCATAATAGAGTGTTTGAGTATTTTTCTCCATCTATTACACGTTGTTTTATTTAACGCTACTGAACTATGAGCCCATAGATCATAATGACAAAGAAATTTTCGTTGTGTCCCTGTAAAAACCTATAAATGTTAGATTCACCAAAATGCTTATAGTTAGTGCAACAGTGATTTATAATACTCATATAAATTTTTAGCTGAATTCAATAAGGCGTTTAGATGCTATCGTACTTTTAAAAATTTAGTCCCATAGGCCATAATGATAAAGAATTTTTCTTTGTGTCCCTGTAAAAAAACTGTTAGTGCTAGATTCACCAAAATCTATACAGTTAGTTCAACTGTGATCTATAACATGTGTACAATTTTTTTGCTCGGATTAATAAGGCGTTTAGACACTATCACATTTTTAAAAATTTGGCCCCATAGGCATAATGATAAAGAATTTTTCTTTGTGTCCCTGTAAAAAAACTATAAGTGCTAGATTCTCCAAAATCTATACAGATTGAGTATTTGTGATCTATAATATGTGTATAAAATTTTTGCTCAATTGAATAAGGCGTTTAGATGCTATCGCACTTTTAAGATTTTGCTCCCATAGGCCATAATGATAAAGAATTTTTCTTTGTGTCCCTGTAAAAAAACTATAAGTGCTAGATTCACCAAAATCTATAGGGTTCGTACTATGGTGACTTACAATATGCGTACCAACTTTCAGGTTAATCGAACGAAGCGTTTAGATGCTAGCGTGTTCACCCACAGACATACACACATACACACATACACACATACACACATACACACACACATACATACATCATCGTAAAAACAGTGAAAACGGACTCAGGGGACCTCAAAACGTATAGAAACATGAAAATCTCGAATTCGGATTTTTGACATGATTACAATACTTTCCTCACTATAGTGTTCGGAAAGTAATAAAAGTGAGCGTCTATTTCTTGAATCAAAATTTATGCAATATTACAATACAATTTATCCATATGGCCTAAATTCCGAATACTTTAATAAAACTATTAAAGCATATTCTAACATCAACCCTCTACATGATTATTCGACTATTTATGCACAACTCAATCACAAAATTAACAATAAAACTTCTAGAACTAAACGATGTAGTAAAAAAACAGATTTAATCTTTTCTAAAAGTGCCATTATTAAACTCATTTCAGATATACAAACTAATTACTTACCTAACTATAACTGGTTCATTATTCGAAAATTTATTTTTGCAATTAAAAAGAAATACTTAGTAAATTTTCTGAATGTCTTTCAAAGCCAATCCTATAAAAAACATTTTTCAGACATTTTTTATGATATTCTAATGTACAAAATCAAACAATTTAATTTAAAAATTAATAAAAAGCCCAACAAAATTAAAACAAATACTCAATTAATTGTGACTTTTACAAATCAAATATTGAATAGTATTAACATTACGTCTATCATTAATGACAAAGCATGTTTGTTTCCGATTAAAGATTTAAATCTATCTAGTACCTTCAAATATCCTCTTCCTCTTGGCAGAAAGATATTCAATTATAATTCTGTATCTAAGTCTACCTCTTTTACCAACACTGTAACATGTAAATGCAATGATCCTTCTTTCTCAAAATATATTGACAGAGACCATGGCCACATTATCTCGGGTAATCTCAATATTATTGATAATTATCAATTAAAAAAATTCATGGAATTTGGCACCAAATTTAGACTTCCAGTTAAAACTAGCATTCCACAAAACTTACAACAGTTTTCTTATGACCTAGATGTATTTATTTATAAAATATCTATTACTCATAATAAACCTATTGCCTACTTCACTCAATGGAAAGTTTTAGTGTTACAAAAAATTAAAAATGCATTATTTCTCAATTCTTCAAATCTGGTGTTTTTTAAAAATCTGTACTTCTTAACTCAATGAAATCACTACAGGATGACTTTGTGATCACTTATGCTGACAAATCACCTAATAATTATGCCATTATTTGTAAATCCTACTATCTCTCTATTTTAAACTCTTCAGTCACTAATAGTAACATCTTCAGTTTAACTAATAATAACCTTATTATTAATAACCGAAAAATACATAATTACTATAAACTACTTCAACTTCCCTTCAATAACTTTAATTATCCTTATATAGTTCTCATACCTAAGTTTCACAAATCTCCAATTAAATTTCGCACTGTCACTGTTGGGTGTAACACTTATAGCAACAATGCTAATAAAGCTCTACTGGATATTCTAAAACAAATTTACAATTGTACTTGCAAAGTTGATACACACTGTCTTAAAAATAGGTTTCAATTAATTCAATACATCAAATCGCTCGATTCAATAGACAATATTATGACTTTTGACTTTCAAGATCTTTTCAATAATATTGAGTTATCAGATCTTAGTAATATCATTTACAGTCTTTTACAAGAATATAAAACTCAAATTAATCTTCCTCACAATTTTAAAGCAGAAAAATTTAAAACACTTCTTAACTTTGTTATCCATAATAATTATATCTTCCACAACAACGATATCTATTTGCAACAGTTAGGCATCCCACAAGGAGGTTGTAGCTCCAGTATTTTGGCAGATCTCTATCTTTATTATTATGAAAAGCAAATTTGCAATGATGATGTTCGATTTTATCGTTACATCGATGATATTATTGTATTTTATTTCAACAAGAACTCACAAAATGACTTTTCCTTCAATTATCCACCTAATTTAAAGCTAACTCAAAATACTCTAACTAATCAATCAATTAACTTTTTAGATCTCAAAATTATCATTGATGGTAATAAAACTTACACAGATATCTATGACAAACGGCAAGATTTTAGTTTTAAAGTAAACTTATTTACACATTTTAATTCATGTCTGCATCTTTCGGTATTTAGAAACATCATCATTAACCATTTATTTCGAATTAATAATTTATGCTCTGCGAAGTTTAAAAACAAGAATATTAATAAACTGATCAAAGCCATTGCTAAAATGGGTTTTCCTAAACACTTTGTATTTTCTATTTTATATCCTTAACCATGTCTCTGTCAGTACAATGAAAAAAAAAAAAGCTGTGTGCACTTTTGTGTATATTAACAAAAAAATTATAAAATAATAAAAGACAATAAAAAAAGTGGCGGTTGGGTAGGCAGATGTTTGATTACGGAGGTGGGGTGGTATTGTAAGGCTGGATGGTTGGGTGGGTTTGTGAAATTAAATTTAAAAAAAAATGAAACGCAGAAGGCTTGTTGCATTTACTTTGTATTACTATGCAAACTTTCTTTTTCCAATAAAATTTCCGTTTCTTCCTTTTTGAGTTGTCAACTATTTTTAAAATTCTAATTATACTATTAAACACAATGTAATCAATCGGTGAATTTCATTGTTGCTTCGTGGTTTCATTGTTATTCATCTGCTTTGAAATTTTGCTTTTTACATCCATATGACTCCTATTCTGGTCGTGGCAGGCTGGGGGAGTGTTGCCGGCATGAAACTAGTTTAACCCCACAGGCAAGTCACAAGTCTTGCCGCCTGCCTCCTTCCTTCCTATCTTATGTTTCTTAAATTATTTTTTCATAAATTTTGATAAAGTTTATGGTTTAAGTTAAGATTTGTTGTGTTACTTTATTGATTCGTTTGTTTTGCAGGCTGTTAATTAATAAATCTGGTTTATTTACATTAGTGTGTTTCATCCACTGATAATTTTTTTTTTTTTTTAATTTATTGGTCATTGGTTTTTCAGTGATCTTGTATCTGTTGCTTGGCTTCTACTATGCTTAATAGATCATCTTTATTATACACACACATATATATATACCTTTTGTTTATTTGGACTAATTAAAAAATGTTCCTTTCTTTTTCTCTCTCTCTCTTTAAGGGCCCTATTCACTTACCGTCGACGGAAGCCCAAGCCAAAGTTATTCTACGGGAAATTGTATTTACTTATAACTCATTAACTAATATATATTTTTAAGTTCTATTTTCACATTCAGAAAACTCACAACTGTTAAACTGACGGACTCTTTTTAAAAAACAATTTGTTTTAATTTTTAATATTTTATTTTGAAGCTGTAAAATACGAATTTTCAATATGTGAAATTTTTATTTTGCAATTTCAAAATAAAATATATATTAAAAAAAAAAAAATCGTTTTTAAAAACTGTCCGTCAATGTAACAGCTGTGAATTTTCTGAATGTGAAAACAGAACTTAAAAATATATATTAGTTAATGAATTATAAGTAAATAAAATTTCCCGTAGAGTAACATTGGCTTCAGCTTCCGGCGACGGTAATTGAAGAGGACCGTTAAGTTAAAAAATAGATTTCAAATAAAACTAAGAAAAATCATGTGATAAAAATGGAACAGTTATAGTATAGAATTCCCTTAGCGAAATTTGAAATTTGACACCGAAGTAGCTGAAACGTTTCTCGCCGAGGTCTTTACTTACGCAGATACAATGGCCGTATTAATTCATCGCTAAAATAACTATAAAACTTTAAATTTGCCAATGTTTTCCTATACTAAAGCTGTGAGAAAGAGATTTTAAGAAACGGATATATTAACCGTTGCTAAGCTACGCAAATACAGGGTGGCCATAATTAAACTGACAGTGTTTACAGTGTTCTGTAGAATGATCTAATTGCGCGAATGGCGTCAAATTTTGTAGGATGATTTAACAAGACGGGGAGGAAGCATTGCATTAAAAAAATATTAGTTCCAAAAGTCACCGCTATAGGAATATGTGGCGCTGTGTAAAAGAAATTAGAGTTCGGAAAAACGTAGTATCAACACTGTTAAAGAAATGCAACTTTGCTGCCAGAAATTTCCTGTAACTACAGAAAAATGCGTTTTGTCAACGTAATTTTTCCGTAATGTACGCCTTTTTTCTCAAATTACAGAGAATTTCTGGCAGCAAAGTTGCATTTTTTTTAACAGTGAATATTGAAATAAAATTTCCTTTTATTTACCTTACCAACGACTTCAGAAACTTTCTGTAAAATGGCGAATAGTGTTCCTTCATAAAACCGGCGTTTTTAACTAATAACTTCGTTAATTAAGATGACAGAAATTTCTAACTGACTGAACTGTCTTTCTTGGAGTATTCGGCCCACATTCATGCGTCTCATGACGCGAAGAACCCTGCCCTAAGGCTCTTATATATACGACCTGGCGCATCAGCCATTTTGTTGCCCTAGGGTTGCCACATGTACCCAGCGTTTTCCGTAGATAAACAAACGGCAACCATTATTTCGATCGTTTTGTGTTACTTTGGAGTTACTTTTTTAATTATTTTTATAATTTTAGCTCGGTAAAGTATCATATGGGAGGTTGTTTAGTGATAAATTGCTATAATCACTCAAGAAAGCAACATAAAATGTTCAGATTTCCATACGATAATTTAGGAAGAATAAAATAATATAACTTTTATTTACTTATATTTTTCACTGTTTTTTTTTTCACATGTTCGAACGTAAAACTACAAAGAATGTGTTATTTTAATCATAATATTTATGTTAATAACCATAAATTAATTTAAGAAGACCTTTTATTACTGTGCGTTTGAGTTTTGGCGACATTTTCTGGGGTCGCCAAAGTTGTTTCATTTCCGTGTCTTAATTACAATTTATTTTAAGTTTCGTTTAAATGAATAGTATATGCTAGAAACAGCACAAAAAGTAAGTAAATAAAGATTTTCCACTTTTAAACAGAAAGTTTTTTTTTTTTTTTTTTTTGAAAACGTTATGATTTGTATTTGAAACAGACAGAAATAGTTCTAACAACACATCTTATCCCCAGTACATCCACACAATATCCCGAGGAAGAAGAAACATACCAAGAATGTACTGTGCATAAATGTATTGTTAGGGGTATTACTTGTTGCTTATTGCTCTTGACCGATCGTAGCTTCAAATCAAGATTTCTTAAAATCGCTAGTCTTATATATATTATAAATGTGAATGTCCGTTTATTTGACTGAGTTTCACGCTAAAACTGCTCGATGGATTTCGATAAAATTTGTTATGGAGATAGCTTATACCCTAACTTAAAAAGTTGGCTACCTTTTATTCCGAAAAAAAAAATTGTTTTTGCGATTTTTATGCATAAAATAGCAATTTTGTAAGCTAATAATAGCAAAAAATTAGCCATTTAAATTTATCCATAATTTAATTGTTGCCAAAAAAAAAAAAAAAAAAAAAAAAAAAACGAATTTATTTATTTTTTTCAACAGGAAAATAAATACATTTATCTAAACGTGAACGATAAAAAATTATAAAAAAAAATTATGCATCTCACAAAAACTGACGTCATTTTTAATTAAAAATTTCTTTTACACATTGATAAAGTGCTAATACGCAAGCGAAGTGATGACGTCACTGGCCGTTCATGGATGCAAGAAAAATATTTCCTATGTTAAACGTCCATTGGATTTTTTTGTAAAAAATTATTAAAAATCGAGGAAAATTATTTCCCGATTTTAATCCCCATATTTAGGTATAGGTATGTATTAATTATTATGTCCATGCGTTAGATTAAGTTATTTTTTTTGTAAAATTGACAAAATTTGAATTTTTAATTTCAAAACTCTAGGAATAAAAAAAAAAATGGCAAATTTCCATATTCGATTGAAAACACAAACATTTCATTTCAAAAGATGATATTTACACAATAAATATCCAACTAATATACTAATTAAAAGGAAAATGATAAATATTCTATCATAGTTTGAAGTAAAATTTGTTTTCAAATGTCTAAATAAAGTATCTGATATAAGATACTAATATGTTCCAGCGGAATAGATTTGATATCGGTCATCCTTAGCAGAAAAAAAAAAATATTGACGAATTATTTGGCGAACATAATTTAATTCCTTTCAAAAATCATGGTTATTTTAACAACTTATATTAAGAGAGTAATGAATAATATGAAACAATATTTCGTACAATGCATATTACGAAAATATACATCTGGCATGCATATTTTCGTATTACGTTTTTGATCACTAAATACAATAAGCGCCAAGAACGACAGAGTTTTGAAATTTAAAATTAAAATTTTGTCAATTTGACAGCAAAATAACTCAATCTAACACATGCACATGATAACTAATCTATACTAATATTATAAATGCGAAAGTTTGGATGGATGTTTGTTACTCAATCACGCCACAACGGCTAAACGGATCTGGATGAAATTTTGTACAGAGATAGATAATAGTCTGGAATAAGACATAGGCTTCTATTTATACCGGAAAAAATGTAAACTTTTAATTAATCTTCTATATACAAGGATGGAACACGGGCGCAGAATTCATACAACTATCAATGTACGAAAACTTTCTACTTCTTAAATCAACGATATCATAAGTAGAGAAATTCCTTAAACAGATTCCGGTATGAATTCTGCGCCTGTGTTCCATCCCTGTATATAATATAAATATTTCTTCTATAATAAAATTTTAAAATAATTTATTTTAATTTTTAATTGTTGCCAAAGAATATTTCACGCGAATAATAATAAAAAAAATAATAAATATTAAATTTGCTTAGGCACATGACAGCATAACGTCATTATCAAAATTAAATAATAAGAAAATGAAAGCTAATTCAGATCTCTATTAAAGAGCTTTATTAGTTGATAATCCTGGGTATATTTTTAATTTTAATACTGAAGTAGATAGGACATTTTTCGCCAAGGACTCTATTTTTGTGACAGCAACCTTAAGCCAAGTAGTCCATAAAAAATATAAACAAATCTGTACATATAAAAGAGTAAACTCAATGATTCACTGACTCAACACTGCCATGACGATTCTGTGGGAAAGAGGGTCACAAATTTTAGTGACCAGGTTGGTTTTCGGAGCCTGACCCCCAACTAAGACGGAATTTTGCAAAATACCCCCCCCCCCTGTCTCCCTTGGGGGGCAGAAGGCTTATCTCGGCTCCAAATTACTTAACGGTGAAGAAATTGCAGATGGAAAGACCAGACTTGAGTACAAAAAAATTCTTTCTGCGATTTTGGATTTTTAAGGGGGAGGGGGGGGGGAAGGGAAAAGGTTTTGGAAGAAGGGTACTCAACACACGGGGAAATCGAACTGAGCACACACTACAAAGGGATTTTATGAAATTCCACCCTACCGCCCTTTGGAGATGGGGGGCAAAAA